>JAQOTM010000082.1:359888-430968 GCA_029168755.2 Tillandsia fasciculata
GGCGCGCAAAAACATACAGACCACATAACTGTAAAATCTGCACAGATGAAAAGGAAGATATATACCTCGGGAAGATCTCAGGAATCCAAAAAAAACACCCTGATCCTTGCGTCGAGTAGATGAAAAAAGTCTATAAGCACGTCCTGATCCGAGATCTGTGCGCGAAGATATCCTCAAAGGAAGCTGCTGTCCTCACCAAAAACTCACAGCAAGAAGGGTCCCAATGAGCACGAGAAAACACCTCGAAAAACGCAAATCTGAAAATGTGTGTGAACCCAAAATCGTAGCCTCACCTGTTACGAATCCAGCGGCAAAGAAATCGCTCGAAAAGATGGTCGAAGTAGGTCGGGGAGCTCGTACACCGAAGAGCGATGGAAGAAGCGCCGAAGAAAGAGCGTCGCGCCGCGCCAAGAAAATGAGAATCTCGAAAAGCGTGCCCCCAAAATCTCCAAACTCTGCAGATGGAAGGTTCACAGTGAGAGGATCAACTTTGGTGAAGAGCTCTCCTCGGTTTGAAGCTCAGAAATGGCGAAAAGAGGCAAGGAAACGCGGCTCGGGCTATTTATAGGCCGCAGAAACAAATGGGAAAATACCCGGGAAGTCCCCACTTTCGGGCGCCCGAAAATTTTCGGCGGCTACAGTGTTGGGCCGGCCCAACACTGTGCGCGCCCGAAACTCTCCTGGGCCGCCACGTCGCCCGTCAAACAAGCGACAGCGAGCGGAGCGACCCAGCGGCGGCCACGTCGCGCGCCTCCTCGCCCGACACGCGTCCCGCACAGCGAACAGCTGTGCGGGGCGCGCCAAACGCCGCCACGTGCCCCTCCCGCAGTCAAAGCGGGTAGGTGGCGCCCGCCAGTGGCAGGGCGACACGTGGCCCTGCCACTGTCGCGGTCACACGTGCGGGCAGGGCGCCGCCCTGGCCGCCTGCCACGCACGCGCCCCGAGGCGCCCGACCGCGACCCCGTGCACCGCGCCTCGTGAGCCCGCGAATGGCGAGGCGACACGTGCCCTGTGCACCTGGTCCACGCACCCAAATCAGGTTCCGTGGACCGCGCCGCGTGCACCGACCAACCGCGGATGCCACGCGTCCCCCCACCCCGGTCCATGCACCGCCGCGCAAGTTCTGTAGACCGCGCCTCACGGGCCCGCCAATCAGGCGGCGCCACGTGTCATGCGCCGGGTCCGTGCACCCAGCCGCGGCACTCTGTGGACCGCGCGCTGCGGACCGGCCAATCATGGGCTGCCACGTGGCAGCCGGCGGTCCACGGCCCCTCCCATGCACCGAAATTCATCGAAAACTTCCGGGAGTCCGTTTTTGGGCATCCGGACTCAGAATTTAACAAGCAAATAGCCGTTTTCAAGCGTTTTTCCGCTGAATCCATTTCCAACCTCTGTTTGGCCAAAAACCTTTTCAAAATTTCGGCAAACACAGCCGAAGGCCAACACAGCTGTAGATAACTCACAGGGTCCATCTGTAGCATCCCCTTGATGCACAATGGGCCAGACACACCAACAATAGGTGTTCTAAACCATGGATTCACCAGAAAAAGCTGCATGGAAAACTGGGCCACCACATCCTCCCCCACTAAAAGGGAGTTTCGTCCTCGAAACAAGAAACAAACAGGCGTACCTCAACCAGAAGTCTCGAACAGGAAAGGATAGGTATCCCGCATCACCGTCTCCAGCTCCCAAGTAGCCTCCCGCTCCTCGTGATTGCTCCACAAAACCTTCACATAAGGTATGGCCCGGTTGCGCAATTCTCTCACCTCACGAGCGAGAATTCGCAACGGGCGCTCCTCGTAGCCAAGATCCTCTCCGATCTCCAAAGAAGTGAAGTCGATCACGTGCGAGGGGTCGAAAACATATCTCCTCAAAGCTGAGACGTGGAAGACGTCGTGAACTCCGGCCAGGCGAGGTGGAAGAGCAACTCTATAGCCACAGGGCCAATCCTCTCAAGTACCTCGAAGGGTCCAATAAAGCGGGGACTGAGCTTTCCCCGAACTCCGAATCTCCTGACCCCTTTCGAAGGCGAGACCTTCAAAAAGACATGATCACCAATCTGAAACTCTAGGTCTCGCCGCCGAGTATCAGCGTAGCTCCTCTGGCGACTCTGGGCTATCTCAAGATGTCGGCGAACCAATCTGACTTTCTCCTCTGCCTCCAGCAGTAAGTCCGGTCCCAAAGTCCTCCTCTCACCCACGTCACTCCAATACAGGGGTGACCGACACTTGCGTCCATACAACGCCTCAAACGGAGCCATCTGGATGCTCGCTTGATAGCTGTTGTTGTACGCAAACTCAACCAATGCTAAGTGCCGGTACCACCCTCCTCCAAAATCCATAACGCACGCTCTCAACATGTCCTCGAGGGTCTGTATGGTGCGCTCAGACTGTCCATCGGTCTGTGGGTGGAATGCTGTGCTAAAACGGAGCTGGGTCCCCAAGGCTGACTGAAGACTCCCCCAGAAGTGTGATACGAACCTCGGGTCCCTATCTGATACAATCGAGGTGGGTATACCGTGCAGTCTCACTACCTCATCCAAGTATAACTGCGCAAGTCGCTCCAACGGCAAAGTCATCTGTACAGGCAAAAAGTGTGCAGACTTGGTGAGTCTATCCACGATAACCCAAATCGCATCGGCCCCACTCTGCGCCCTCGGCAGTCCAGTGACGAAATCCATGGTGATGTGGTCCCACTTCCACTCGGGAATTGGAAGACTCTGCAACTTGCCAGCAGGAACACGATGCTCTGCCTTCACTTGCTGGCAAGTTAAACAATGAGCCACGAATCTTCCAATATCCCGCTTCATTCCGGGCCACCAAAAATGTGCCTTGAGGTCCTTATACATCTTAGTACCACCAGGATGAATGGTATAAGGTGTATAATGGGCCTCCCTCAAAATCTGATCTCTGAGCTCAGTGTCCATAGGCACACACACTCGGTCCCTGTACCGCAGTACTCCCGAGCTATCCACTGCAAAATCCCCTAACTGATCAGCCTGAATCTGCGATCTAATCCGAGTCAAGTGGGGGTCCTCACTCTGTGTCTCTCTAATCCTCTCCAACAGAGTGGGCTGCAAGACCATAGACATGAGTCTAGCAGAGACCCCAGGGGATACAACCTCAATCTGTAAGCGCCTCATCTGCTCCACAAGCGGTGCCTGCTGGGTGATCAACATGCTCAAGCTCTGCGCTGACCTCCTACTCAAAGCATCTGCCACTACATTGGCCTTGCCGGGGTGATAAAGAATACTCACATCATAGTCCTTTAGCAACTCCAACCACCGGCGTTGCCTCAAATTCAGCTCCTTTTGTGTGAACAGGTACTTCAAGCTCTTATGATCAGTGTAAATCTCACAATGCTCCCCGTAGAGGTAATGCCGCCACAACTTCAGCGCGAACACCACGGCTGCAAGCTCCAAATCATGAGTAGGGTAATTCTTCTCATAATCCTTTAATTGCCGTGAAGCATAAGCAATTACCCTACCATGCTGCATCAGAACACATCCCAAGCCGCTGTGAGAGGCGTCACTGTAGATCACAAATCCATCGCCCATCACTGGAAGTGCTAAAACTGGTGCCGAGATCAATCTCCTCTTCAGCTCCTCAAAGCTCTCCTGGCACCGCTCAGTCCAAACAAACTTTATCCCCTTCCTGGTCAAACTGGTCAGGGGAGTAGAGAGCTTCGCAAAGCCCTCTACAAAGCGACGGTAGTAACCTGCTAATCCCAAAAAGCTACGGACCTCAGTAACCGTCGTCGGTCTAGGCCAATCCCGAACAGCATCAATCTTCGTCGGGTCCACTGCCACTCCTGCGGCTGATACAACGTGGCCTAGAAAAGCAACCTCCCGGAGCCAAAATTCGCACTTTTTAAACTTGGCATACAGCTTCTTCTCTCGCAGAAGCTGCAGCACTATCCTCAAGTGCTCCTCATGCTCCAAATCACTCCGGGAGTAAATCAGAATGTCGTCAATAAACACAACGACAAACCGATCCAAGTACGGCTGAAATACCCGGTTCATTAAATCCATGAATGCTGCAGGGGCATTAGTTAATCCAAAAGGCATAACTGTAAACTCATAATGCCCGTACCGGGATCTAAAAGCCGTCTTGGGAATGTCCTCGGCCCTCACCCTCAGCTGGTGGTAACCTGACTGGAGATCAATCTTGGAGAACACAGACGCTCCCTGCAACTGATCAAACAGATCATCAATCCGTGGAAGGGGGTACTTGTTCCGGATGGTCACTTTATTCAGCTCTCTGTAGTCCACACATAATCGAAGCGACCCATCCTTCTTCTTCACAAATAAAACTGGCGCTCCCCACGGAGATACACTGGGCCTCACAAGCCCACATCCATCAAGTCCTGCAACTGGGCCTTCAGCTCTCTCAGCTCAGCAGGGCCATCCTATAAGGTGCCTTCGAGATTGGTGCGGTTCCTGGAACCACATCAATCACAAACTCAATCTCCCTCTCCGGCGGCATGGTCGACAACTCTGAGGGAAACACATCTGGGAACTCGCGGACAATAGGGATATCCTCGAGTCCCAGTGCCGCCGTAGGCACCTCTACAATCGTCGTCAGGAAGGCGGTACAACCCCTACTCATCATCCGCCGGGCTCTCGCCGAAGAAATAGTCATGGCAAATAAAGTACTCTGGCAGCCTCTGTAAACGAACTCCTCCTGTCCAGGCTCGCGGAGGGTCACCGTCCTCTCTCTGCAGTCAATGGTGGCGAAATACCGAGCTAACCAATCCATGCCAAGTACCACGTCGAAATCCTGGAGCTGCCGCAAGACGAGCAAGTCTGCCGGCAGGACCCAGGGTCCCAACTGTACAGGGCAATCCCTACAACACTCCTCGACATGCAAGACATGGTCTGGAATCTGAACCTCTAATGCATGCGATAATGAAACTACCTCTATACCATGTAGGGATGCAAATGCTCTACTAATGAATGAGTGCGATGCGCCAGTATCAAAAAGTGCTCGGGTATGAACTGCAGAAATCAAAATAATACCTGCGACGACGTGATCTGCGGCAGAAGCATCCTCAATCTGGGCGGCATAGACACGCCCGCTCGGTGCTGGTGGTCGTCGATCTGGCTGCCGCGAGGAAGATGGAGCATGATCAGGCCTACCATAGGCCACAGAAGGCCCTGTCGTCTGATGAGGAAGAGAAGGTGCTGAAGCGGCGGAAGGAGCTGGAGAACCTGCTCTGGGGCACGAGCTCTGAATGTGACCGGCCTGCCCACAACGGTAGCAACGGCCGTGCCTCTGCTGACAATGCATCGGTAAGTGCGGCCCTCCACAAAAGATACAACGATCCTGCCGGGACTGCCGCGAAGTCTGCTGCTGCTGAGATGACTGCTGGGGTCGAGGTGGTCGACGCTGCTGCGAAGACTGACGAGATGATCCAGATCTCTGGCGCCCCTGGCGTCCACGACCCTGAGGATGGAATCGTGGGGGTCTCGGGGGTCCCTGCCTACTCGACTGCCCCTCATCCACCGGCGCCGGGCGCTTCGCCCCAGGAGTCTCTACGGGGGCTGGAGCCACCTCATCCATAACTACCTCTCCAGACTCAACATATAACGCCTGCTCCATCGAGCCTCTAATGTCTGCAATCTGCGGGAGCGAACAAGCTGATAAATGTCCCGGCGCAGCCCCCGCTCAAACATGTAGATCCGGTGAGACTCGTCCCTGGCCACGTGAGGCATACTAGCCAACAGCTGATTGAATTCGGCTATGTATGCATTCACGGGCCGATCTCCCTGGCGGAGATTTCTCAGCTGCTCCTCCAATCTCTGGCGAACACTCTCAGGAAAGAAGGCCCCCAAAAGAAGACTGCGGAACTCCGCCCAGGTAAGAAGCTGCGTCCCAGGCGGACCAGCGGGTCGCACACGCCGCCACCAAGCCTCGGCGTTGCCCTCCAGAAAATGCGCTGCCAAGAAGACCCGAAACCGATCCTCGACGAATAAACTCTCAAAGTGACGCTCCATGGCCGTAACCCAAGTCTCGGCCTCCCACGGCTCAGCACCCAGACCAGAGAAACGGGGTGGATCGAACTGGCGGAACCTCATCAACAGATCCACCGCTGCACGCTGCTCAGAAGAAGTAAAAGGTCCCGTCGACTCAGACGGTGGTCTGCAGGAAACCGGCTCGACAGGACTGCTGGTGCTGACGGAATCACAGGGGGCGCTGCAGCTGGCGAAGAGGGCACAGGTGAACTCTCAGGGGGTGCTACCACAGGCTGTGACCTCTGCTCTAACATAAGCATCATCCGACTCAAGGCCTCCTCCTGGCGTCGGGAAGCCTCCTCCTGGCGCTGCGAGGCCTCCTCCTGGCGTCGCAAGGTCTCCTCCTGACGCTGAGAGGTCTCCTCCTGGCGCTGAACAGCCTCAGACATCTGTGCCAACTGGGCACGAAGCTCCTGCACCTCACTCTGATGTCCCTGTCCCGAGTCCTCCTGCTCGGGCACAGAAGAAGAAGGCTGCGAGCGCGTCGACATCCGGCGTCGCGGAGGCATCTCTCACCTGCGGGGAACAAGAAGAACAGTCAGAACCCCCAAACAAAACACGACCCAATCCAGCGAAAGTCAATGGCATGTCGCCCTTCCCGTAGCACTATGTTGTCTGCAGCCAACATAGTTGCCACCGAAGGAAGACATGTCGATCACTCATCCCATCCACTGGGAGAGTTTAGAACCCCAATCAAGACTCTCGCTAAAAAGTTACGTCTCTCACGTAAGTCATCCTAGGGTCCAACCATAAGCCTAGGGTTTCTAAGTCCTCAATGACCTACACCTAGGCTCTGATACCACTCTAATCTGTCACGCCCCGGGTCGAAACTGCGACCCGGGCTCGCCAACAGATCCGCCGCCCATACGGGAAGCCCCGTATAGACGTAGCGACTAACCTGCAAAAGAAATCTACACTATACAGATATCAGAGCTGAAAAGTAAAAGCTGGATAAAATAAATACAACTCTAACAAAATATACAACCAGAATCCTCACCAAAATACAAATATCTCTCAAAATAAGAAGAGTACAACTCAATCCTCACTACAAGGTCACTCGACATGAACTCTCAAAAGTAGGGAGGTACATCTACTCTCAGGCGACACTGGTAGGGATCTATCTCGCGACTCCCTTACCTCGATCAGTCGGGTCAGCAACAGGTGCGGCAGGAACTGGAGCAGAAGAAGAAGTCCCTGGGGAAAAGACACCACGACGGGTGTGAGAACTACGTCCCAAGTAGTTCTCAGTGGGTGCCGCCAACAAGCCCGACGGTCTGCCCACTAAGTCTACTAGAGGCAAAAAGTAACAATGCAGTGCGGAAAGGGAAAAAGCTGGTAAAGTAAACTCTACAGCTACTATGCCTCTATCTAGATGCTCAATAGTGGAACAGAAAGAACATGATGCTACAACTAGCTCTCGACTCAAATCACCCAATCTCAACTGACTGCCGCATAGGGTCCAGTCAAACCTGCGCCTACCTACTGCCGTCACGTCCCGGGGGACCGGACTTACGTAGGGCGTCCGTGACTGCCACTAACTGGCCCAGCCAGAGGGACTGTGTCCGTGACTGCCACTAACTGGCCCAGCCAGAGGGAACACTGCGTCGACAAGTCGCGATAGAAGAACAGGCCCAACTCCGGAGTGGCTCTCGAGGGGAGCGACCCCACCGAGGAAAGTATCCGCGTATCTCTGTCGAGCTCAAATGTGGCTCATGCAGGCTATAATCCAAATCCTCGATCAACAAGATCGACTGTAACCAAAGGAACACTGTCTCACTCACAGGCTGGAAAACTGCACAGCCGAGACTCACTGTCACTAAAAATAGCTCTCAAGATCTCAAATCTACAACCCAAGTCACTCTCCCAAGGAAACCTGGTCTACAGACTGCTAACAACTCCACTCGGTCCCCAGACACGAGTGTAAATGCATCCCACAAAGATCCGACCTCTCGGCCCACTACTTGGGCGAGAAAAACTCTAAGTCCAGAGTGATAATAGGAATAGTGAAGTGGGAATGTCTAGAGCAATAAAAACCTAGCCCAAGTTGAGGTTTTCTACAGTCTGGCTGAACATGCATCATATGGCAGTGGTGCTAGGTCAAGTTCCAAAATAATTAATAATCAACAGCTTGTAGGGAGCAAGATAATAAACTCAGGATCATCTAACTACAACAGGATCATCAATACATACATTCTAGCATGCTGTACAACAAACATTAAAATATGCAAGTCCCTAAAGCTAGAATTAGTACACAGTCCGCTGATCTTGAAAAAGAGGTCACCCACCTGATGCGCTGATCTGTCCAAGTCCTACAGCTGATAATACCAAAACAACAGCAACTCACTGTCCAGTATGTCCAGTACAGTCCAAAATCCCACCTGGGTACAACATAGGCTACAGTTACACACAAATCCCCAAAAATCTGCCCAAAAATCTCATGCTGAAATTCAGCTGTACAGATGCCAAAATTTCACCTGCAGAAAGTGTCCAATAAATTCCAGTAAAAATATCCCGGCATTTTTCGCGTCGATAGCTTCGAAACGAGTACCTGCACGCCCAAATCGGAGTTCCGTAGGCCAAGATATAAATTCCACAACACGGGCGCGCGAAAACATACAACCACATAACTGTAAAATCTTGCACAGATGAAAAGGAAGATATATACCTCCGGGAAGATCTCAGGAAATTCCAAAAAAAATACCACGATGATCCTTGCGTCGAGTAGATGAAAAAAGTCTATAAGCACGTCCTGATCCGAGATCTGTGCGCGAAGATATCCTCAAAGGAAGCTGCTGTCCTCACCAAAAACTCACAGCAAGAAGGGTCCCAATGAGCACGAGAAAACACCTCGAAAAACGTGAAATCTGAAAATGTGCGTGAAACCCAAAATCGTAGCCTCACCTGTTACGAATCCAGCGACGAAGAAATCGCTCGAAAAGATGGTCGGAGTAGGTCGGGGGAGCTCGTACACCGAAGAGCGACGGAAGAAGCGCCGAAGAAAGAGCGTCGCGCCGCGCCAAGAAAATGAGAATCTCGAAAAGCGTGCCCCCAAAAATCTCCGAACTCTGCAGATGGAAGGTTCACAGTGAGAGGATCAACTTTGGTGGGGAGCTCTCCTCGGTTTGAAGCTCAGAAATGGCGAAAAGAGGCAAGGAAACGCGGCTCGGGCTATTTATAGGTCGCAGGAAACAAATGGGAAAATACCCTGGAAGTCCCCACTTTCGGGCGCCCGAAAATTTTCGGGCGGCTACAGTGTTGGGCCGGCCCAACACTGTGCGCGCCCGAAACTCTCCTGGGCCGCCACGTCGCCCGTCAAACAGGCGACAGCGAGCGGAGCGACCCAGCGGCGGCCACGTCGCGCGCCTCCTCGCCCGACACGCGTCCCGCACAGCGAACAGCTGTGCGGGGCGCGCCAAACGCCGCCACGTGCCCCTCCCCGCGGTCAAAGCGGGTAGGTGGCGCCCGCCAGTGGCAGGGCGACACGTGGCCCTGCCACTGTCGCGGTCACACGTGCGGGCAGGGCGCCGCCCTGGCCGCCTGCCACGCACGCGCCCCGAGGCGCCCGACCGCGACCCGGTGCACCGCGCCTCGTGAGCCCGCGAATGGCGAGGCGACACGTGCCATGTGCACCTGGTCCACGCACCCAAATCAGGTTCCGTGGACCGCGCCGCGTGCACCGACCAACCGCGGGATGCCACGCGTCCCCCCGCCCCGGTCCATGCACCGCCGCGCAAGTTCTGTAGACCGCGCCTCACGGGCCCGCCAATCAGGCGGCGCCACGTGTCATGCGCCGGGTCGGTGCACCCAGCCGCGGCACTCTGTGGACCGCGCGCTGCGGACCGGCCAATCATGGGCTGCCATGTGGCAGCCGGCGGTCCACGGCCCCTCCCATGCACCGAAATTCATCGAAAACTTCCGGGAGTCCGTTTTTGGGCATCCGGACTCAGAATTTAACAAGCAAATAGCCGTTTTCAAGCGTTTTTTTCCGCGCTGAATCCATTTCCAACCTCTGTTTGGCCAAAAATCTTTTCAAAATTTTGGCAAACACAGCCGAAGGCCAACACAGCTGTAGATAACTCACGGGGTCCATCTGTAGCATCCCCTTGATGCACAATGGGCCAGACACACCAACAATAGGTGCTCTAAACCATGGATTCACCAGAAAAAGCTGCATGGGAAACTGGGCCACCACATAAAGTCTTTGAAAAACAATAATGTTTGGGATCTCGTCGAATTGCCTAAAGGTGCGAAACCTATTGGTTGTAAATAGATATCTAAAACTAAAAGAGATTTAAAAGGCAATGCCGAGAGATATAAGATTCGTCTTGTTACGAAGAGTTTTACTCAAAATGAAGGTATTGATTATAAAGAGACTTCTCTCCGGTTTCATCGAAAGACTCTTTCAGAATTATAATAGCAATTGTGACTTATTTTGACCTTGAGCTACATCGCATAGATGTTAAGACTACTTTTCTCAATGGTGACATTGATGAGATAATTTATATGGTGCAACCAGAAAATTTTGTGTCAGGCGATCCAAAGAAAATGATTTGCAAATTGAAGAAATCTATCTATGGGCTCAAGCAAGCTTCCCGTCAATGGTATCATAAATTTCATCAAGTAATTATCTCGTTTGGATTTGAGATGAATGTAGTTGATGATTGTGTATACCATAAGTTCAGTGGGAGTAAATTCATTTTCTTGGTATTATATGTCAATAATATATTACTTGCTAGCAGCGATATAGGCTTATTATACGAAACCAAAATATTTCTGACAAAGAATTTTGAAATTAAAGAACTAAGTGACGTCTCTTTTGTATTAGGTATACATATACACTGATATCGCTCTCGGGGTATCTTTGGATTATTACAAAAGAGCTATATCGACAAGGTTCTTAGCAGGTTTGGAATGAAAGAATGCAAACCAGGAGATACCCCTGTTGCTAAAGGAGACAAGTTCAGTCTCAGTCAATGCCCCAAGAATGAGTTTGAGGTGAATGAGATGCAAAAGATTCCTTATGCGTCGATAGTAGGGAGTCTAATGTATGCTCAAAGGTGTACGCATCCGGATATAGCGTACATTGTTGGGATATTAGGTAGTTATTTGAGTAACCCTGAAATGGATCATTGGAAAGCAGCCAAACAAGTTATGCGTTATTTACAGAGAACAAAAGACTACATGCTCACCTATAGGAGATTGGAATATTTGGAGATCATCGAGTATTCTGATAACGATTTTGCGGGATGCCAAGACTGTAGGAGATCCCCATCGAGTTATATTTATCTTTTAGCTGGAAGAGTTATTTCCTGAAAAAGTGCTAAGCAGACACTCATACCTTATTCCACTATGGCAATTGAGTTCATAGCCTGTTATGAGGCATCCAATCATGGGATATGGCTGCGAACTTTGTCACTGGGCTGCGAATTTTGAATGGCATTCTGAGGCCATTAAAGATATTTTGTGACAATAAATCGGTTGTACTGTATTCCAATAACAACAAGAGCTCATCAAAGTCAAAGCATATAGACATTAAATTTCTTATTGTTAAGAGAGAGTTCAGAATGGTCATGTGTGCATAGAACATATTGGCACAAACTCTATGGTTGCGGATCCGCTCACGAAAGGTTTACTGCCCAAAGTGTTTCATGAGCTCTGCTCATATGGGTGTTAAATTGTTTGATGATGTGCAGTTTTAGTAGAAGTTTGTATTTTGATGTTCTTTAATTTCAGGCACACTTTGTGTTCATTTTCTGCAGAATAAATATATAGTATATTTCATATTCTGAATGCGTTTTGTCTATTTAACTTAATATGATCTCATTAACGAATAAATTAGGACCAGTTGGAAATAGGCATGTTAAGATCACATTGCATGTAATTTTCATGCTACACATCCATACTCGATCTATGTCATTGAATATGTTGGTATGGTGACCATTGATGGGTCGAGTTATGAATTTGTATAACAAAAACTGTTTTGATCTCATACTAATATAATAGATGGACCAGATTGTAATTAAGGAGATGTTTTAGGAAAAGATAGCTATTCTGGTGCGCACATATCATAATATAATTATTTCAAGATAAATATGTAGCCAAAGTGGGAGATTATTGAATTTATTTTTCATGTATGTGTGCTAACATATAAATTTACAATTATATTATGGGCTATTTTATTTAATAGGATCATTAAGTGAACTAATATGGGCTTTGAAAATATCTATTGGGTATGGGCTCTTAATGTGTAGAAACCAAGTCTAAATCTAATTAGAGTTTATGCGATCCTAATTAGACGTAGTAATAATGGAATATAATAGGGTTGTGGTCTCGAGTCGGAGCCTGCCGTCATTTGCCCTACTCCATTCAGAGCAAATTAATTAGACGACGAATCTAGACTTGAAAGCACTCAATTCAAGCGATTTTATTGTCGATGTTTGAGAAACGATAAGATCCGGAAACGTATTTCATTAGGTATGGATTCCGATAAACGTTTATAATATTTTCAAATAAATTAACGATTATCTAATAATTTATTTACATATATTTTTAGCATTATTTCGCATTAATTTGCATAAGAATCTAACATTAACTCTCTTTTTTTTTTTTTCTTTAAACCACAGTTTCTTATAAGTTTTTTTTTTTTCTTTGCTAAAATACAAAAATTTCATTAATAAATATTCACTTTTTTACTCTTTTTTTTTCTATGCGTATATTTTATCCTCTTAAAATTTTAAATTGATGCACTTAGCTCCCACATAGTCACGATCCATCACTATTCTGTTTATTTCTTATAATTTATAGTTAAAAATTTTTAAAAGTGATAAAAAAATATATATTAAAACTTATTTTATATAGAATATATAGAACAAGCTACGATAATTTAATTATTTCAATCTCTCCATTAATACTGGAGCTGTCTACAAAAAAAAAAATTAAAATTTTGAAGAGATAAATTAATATACGTATTTTAAAATCAAAATAAATATTATATAATATATATATATATATATATATATATATATATTAATTTATTTTATTTTTTTTAATCACGCCACGTACGATCCACGACAACAAATCGTTCTAAACAAGTTAGTCTGATTTTAAATGCGCATGCGGTGGATCGAACCTGCTGACTACTTCAACAGTGATTAAAATCACAAGTACCAAACAGCTGTACCAGACGGAAGCGGTCGCTTCTTTGAAGCTTCTCACAACAGAAAAACAAAAAAAAAAAAAATAATAATAATAATAATAATAAATAAATAGAACACGTTTAGAAATTTACACCGCAACAATAGTAATGTGAATGGATCCGTAACTAACACGCCTAATAATGTTTCCGAATAAATCAATCCCACATGTTCTACAAATGAGGGCCCCACTTTTCGGTCCCCTTTTGTGGTCCGTTTTCTATGTGCGCCAAGTGTGCGCTTAAAAAAAGCCCGTTTCGTGACACATGTGCTACACGGATTAAAATATGTGCACGCATAACAAAACGCGGTGTGTCATGTGACTTTGTCAAAATTTTATGTACCAAATAAAGAAAAATAAATAAAAAGTGAACACGTGTTCGTTTTAATTATTTATTAGTTATTTATTTTTTTTAAAAAAAAATTCAATTTTTTTTTAAAAAAAAAATTTATTCTCATTGTCCAACCCAAAAAAACACGTGCCGAATACCTTTTCTTTTTCTCTCTCTCCTCTCTCTCTCTATCTCTCATATATAGGGACTATAGCAAAAGATAAGGAGAAAAAGAGAGAGAGAGAGCCATGGAGAGAAACATTATTAAGGAGGAGAAGAGAGAGAAAACCAATTTCTCTCTCACTTATAACCTCTTGAGGCAATACATGAAGGAGAAAAAAAGCTTTGGTGGGTTTGGTTTTGAGATGGATCTGGAGCAAAGAGCAAAAGGTAACAACTATACTTTTTTTTATAAACATTTTCCTTTTTTTTTTTTTTTTTTTTTTTTTTTTGCACTATATTATGTTGGTTGTTTTTGGTTTCATGTATTTTATGTATATAATTTTATTTTTATCTTCTTTTAAATAAAGAAATATTCTAGAGTTTTTAAAACTCAAAATTTCTGTATTTATTTTGTTCTTCATATTTAATAATTAAAATATTTTTTTTTTCTTAATTAATTTTAGGGGTATTTCGCCCGCCGATCACTATGAACTTGATGGCCGGAATTGACTTAAATGCCCCCGACTCCGGCGAAGTCCACTTCCCGGAAGTCACTTCCGACACCGCCGTTCCACACAAGGACCAAAGTATCAACAAGTAAGAATTTTTTTTTTTTTTTTCTCTCTCTTTTCGAATTTAAACTCGAATTAATGTTTTAATTTTAACTAATTATTATTATTATTATTTTAAAAAAACAAAAAAATTTTACTTAGGGATGGGGCAAATGCACAATTAACGATATTTTACGGGGGTGAAGTGTTGGTTTTCGATAATTTTTCGGGGGAAAAAGCTGAGGAGTTGATGGAAATGGCGAAGAAGAGCAGCGTCTCAGCAGAAAATTACGGTTTTGCCACTGCCGCCTCCTCTGCGTTCTCCGCCACCTCCGCAGGAGGACACGTGCCAGCCTCCCAGTGCTCTTTGCAGAGTACTATGCAAACCAATGCAACTGGTAATTATTATCTCTCTCATAAATTTTGTTTTAATTTTTTAATATACTTTTTTTCTTTTTTCCTTTAAAAATTAGTATCAAATTTTATATATAATATATATATATATATATATATATATATATATATATATATATATATATATATATATATATAGCTTTATTACTATCTTACCTAAAAGACCGATCATTTAGTGTTTTTTAATTTTTTATTTTAATTATTTTTATCTCTTAAATTATATTATTTTATTAATTATTTATTAAAATTTTAAAAAATATTATTATTTTAATTAAATATTTTTTCATCAAAAAATTAAAAATTTAATAATATCAATAATACCAAATATTTTGTATTATAAGATAGATCTAATGATAATTCTTATTTAATAGCACCATATTGATACATCTCTTTAAATAAATGTCGAAAATTTAATAGAGCCAATAACTTATTATTATTAATAATATAGCAACCTAGTCTATATGAGCCTAATTAATAGTACCAAATATTTTGTGCTAGTAAGTTTTCTGCTATTAGATTATCATTTTTATTTTTTAAATCATACTGTTTTACCAATCACCTACTAAATTTTAAAAAATTACTATCATTCGATCTAACCGCGTATTTCATCTATAAGGTAGTTTTTACGGTAGAAATTTAGTGCCCCTTGATGTAAAAAATATCTAGTAAATTTAAAACACATAAAATAATTAATGCGGCAATAATTAATTTTTATTTAGATTAAGAGCGTTAAATTATATTTTTAGTTTAACATGATGTGTTATATATATATATATATATATATATATATATATAATTATATATATATATATATATATATATATATATATATATATTAAATATTTGTATGTAAATTGTGTAAAGAAATTTTTAAAGGCCAAAAATTAGATCATTGCATACATGCTTAAATCAAAAATTAAAGGCCAAAAAAATATAAATTTTGACTATATTAAATAGATAAAAATGTATTATTGAAGATCCAATTTAGGAATTTTTTTTATATAATATTTCTAACAATTTTTATTCATTTTTTCTTTTTTTGTGATAAACAGATTTGCCAATTGCGAGGAGAAAATCACTCCATAGATTCCTCCAAAAAAGAAAGGATAGGTGTGTAATATTTTGTTTTTCAAATCAAATTATTCTTGAATACTTTTAAATTTGAATTTAAATTTAACATTGCTTTATTTTATTTTTATTTTTTTTTTAGGATTAACTCCAAGGCACCTTATCAAATGAATGAGGTTAAGGTCGAAGATAGCAACAAGTCATGGCTCACTTTTAAGCTGTGAGAAGACAAGAGATAGGAGAAGTGGAATAATAATTTCAATATGACCCTCCTATTTTAGATAAATTAAACTTGTTAGGAGGAAAAGCATATGGATTTAGTTGCTAACTATTTTCAAATTTGAATAATTTTTAACTCTTCTAAAGTGGGGGACATTTTTTTGGTTTTTTGTATCAATTATTGTTTGGTTAATTAGTTTATGTAATTTGTTGTTTTATATTAACAGATATTGCAGCAGTTGTTTTTGGCTGTCACGCATGCATTAATTATTGTTGTGGTATGAATGTGTTAAATATTGATTTGCAATGAGTAAATATTTATCATAAATATTTTGGTGATTTTTTTTTTTTTTTTTGGTTCTGATCATTTAGAATCTGCAATTTTGGTTTAATTTAGTCTTGTAGCAATTACCTTGGTTTGTTTTGCTAACTATGTAAATAAAAATAATGTAGGGGTGAAAGTGGTTAAGATAAACGCATATCCAATCCGACACTGAATTGTCGTCAAAATTTAGCATTCGACGTGTATTAATATTCAAATTCGTATTAAAATATATATATAAAAAAAATATAATTTTATTAAATTGTTTTCACTCCTTAGAGATATATAAGAAAAATATTAATATATATTGTATTAAATTTTATTAAATAAAATATAGGTATACGAATTTTGAACATGGATATGAACCTTTTATTACATTGTGTTTTATTTGTGCTAATTTTAATTTATATTTATATATGCATATTATTAGTCTGCATTTTTATGAGTAAAAATTTAACTTATATTTAGATTCGAATTTTGTTTTAAGCAGACATGATAATAAAAATTTAACAGATATATATTTACATCCGAATTCATCTTCGAAAAAAAAAAAAGAAAAAGAAATGCGAATATGATTTTATCAAAAATTCAATTGTGTTCTAACATTTTTTATTGTCTCAAAAAAAAATATTATTGAGTAATCAGTATTTTACGTATATTATTAACAAATAATAATTCAAAATTTTTAAACTAATTATTTGTTAATATATTTATAATATTGATTAATTAATAATATTTTATAAAAATTTAAAGAGTATGCTTTCAAAATGTGAGCTGCTTTTCTCAAAAAAAAAAAAAAAAAAAAAAAAAAATCGAAACCTATTTGCCATGTTTTCTCACGTGGTTTTAGTAGTAGTGTCTCTTGCCCGTTATTAAGGCTTCGTTTGATTCGGATATTAGAAAGAATTAGTAGTACCGGGAATAAATATAAATTTGAGTATAAGCTGGAACTAATGTAAAATAGTATTTGGTTGGGTATTAGGTTAGTACGTATAAGAAAATAGTGTTTGGTTGGGATTAAAAAAAAGAGAAATAGAGAGTTGACTTTTGTGTAAAATGACGAAAATATACTTTCTTTTTGTTATGTATTAAAAATTGATAGGTAAAGATTTTATTATAACTTTTTAAATATAATAATTATAATATATATTATTTAATTAATTAAATCTATATAAATTTCAGTTAATTTTTTTATAAAAAAATTAATTAAATGCTATATAAAATATGAGTTAATTTTTTTTATAATTCATATTTTATAAAAAATATGACATCGAAATGGAGCAGATCGGGCAACCGAGGCCGACGACGACGAGTTTGGGGTTCGGGAAAGAAGCGGAGCTCGGATTGGGCTTGGGGGAGTAGAGATGAAGCAAGAAGAAAAGAGCGGTTGGAGGAGATGAAGCGCAAGCCTCGGGGGAGTGCAGGAGCATGTGGGGGGCAATAATTCTGGAGAAGAGAGAGGTGTTTGGGGGACAACCCGTGGGGGGTGGGGGGGGGGGGGGGGGGGGTATTCCCTCCCATCCCAACCTTGTTTGGGTACAAAGGGGGATATCCATCCCCCTTTGTACCCAAACCAAATACTACCTAAGTGAAAAAAAAAAATAAAATGCATCGATATTTTTAAAATTTTAATTTTCTTTTAAAAAATAATTTTATAATTTTTTGTTATTTGATTTATATTTTTTTTTTCTTCTTTTGCTGTTAACAAATGCCTAATTAGGGATGCAAGCAATCAAAAATTAGTTTGGTCAAAAATAAAAAAATCACGTGCGCCTGAATTTTCAAAGTCGCTATTAAAAAAACAAAAAAAAGGCTAAGTTGTAAGAATGTGTAGTTAAATCGAAAATTAAATAAACAAAAAGTTATACACACCAGGTGACTTTTTTATTCGTCAATGTTAGCCAAACGCATGAATCGACTCTTGTTAGCAGCCGGCACAATTTTTCTTGCGCAACAGTACTCCCGCGGTGCATGCATGTATGTGTGTGTGGGGGTTAAGCTCTAACGATGTGAACAGTTCGGATTCGGAAGGAAGTTTTAAAAATTCAAATTCGATAAATTTTAAAAATATAATTTATTATTTTTAAGATATTATTTAGTTTGTTATTATTTATTAACTAATATAAGAAAAAAAAAACGTCAAAAATAAAAATATAGATATGAAATAGATAATTTAAATATATTAAAGATGATAAATTGTTCACTGTATTTCAAAAAAAAAAAAAAAAAAACAGTGAATCATTATTATTATTTATTAATATATATATATATATATATATATATATATTTTAATAAAATTTTTAAAAATTATTTGAAAAAAAAAAAGAATTAAAAAAAAAAAAAAAAAGTCGTTCTAGGGGACTACACGAGAGGACTACGAGGCCTTCTTAGCGCTTGAACGGTGACCAATACAATACAAGTTTGAACGGTTCTTCAATTGTGATTGCATGGTAGCTAGTCACGTGTTTCGTCTTCGTTCAAATTTTTTGACTTTGGCGTCTTTCTCGTTTTCTCCCGACAATTTTTCGCGGTTTCTGAAATGCCCACGTTGCTGTTCCTGCGGCAACACGCCACTCCCCTGTATAGCACGTAAAATTATAAAATTTAATTTATTATAAAAATATTATGTTTTATTTTATCTGATTACTAGGAAAATATATATATATATATATATATTTTATTTGGATGGAAGAAATTTTTTTCTTTTTTATTTGGCTCGATAGAAAAGTAAATACATTTTATTTTTATTTTTTTTTTAATTAGTAAAAATAATTTTTTAAATTTTCTTTATGACAAAACAAATTGAAAAGTAATTTTTGGTACATTAATTTTACGGCCGACCAAATTAAAAAATAACTTCCGTTCATAAATACTCACTTTAGTTATTTAATTTATCGTAATGTTATCTTCAACCAAAATTTAAAATTTTTAAAATGCCACGATACCAAAAGCAATTATAAAAAAAAATAAATAATAACAACAAAATATTTAATTATTCTTATACATTTTTAGTTTTCACGTCATTTATTTTTTATCAAATAAATAACAGAATTAGAATAATTTTTATTTGACCGCTATATATAAATAAATAGTGGAAAGAGAAGTAATTTTTATATAAATTCAAGTTAATTAAACGAATAGAATAGTAAATTTGTTGAAAATTCATTTTTATTGTTAGAAATTAAATTTTTGTTATCCACCTCAACTTTTCAAACTCCCGAAAATTTAGGTTACTTGAAAGTAATGGAATATATATATATATATATATATATATATATATATATATATATAATTAAAAATAACTCTCCAAGCATTAAATAAAAATTTTATGTATGCATCTCAAACAGAAGTTTCTATGGAAATGTTGGACCTAACTTTTGAAAAATAATTTTAGATTCAAAAATAATTTTCGACTTAATAGAGCGTTTCTCAATTAATTTTTTATTTCTAAAATTAGATTTTTAATTTTCGAAGTCAAAATCAGAAACGGCTAAAATAGGTTTCTTGAAAACTGATTGTGATTTTGAACTTAAATTTTGATTTAAATATTTAAAATTTAAACTTTAAAATTATAAATTATAAATTTATATTTTAAAATAAAATATCAAATTTTAAATGTTTTATACAAATTTATAATTTAAAATTAAATTTAAAATTTATAATTTGAATTATTTTAACATAAAAGTTTTTTAAAAAATTTATTATTTACAAATATAAAAAATTTTACCCAACAATTTTAAAAAGTAATTTCAAAAAATTTACTTTCTATCAAAACTTAACCAAACACTATATATTTTAACCAAAATTATTTTTTTAAATTAAAATTAATTCTGCAAAAATTATTTTTTAAAAATTTAGGCCAAACATGCCCTTATGACAGGAAGTGAGTTATGCTTAGTCACAAATTAGCTATGCCCCATCAACTTTTCAAAACTTGCTTAAATAGCCCTTAGGTTGTTAATAATTTTTTCATTAATATTAAAAATATATGAGCCTATTTTACAGAAAAAAAAAAAAAAAAATTCTTTGGTGCCAATATTGAGCTCTCTCTCTCTCTCTCAATTTGTTATAAAAGGTGAAAGTGTACTAAAAATCTTAATGGGATTACGCATTGATTATGATATATTTTCTTCGATTCCATTAAAAAACACAGAAGTATATTTCTATATATTTTTATCCTAATTTTATTTTATGTAACGTGAAATAAATTTTAATAACAAACCCAAACTGTCCCTAGCATTCTTAATTTCTCTTTATTTTGAAAGAATTATTTTATTAAATTAAATGAATTATTATATAAAATTTAATAGTTTTGTTAGCTAATATTTATTGATTGTTGTAATTTTATTTATTGAAACTGAGAAATTAGACTACTATTAATAAAATTTCGAAGTTTTTTGAATAGAATAATACAAATAAAATCATTAGAAGTCAAACGAGTATAAAGAAAAAAAAATGGGAGTTAATAATTTTTTTACACTAATTATTTACCAATATATATATAAATTATACACTACATAATTTTAATATGTTGTATAATTAACTTAACATTTTAATTATATTTGATTAAAGTTGAAAAATGATTAAGAACAATCAATGGTACATATTTAAAACTCGTCTTATATGTCCAATCACAATTTCATTCCCATCCGATGTGGGACTATTGGGATGTCAGGCCAGACGTCCTTGTCAGCCCCCACACACATTCCACCATCACCACGCGATGTGAGACTTGTCTCGATTGCTAGTCTTGTCATCTAGAGTCAGGTTCAGCCGAGATTCGTCACACACGTCCGGCTGATGATTGACTCTGATATCAAATGTAATGACCCGATTTGCTATCAATAATAATTCATTGGGCCCAAACCACCGGCTCAAAATGTTTAAGTCCAGTTATTATTATCAGTGCCCATTGCCTCTTATATGCCCAATCACAATTTCATTTTCATTCGATATGTGATTATTTGATAGATAGTAAAAGTGCAACTTGGTTGAAGAGCTTTTCAATGAGTTCTACGAGACAATTTGATAAGTTATATAATTCACCCTGCTGGTGAATCTTATAAGTCGGTTCCAAATTTAGGACCATGTTTGATTCATGTTGGAATGAAATAAAAACTAAATTAAATTGCAATGTGTTGGAATTAGAGGGCAGCGGAAACTTACAAACTGGATAGCCAACGTATCCAGAAACCAAAAGCCGGATCGGGTAGTTTGTTTTACTAGCCTTCTTGGATCGTCCTTGTCTTGATAATTCTTGACTTTCCACGAATCTCCTGGTTGTACGAATCTCCTGGTTGCAGATCGGATGCGCAGATCGGATCGGATGCGAAGAGGGCTACCAGAGTACTCTTCTATGTCCACACTTCAAAACCCCGGGAACGAAGGTGGAAACCCAGAGAGACCGTAAAGAGAGAGAATGAGGAAGAAGAAAATCTCTTTTTCTTCTTGTGTATCGTAGGTTGTATATACTCCGTATAGGGGAAGGGGTTCTATTTATAGACTATTAGGACCCTTTAGGATATCCTCTTTCTCACGTAGAGATAAACAGAATATGGTTAGGATATGGGTTAAGATATGTTTCTTAACCTATAAGAAACATATCCTTATCTTTAACCCATAAGGATAAATCCTATCCTTATCCTTAACATATAAGGATAAAACCCGATCTTATCCTTAACACAAAAGGATGAATCCTAATCCACATCTCATATGGATTGACTCAAAATAGAACTGGCCAATGTGGACACACCACATGGCAACAATCTCCCACTTATCCACATTTGCCAATTTTCTCTCATATACATTCTACTCTTCATACGGGTAATGGAGCGTGCGACCAGATGAAAAAATCACAATGCAGAAGTGCCACATTAAGTCACCACCCAACTAACATAGCACATCACTGACTAAAACGTATATGCCCCAGACGTTTCAACACACACCGGATCAAGTATCACAAATCCCCCTCCTGTAATCACAGGGCTTGACTCTACAACATCTCTTGTACTCATCATTATCTCAAGTAACACAACCGAGATAACCGCCCGGGCAATTAGTCACAAGACTTTCATGGTGTGCTATCGAAACATCTTCCTCAGCCCCTCACATTAATCTGTATCGGTCCAAGCACTTTACTAGACATGCTTTGCGAGATCGTATTTTCTCATGACCCTGAGATACAAGCTAAGTTAGTTACTTTGGACCTCTACTTCATAATGTAGTTCTAAGTAGAGGGCATAAAAAGGGGTTAGTGCTCACACAGTGACATAGAGGGAAGGATATATGCCACTCTACTAACTGGTTGACAATCACATACAGTATGATATGTATGCCATGGCGGAGCACCCACCCAATGGGTCGTGTCACGCTCTAAAACGCCATGCGAACCTTGGTCTAGGCACCACTAAGGCATCTAACCACTATACAACTCAGGTCATCTCTCTAACCCAAGTATTTAGGTTCGGCTGCTATACAGGCTCGATATAGAATTTCACAAAAGAATTCTCATATCCAACTCCCAAGAGTCTCATCTTAAACTAATTAAGGCGACTTTCAAATCGTATCAACACTTTATTCATAACGTATATGAACAAAGCAATCATATTACAACTACTATAGTTTAATATGATTGTTTAGTCTCATCCTGCTCACCACTTAGGTGCCAGAGCGATCACCCGTGTGAGTGGGCTGACCTCAGCCTGGTGACTAATGGTAATATGTGCCTACTAGTATCAATTACGCAATCATACATAAAAGAAATATATATTTTCATTAAGAAAAGCGTAAGATACAAAAGTCTCAATAATGTCCATACATCATAACCTGCGAAGACCCAAACTCCTAACGTGGGTCAGGAACATATCCCTAGCTATCGGCTTGGTCAACGGATTAGCCACCATCCTAGTGGTGGAGATATGTCTAAGAGTGACCTCGCCTAGCCTAATCATCTCTCGAATGTAGTAAAAACGGATGTCAATGTGCTTGGTCCTGCCATGATACTTGGGGTCCTTCACATACTCCAAAGCAGCCATGCTGTCAGAGACCATCTCAACAGGCTCGTCAGCTTGAGTCATAATGTCGAGCTGCTGGAGAAATCTGCTCAGCCAAACAGCCTCCTGAACGGCTACTGAACAAGCAACATACTCCGCCTCCATGGTAGACAAGGCAATGCAACTCTGCTTTTTACTGCACCAGGAAATTGCCTGTAACGACTCGGCCCACTAGCAATAATAACTTGTTGGGCCCAAACTACAGCCCAAAATGCTTAAGCCCAGTTATTATTACTAGTGTCGATGTCTTATATAAACCCAATCACAATTCCATCCACATCCGATGTGGGACTATTGGGGGCGTCACATTGCCCCACCTCCAAGTATAAACACATAGCCTGAAGTGGACCTGCGCTCATCTCTATCACCGCCCCATTCAGCATCACTATATCCTTTCAATCTGAAGTCCCCAGCTTGAAAGCATAGAACGAGATCACTGGTTCCCTTTAAGTATCGAAGGATCCTCTTGACCGCTTGCCAATGAGCAGGTCCTGGGTTGCTCTGGCAACGACTTACCAAACCAACAGCGAAGCATATGTCAGGTCGAGTACACATCATAGCGTACATCAAGCTGCCAATCGCACTCGCATAAGGAACCCTACTCATTTGCTCTTTTTCTTTATCCGTTTTAGGGCACTGATCAAGACTCAAAGTGTGATTCTTTTCCACTGGAGTATCAACGGGTTTACTATGATGCATCCTAAACCGCTCCAGAACCCTTTTAATGTAGGATTCTTGAGACGGACTAAGAAGTCTCCTAGAGCGATCTCTGATGACCTTCACACCGAGCACATAGCTCGCCTCACCCATATCTTTCATCTCAAAATTGAAAGATAACCACTCCTTAGTGGTATTGATCAACTCGATGTCATTCCCAGCCAATAGTATGTCGTCGACGTATAGAGAGAGAAACAAAATTTCCTTCTCTGACTTCTTGACATATACACAGTGATCTTCCTCTATCATGGACATACCGATAGAGATGATGGCTTCATGAAATCTGAAGTACCACTGTCTCGATGACTGTTTGAGATCATAAATGGACCTTTTAAGACGACATACTTTGTCTTCTTGACCTTCGAGTACAAAACCCTCAGGTTGATCCATGTAAATCTCCTCCGCTAATCCTCCATTGAGGAAAGCTGTCTTGACATCTATTTGGAACAATTCCAAATCTAGATGAGCCACTAAGGCTAAAATCACACGTATAGAGGCAAATCTCACAATGGGAGCAAATGTCTCGTTGTAATCTACGCCCTCCTTTGATTGTAGCCCTTAGCCACGAGCCGAGCCTTATATTTATCGATTGATCCATCCGCCTTGCGCTTAATTTTTAAAATCCATTTATTTCCAATAGACTTGCGCTCAGGTGGAAGGTCAACCAACTCCCATACTTGGTTCTTGCTCATGGAATCCATCTCATCTCTAATAGCAGCCATCCACTCATTACAAGCTGGTGATTGTAGCTGTGAGGACCCGAACCCCCACGTATGGGTTTATTGATGGATTAGTGGCTTCTGGGAGTGTTTGTGCGTGTGTCGGGCCCAAGAAAAGGATTCCTGGTGAAATGGGAGCAAGATTGCTTAACCGGAGGCCCATATTGGGTGATGGAGGTTTTTGCACGCGTATTGAAACCAAGAAATTGACCCGGCAAGAAAAATAGATCAAGTTTACTTTTTCGGGAATTTTCGAGAAATTTTAGAAGTGGAATTGGGCCAAACGGACATCGAATTTGGAATCAGCGCGCGAAAACGATCGAAACGGGCTATTTACTTGGATTTTCGGAGCTCGGATGACCCGGCGTACTGTTCCGGCGGCGGTGGCGGGCGGCGGCGGAGCGGGCTCGGGCAGGCGGCGGAGCGGCCGCGGGCAGGCACACGGGCGCGGGCAGGTGCGCGGGCAGGCGCGCAGTCCACGCAGCCGGCTTGCACCGTGGGGCTGAGACACGTGGCATCTCGTGAGTGGCCGGTTCTGTAGGCGCGGTCCACGGACTTGGCGAGGGTGCACGGTGGACCGGGGGTAGCCATGTGGCGGCTCATGGTTGGCGGGTCTTTGTGCGCGCGGTCCACGCAGCGGCGGGGGCAGGTGTCCGTACGGACAGGGCGTCGTGGGGGGCGACGTGGGGGCGCCACGTGGCACCCCGTGGTTGGCCGGGCGCAGCCGCGCACGTCCACGTGTCAGGACACGCGGCGCTGCGCGGCTGGCTGGCGCACGTGCGCCGGGCGCGTGCGGTGTCGGGCGGACACGTGGCGGCTCCGGAGCAATCCGGGCGCGCACAGTGTTGGCCCGGGCCCAACACTGTAGCAGCCCGGATGCCCCGGGTGCCCGGTTTTGGGCCCAAAAGTCCAAATTCTTGTTTTTTCGGGCTGGGCCTATAAATAGCCCCTTTGCTCGGGCTTTTTGACCCTTTTCCCGAACCCCTCTGCCCTTGGACCCTTCAGCAAGTTGGAGATCTTCGTGTTGCGCATTTTCTGGCAGAGGCCCAGAATTTTTGGAAGCCGCGGCGTCGTCGACTTCGGCATCGGAGCACAGAGTGACGATTTTTCATCAGAGGCCCCTTATCGTTGCAGTTCGATCTGAGAGGTCCACAGAGCTAGTCCATCAGTATTTTTGGACGATTTCTACGGCATTGGATTCACGAGAGGTACGTTTTCGACTTTCGTGTCGATCATCTTGCTGGATTCAGAGTTTATGGCACGGTTTTTGAGATATTTCTAAGCCGCTGTTTGCTGGTGGAGTTTTTGGACAGCAGCCACTTGCCGGAATTTTATCTCCGCACTCGAGCGTCGGATCGAGACGAGCCTGTACACTTTTTGCATCTACTCGTCGCGAGGATTATCATCGTATTTTTCTGGGATTTTTCTGAGGCTTGCCCGAAGGTATACTGTTTCCCCTTTTACTGTGTAGAGTTTTACAGTTATGTGGTTGTGAGATTTTGCGCGCCTGTACTGTGGAATTTGTAACTTGGCCTACGGGGCTCGGAATTGGACGTGCAGCTACCCGCTTCGAAGGTCTCGACGCGACGATCGCAGTGATATTTTTACTGGAATTTTCAGGGCACTTTCTGCAGGTGAAAAATTAGCATCTTTGAGGCTGAATTTCAGGGTGTGATTATTTGATTAATTTGTGGAATTAAGTGTAATTGTGAACCTTGTGTTGTACCCAGGAGAGTTTGCGGGTATTGCTGGACCCGTTGGAGTTGGAAATTTGGGTTTCTGGGTATTTTCAGTTGTGGAACCTTGGACAGTTCAGCTCTTCAGGTGGGTGGCCCTGTCTCCAAGATTAATGGACTGTACATTGAATCTGCTATAGTAGGACCATGCATGATAATGAATTCTTGTACAGCATGCTAGAATGTAGGAATTGCTATTCCTTGTAGTATCTGATGATCTTGTCACCTCCATGCTTGTTATCGTCTGTTAATTATTGTTATCATGGAACTTGATCTAGCACCCCAGTCATATGCTGCATGTGTAGCCAGACCAGTAGAAAACTCCAACTTGGGCTAGGTTTATTCTACTTTAGACATCCACACTTTTTATTCCTTCCTGGACATAGTATTTTACTCGCCCGGGTAGTGGGCCGAGTGGACGGGATTCCTTTAGTGTGGGATGCATTTTACACTCGTGCTTGGGAGCAGAGTGGAGTCTGGTAGATGTAGTTGATCGATCATCTGTGGCGGGAGCTGTTTGGGTAGACGGCGGTCCCGAGATGTTTTATTTTCTTGTTTTATCTGTCACCGCTGTGTTAGTGGCAGCGGTATATCAGTGTTAGCAGGACCTTAAACCCAGAACCTTTTTGGACACACATATGATTTTAGTCAACCAAATATTTTCTTCCAAGCATCGTAGGGTCGCCTGAGTCTGTTCTTGTTTGATTGGACGAAGGCATTAGCCCTTCGAGGTTTGGATATAAAAACTTGGTTTCAACTGTTTTCCTAAAAAGAACTAAAAATTATTAAATATGGATTTCTTCCAGATCAAATGCCTTTCAGTAAGAAATATCACCTTTTTTCTATAAATTAACCACCCGAGATGATTTGAGTGGTCTGGGTTCTAAGGTCTGCCTTCTTCTTGGGAAGAGAACAACGAGAGGCTATTCCTAGAGCCTGTTCTTGTTTGATTTGAGTTGTAGGTTCTAGTCTTTCGGGGTTCCCGGACCCTTCATTGTGTCAGTTGTGGAGTTTACCCTGTCAGTGAGCCTGCATGTTGGTATATAGAGGCCTATTGAGGTAGTTGTTCGCAGTGGATGCGATGTTTGGCCTGTTGAGGTAGTTGTTCGCAGTGGATGCGATGTTTGGCCTGTTGAGGCAGTTGTTCGCAGTGGATGCGATGTTTGGCCTGTCGAGGCAGTTGTTCGCAGTGGATGCGATATTAGACCTGTTTGGCCTGTTGAGACAGTTTCTCGCAGTGGATGCGATGTTTGGCCTGTTGAGGCAGTTGTTCGCAGTGGATGCGATGTTCGGCCTGTTTGGCCTGTTGAGACAGTTTCTCGCAGTGGATGCGATGTTTGGCCTGATGAGGCAGTTGTTCGCTGTGGATACGATTTTGTGCTATGAGTTGGTGGAGTTGCTTGTGTCTTGAGATTCGAGAGAGCTGATCAGCTAAGTCGTCGAGAGTGCTCCGACCGTTGTGCGAGATGTTGAGGATCCTGAGTTTTTCCGTTCAGAGCGTGAGCGTGGATTTTTGACTATAGCCTCCAGTGCCAGCTCGACAGAGTGCATGGATACCATTGTCCTCGATGGGGTCGCGCCCCACGAGAGCCACGTCCGGGGTGGATCTGTTACTTTGGTATCGCGACTTGTCGACGCCGTCCCTCTGACTGGGCCAGTTTTGGCAGTTACGGACACAGTCCCTCTGGCCGAGCCAGTTTTGGAAGCTACGGACATACCTACGTCAGTCCGGTCCTCCGGAATGTAACGGCAGTAGGTAGGCGCAGGTTTGACTGGACCCGAGGAGGCAGTCAGGTAGATTGGGTGATCTGAGTTGAGGGATAATAGATGCATCATATTTTCATCTGTTCCACTTTTTGAGCATCTAGATAGGGGCATCGTAGCTGTAGAGTTTATTTTCTAGCTTTTTCCCTTCAGCACTGCATTTGTTTCTTCATGCCTATAGTAGACTTAGTGGGTAGACCGTTGGGCTTGTTGACGGCACCCACTGAGAACCACTGTGGGATGTAGTTCTCACACCCGTCGTGGTATTTTTTTTTCCCCAGGGACTTCTGCTCCTGTTCCTGCTGCTCCTGTTGCTGCTTCTTCAGATCGAGGTAAGGGAATCGCGAGCTGTCACGCCCCGGGTGTAAACCAGAACCCGGGCTCAATCACAGATCCGCCGAGCACACGGTATTTCCCGTGTACACGAAGCGCTGGTAACCTGCTCAGATATATAAGAAATATAATAAAGGAGCATACAACAGAGCTAAACTAAAACTAATACATCTCAGACAAAAGCTGGAAAGTAAAAGTACAATAAAGCTCTCAAATAAGTACATGTGTCTCTCCCAGCTCACGAAATAAATACAAACAGCTGGCAGAAGCCAGACCCAAAATAAAAGAAAATACAACTGTCTGAGAGTACAGGGGAATACATCCAAAACTACAAAACTCGAAATCAGGGAAGTAACTATCTAATCAGCTATCCTCTTACCTCGATCCTGGGTAGAGGGTCCCGCAACTCCCGCAGAAGACTCCGCAGAAGACTCTGCTAAATCTCCGAATCCCCTTCGAAGGCGAGACTTTCAAAAAGACATGGTCACCCACCTGGAACTCTAAGTCTCGCCGTCGAGTATCAGCATAACTCCTCTGTCGACTCTGGGCAGTCTCGAGATGTCGTCGTACCAATCTGACCTTTTCCTCTGCCTCAAGTAGTAGATCAGGACCCAAAGTCTTCTTCTCACCCACGTCACTCCAATACAGGGGTGACCGACACTTGCGTCCATACAACGCTTCAAACGGAGCCATCTGAATGCTCGCTTGATAGCTGTTGTTGTACGCAAACTCAACTAATCCCAAGTGTCGGTACCACCCTCCTCCAAAGTCTAGAACGCAGGCTCTCAACATATCCTCGAGGGTCTGAATCGTGCGCTCTGACTGTCCATCGGTCTGTGGGTGGAATGCTGTGCTAAACCGGAGCTGTGTCCCCAAGGCTGTCTGTAAACTCCTCCAGAAATGCGAGACAAACCTCGGGTCTCTATCTGATACGATGGAAACGGGTACCCCGTGCAATCTGACCACCTCAGCCAAATAAATCTGTGCCAGTCGATCCATCGACCAAGTCATCTGGACCGGCAGAAAGTGAGCGGACTTGGTAAGCCTGTCCACGACTACCCAAATAGCATCCGCTCCTGTCTGTGCTCTCGGCAACCCGGTGACAAAATCCATGGTAACATGTTCCCATTTCCATTCAGGGATTGGGAGACTTTGTAACTTGCCAGCAGGTACACGATGCTCAGCCTTTACTTGCTGACAAGTTAAGCAGTGTGCTACAAATCTCCCAATGTCTCTTTTCATCCCATTCCACCAAAACTGTGCCTTGAGGTCCCTATACATCTTAGTCCCACCAGGGTGGATGGTATAAGGTGTATAGTGGGCCTCCCTCAAAATCTGCTCTCGAATCTCTGAATCTATAGGCACGCAAGCTCGGTCCCTGTACCGCAGTACTCCCGAAGCATCAACTGTAAAATCTCCTGTCGAACCGGTCTGGACCTGCTCTCGAATCCTCATCAGGTGGGGGTCCTCACTCTGTTTCTCCCGAATCTTGTCCAGCAGAGTGGGCTGCACGACTAGAGACATAAGTCTAGCAGAGACCCCAGGGGACACAACCTCGAGCTCTAGCCGCCTCATCTGCTCAAGTAGTGGCGCCTGCTCAGTGATCATCAAGGATAGACTCTGTACTGCTCTCCTGCTCAGGGCATCAGCAACCACGTTGGCCTTGCCAGGATGGTATAATATGTCCACATCAAAGTCCTTCAACAATTCCAACCATCTGCGCTGCCTAAGGTTGAGCTCCTTCTGTGTAAACAGGTATTTCAGGCTCTTGTGGTCTGTGTATATCTCACAGTGCTCACCATACAGGTAATGGCGCCACAACTTCAATGCGAAAATCACTGCAGCTAGCTCCAAGTCATGGGTAGGGTAATTCTTTTCGTAATCCTTCAGTTGCCGAGAGGCATAAGCGATTACCCTACCCTCCTGCATCAGCACGCAACCAAGTCCACTGTGCGATGCGTCACTGTAAATCACGTATCCTTTCCCCATAACAGGGAGGGAAAGGATAGGAGCCGTCATCAATCTGTTCTTTAATTCCTCGAAGCTCCTTTGGCAATCCTCACTCCAAACAAACTTAATCCCTTTTCGCGTCAGACGAGTGAGGGGTGTGGAAAGTTTCGCAAAACCTTCCACAAACCGACGGTAATATCCAGCCAAGCCCATAAAACTGCGGACCTCAGATACCGTCGTCGGTCGGGGCCAATCCCGGACTGCCTCAATCTTCGCCGGGTCTACTGCCACTCCAGCGGCTGAAATCACGTGCCCCAAGAAGACAACCTCCCGAAGCCAAAATTCGCACTTAGACAACTTGGCATACAACTTCCTCTCTCTCAGAAGTTGCAGCACAATCCTCAAGTGCTCCTCATGCTCTGCATCACTCCGGGAGTAAACCAGGATATCATCAATGAAAACAACGACAAACCGATCCAGATAAGGTCGAAAAATCATGTTCATTAAATCCATAAAAGCAGCAGGGGCATTTGTCAATCCAAAAGGTATAACGGTGAACTCATAATGCCCGTACCGCGTCCTGAACGCCGTCTTTGGGATGTCCTCGGCCTTCACCTTCAATTGGTGGTAACCAGACTGTAAATCAATTTTGGAGAAGACACAAGACCCTTGCAGCTGATCAAATAAGTCATCAATGCGCGGCAAAGGGTACTTGTTCTTGATGGTCACTTTATTCAGCTCCCGGTAATCAACACAAAGTCGAAGTGAACCATCCTTCTTCTTCACAAATAGCACCGGCGCTCCCCACGGCGATACACTCGGTCTTACAAAATCTTTATCCATTAAGTCCTGCAGTTGCGCCTTTAACTCTCGCAGCTCAGCCGGTGCCATACGATAAGGAGCATTAGAGATTGGCGCAGTTCCTGGGACTACGTCAATCAAAAACTCAATCTCCCTATCCGGCGGCATGCTAATCAGCTCTGGAGGGAACACATCCGGGAACTCGTGGACAATAGGGATATCCGCGAGTCCCGATGCCGCCGTAGGCTCCATAACCACAGAAGCCAAAAAGGCCATGCATCCACTGCGCATCATCTGCCTCGCACGGGAAGTCGAAACTATCGAGGCAAAGAAAGCACTCCGGCACCCCCTGTAAACAAATACCTCCTGGCCTGGCTCGCTAAAAGTCACGGTCCTCGCGGCGCAATCAATCGTCGCGAAATAGCGAGCCAGCCAATCCATCCCAAGTACAATGTCGAAATCTCGCAGCTGACTAAGGACCATCAGGTCCGCTGGCAAAATCCAAGACTCAATCTGTACAGGACTAGACCAACAACACTCCTCTACATGCAATGTATGATCAGGAATCTGCACCTCTAATGCATGTGGCAACCGATCTAACTCTAGTCCATGAGATGATGTAAAAGATCTACTAATAAAAGAATGTGATGCACCGGTATCAAATAAAGTGCGAGCTCTAGTACCAGAAAGTAGAGTGATACCTGTCACCACGTGATCGGCTGCCGCGGAGTCCCCTACCTGGGCGGCGTAGACTCGCCCGCTCTGAGCTGGTGGTCGATGATCTGCAGGGTGGGAGGAAGGAGCCCTACTCGCTGGAGTATAAGGCCGCTGCTGTGGCACTGAAGGGGCTGAGGCTGAGGAAGGAGCCGTCGACGCCGCATAAGGGCAAGTAGCTCGCATGTGACCAGACTGTCCACAAATATAACAGCGTCCCCATCGCTGATCGCAAGTACTGGGATAGTGCTGCCCTCCACAGAAAATACATCTATCTGACGACTGGGGCTGTCGGGACTGCTGCTGTGGTCTCCGAGACTGCTGCTGCTGCTGCCGCTGTGACTGCCGCTGTGACTGCCGCTGTGACCCCTGCTGTCGCGATTGCGACCTCTGCTGCTGCGAGTGCTGCTGCTGTCGCTGGGGCTGCTGCTGCTGCTGCTGCGGGGGCCTCTGGGATCCCCCAGGCCCTCGCCGCTCCGAACGCCCACGGCCCGAAAACTGAGGCGGTGGCGGCCGGGGCGGCCTCCAGGAACTGGCCTGTCCCCCATCATCAGTCGCTGGTCACTTCCTCTCAGAACTCTGAGCGACCAGACCTCCACGTCTAGAGACAACGTGGTCTCCCCTCTCGACCCACTGGGCATGATCCACTGCCTCTGATAAAGTCTGGAGCCTCTGGGCGTGCACCAAGGTATAGATCTCAGGGCGCAGTCCTGTCTCAAAAAGCTCCACCTGGTGCGGCCCATCCCTGGCGACATAAGGCACGCAGTTGAGCAACTGCGTAAACTCCTGGTAATAGTCCCACACTGGCCGATCCCCCTGCTGGAGATTCTTCAAGTCATCTTCTATCTTTTTCTTCACGCTCGTGGAGAAATAAGTGTCGAGGATCATCCGCCTGAACTCCGACCACGGTAGCTGCCGGGTAATCTGGAACTCCAACGGCTCGACCCGGCGCCACCAAACATCCGCATCCCCCTCCAGACAATGCACAGCCATATGAACTCTGTATTTCGGGTCAATGAAGAAGTCTCTGAATAACTTCTCCATTGATGCTAACCACGATCCAATCTCCCAAGGGTGGGTGCTCCGTCCAGAGAACCTATGTGGTCCTCGCTGGCAAAACTCGGTGAGTTTGTCAGCAAACTCCCGCTCCTCCGCTGTGGTCAAAGGCCTGAACGCTCCCTGAGCCCCACTGCTCGATGACGGTGCCGAAGGGGCAGGTGGAATAACCGGTGGTACAACAGGGGGAACAGGGGCCTCTACAGTAGTAGGGGGAGGTGCCCCAACCTGGGCAAACAGCTGCTCGAACCTCTGCTCCTGTCGGCGGTGACTCTCCGCCAACTGGGCCACCATGGCCCTCAGCTCACTAATCTCGGACGGCCCAGACTGCTCCGGCTCCTCCGGGGGTATAGGGGTACCCCGGGTAGGGATCTGCCGCCTAGGAGGCATCCTGTCACACAAGAACCACGGGTCAGTAAACAAAACCACTCTCGACCCAATCCAGCGAAAGTCATGGTCATCCTCCCATTTCTGTGACCTTATGTTGTCTGCAGCCAACATAATGGTTCCCCAGAAATAGGATATGCCAGTCCCTCTTCACTCACAGGAAGAGTTTAATACAATAAATTACCGACTTTCGCAAAATGTCACGTCACTCACGCCCTGCCATCCTAGGGTCTGTCCAATGCCTAGGGTTTCCTAAGTCCCAACTGACCTATCCCTAAGCTCTGATACCAACTTAATCTGTCACGCCCCGGGTGTAAACCAGAACCCGGGCTCAATCACAGATCCGCCGAGCACACGGTATTTCCCGTGTACACGAAGCGCTGGTAACCTGCTCAGATATATAAGAAATATAATAAAGGAGCATACAACAGAGCTAAACTAAAACTAATACATCTCAGACAAAAGCTGGAAAGTAAAAGTACAATAAAGCTCTCAAATAAGTACATGTGTCTCTCCCAGCTCACGAAATAAATACAAACAGCTGGCAGAAGCCAGACCCAAAATAAAAGAAAATACAACTGTCTGAGAGTACAGGGGATACATCCAAAACTACAAAACTCGAAATCGGGGAAGTAACTATCTAATCAGCTATCCTCTTACCTCGATCCTGGGTAGAGGGTCCCGCAACTCCCGCAGAAGACTCTGCAAAACAAAGAGGGAAAAGAAAAGAGAAAACAGTGGGGGTGAGAACTACTATAAAAACAGTAGCCTCCCCTAGTGGGTAGACCTCAAACTCATGCATGCCCACTAGGACTATCAGAGGCGAAATGCGAATGAAGGTGGTAAGCTACAAGTAACCCTACTGATAAAGAGCTACCACTAATATGCCTCAAAGATGCCTAGCTAAAAGAATAGCTAATGATATGCACCAGAATGTCACAGACTACAAGACCAACCCAATCGAAACACCAGTAACACTGGTACTGCCTGCTCTGCTGTCATCACAAGAACCAGTAACTGATCGGCACACGGCACGATCCCAAAAGTATCCAATCGACCGGCACACGGCACGGCCCTAAGCCTACTCCGGAGTGGCACTCGAGGGGAGCGACCCACACGAGTAAAGTATGTAACCATAAGTATCTGATGTAGCAGGACTGGATCAAGACTCTATACATGTGGGTAAGACCATCCACTAAAGAAGCCCGATCCCTCGCCTCAAATCTGATGCAATAATAATAATAATAATAATAAGCCGGTCAACCGCCCACAGTCCGCGGTTGCCGCAACACCCAACCATCAATCCCCGACTGTCCCAACTCTGAACATCTGACAACACAATCCCCTAAGACTAGACAACAGGAGAATGAAGAAAGAGCATGGTTTCTCCTAAGTCAATTCCAGCATGTATGTGTAGCAGAAAAAAAGTGGCCTAACTAGATGACCATTCAAGCATGCAAAGTCTTTTACTTGATAAAACCATTTCAATTAGTCTAACATATGCAACATTAAGTGTTTGGAACCTCTGATGTATATGTGGCATGACATATGATTCATGATACAATTTGGATGCATAATCTACTAGCAAGTTTTCCCTTTTTACAACATGAATTCTAACCACATGCTTAAACCTTCACTTAACATACAACATGACATGACTTTAGTATTATTTCCAAATAATTAACTGCATATTTAAAACATGGAAACGCCACTTACTAACTTGTAGCTTGCTAACAATGCAAATATTATCAAAGGAATCTTAATCTCATGCAAGCATGCTTGATACACCCACAATTAATAACACATGATCAAGGCATTCCAATAGGCCTAGTGACATTCACAAGTAGGAGGTTCACAACATCACCCACCTCGAGCGCTAATCCAAGTCCCCAAATGCGAATCCCACGCTCTGTCCAAAAACTCGTCACAAATCTGTACAAAATACCCCATAGGAAAGTACATAAGTTATCCATTCATAATTTCCCAAAAATCTGTCCCTTAATACCACAGTCCAGAATTCTCCAATTTTTACCTGCGAAAAATGCCCAGGAAAATCCAAGAAAAATACTATCGCGATCCTCGCAACGAACCCGTCGAAACGAGTACCTGCACGTCCAAATCAAAGTTTCCTACGCTGAGATAAAAATTCGGCAAGGGTAACACCCCAAACAAAACTGTACCAAATTTCTGTAACAAAGAACCACAGAAAAAGGAGGTTCTCACCTTCGTGAAGAATCCAAAAAAATCTGAGAAAAATCCAGGAGATTCCTTGCGAAAAGTAGATGAACTTTGCCTTTTGAATCGCCTCGATCCGATGCCTGTGCGCAAAGTTACAGCCAGAACACTGCGGTGCTGTCCAAAAATCCGCGAAGAAAAATGGGTCAAATGGGAGCTCGAAAAACTCTAAGATCAGCATGGAAATCAAGGAAGCTCGAAACACAGAAGTTGAAGTCCTACCAGTCGAGAGTCCGATGGCGAAAAAATCGTCGAAAGAAAAGGTCGGGGTGAGTCGGGGGAGCCCAAACACTGAAAAGGGTCGAAGCGGGTCGAAGGTGAACAAGCGTCGCACCGCGCCGCAAAATAGCTAACCTCGGGATGCGTGCCTCCGTAAATCCTCAAAGTCCTCCAATGGATAGTATACTGTGAGGGGAAAAACTTCTCTGAAGACTCCACAGTGAAAAGAGGTGTAAAAAGCACGAAAAAGGACCCAGGAGGCCTTTTTATAGGCTCAGCCCAAAGCCATAAGTGGGCCGGGTTTTCGGGCGCAACTTTCGGGCGCCCGAAAACCCGAAGAAGGGTCGGACGGCCCCCGTCCGACGCGCCCGAAAATTCCTGGGGCTGACACGTGTCCCCATAACAGGGAACAGCGGTGCAAAGCTCTCCACTGTGCGCCACGTGTCCTCCCGCGGTCAGCGGGGTAGGTACGGGCCGCCTATCACGCGCTGACGCGTGGCGCACTCGAGTACGGCCGCTGCTCGCGTCGCGACGCGTGGCGCACTCGAGTGCGGCCGACAGCCGCGTCAGCGCCCCCCTGTGCGCGCTCCGTCCCGAGGCGGGACTTCACGGACTCCGTGCACCACGCAAGTTGAGCCCGCCACTCACCTGCTGCCACGTGTCCCTGCGCCGGGTCCATGCACCCGCGCGGGGAACTCCGTAGACCGCGCACCCATGCGCCCGCCAATCAGGGTTCGAAACGTGGTTCCCGCCCGAACCCGTGCACCGGCGCTCAAACTGTGCACCCGCTGGTCGAATTCCCGTGGACCGCGCACCAAAGGCCTGCCAATCCCCGCCTGCCACGTGTCCTGCGCCGGGCTCATGCACCCAGCCGCGCCGCTCCGTGGACCGAACGTCGCGAACCGGCCAATTACAGGCCGCCACGTGGCAGCCGGCGGTCCACCGACACCCCCCCATGCACCGAAAAGCCCAGGAAACTTCTGGAAGCCCGTTTTTGGTCATCCGGACTCCAAATTCAACAAGCAAATAGCCGTTTTCAAGCATTTTTTCGCGCTGAATCCAAATCCAACCTCCGTTTGGCCAAATTCAATTTCTAAATTTCGGCAAATACAGCCGAAGGCCCAAACAGCTACAAAATCTCACAGGGTCCATCTGTGGCACCCCTTTGATGCACCATGGGCCAAACACCAATACTAAGTGTTAAACAAAGTGGATTCATCGGAAAAGTTGCATGGGGAAAAACCAGAACACTACACGAGCTAGATCCCTACCAGTCGTCGTCCAGAGAGTAGATGTACTCTTTTTTTTTTATTATTTTGAGAGTTCTTGTTGAGAGACCTTGTAGTGAGGCATAGAGTTGTACTTTTCTTTCCGCTGAGAGAGACTTATGTACTTTTGGTGAGGTTTGTGAGTTGTATATTTTATTTCATTTCAGCTTTTACTTTCAGCTCTGATATCTGTATAGCTGTAGTATCTATCTTTTGCAGGTTGATGCTTCGTCTATACGGGGTTCACCGTATGGGCGGCGGATCTGTTAGCGAGCCCGGGTCGCAGTTTCGACCCCGGGGCGTGACCTTCTACATAAGAAGCAGGCTCATCATCATCGAGCGGAGTGCACATGAAAATATTCCCTTCGATCTCAAAACGTCGACGGGGAATGTTTCCACGTTCACTTCTACGCAGTTGAGGGCCTAAACTCTCGGCTTCCAAGGGTATGCTCCCACTCATAGAAGCACTCCCACTAGCCGTAGGATCACTACCACTTCCTTCAGCGACTTCGGGAAGTGATCGATCACCCTCACCAGAAGATGGGATAGCATCGTCTTGTAACTCATACAATCCGACGTCATTTCGTATTTCACCAATACTTGGAAATTCCTTCTCTAGGAATTCCACATTACGAGACTCAATCTCGATCATCCCACCATCTGGGTGTTCACCATACATCACATAGCCCTTTGAATTTTCAGGGTATCTGATGAACACATGCTTGCTTGCTTTAGGGCCGAGTTTTCCGAATCTATGTGAGGGGTTGTGAACATATCCAGCCGAACCCCAAGGGCGTAAGTAGTGTAAACTTGGCTTTCTACCACTCCACAACTCATATGGGGTAGATGGCACTGATTTACTAGGGACTCGATTAAGAATATAGGCAACAGTCAAAAGAGCATCTCCTCAAAAACTTATAGGAAGATGAGCATGCGCCATCATAGACCTAACCATGTCCAGTAGAGTACGATTCCTTCGCTCTGCAACACCATTTTGTTGCGGAGTACCTGGAATAGTGAGCTGTCTCATAGTGCCCTTTTGCTCACAGTAAGTCTTGAACTGATCAGACAAGTACTCACGTCCTCGATCAGTGCGAAGCACTTTTACACTTCTTTCTATTTGATTCTCAGCCTCCGCTACGAAGCGCTTGAAGTAATCTAAAGCTTTAGAATGGTGAGAAAGCAAATACACATAGCCATAACGGGAATAATCATCAATGAATGTGAGAAAATAGCACGCACCATGCCGGGCCCTCACATTCATTGGCCCACAAATGTCTCAGTGGATCAGCTCCAAAGGATGAGAGGCACGAGTAGCCTTACCAAAAGGCTTTCTACATGCCTTCCCAGCCAGACAAGGCTCGCACACAGATAGGTCAACTTTGGCGAGAGACCCCAAAAGGCCTACTCGAGCCAGTCTGTTCATTCTTTCTTGACCTATATGGCCTAGTCTGGCATGACATTTAACGGATTCATCACAGAGATTAGAAGAAGAAGAAGCAAAAGCAAACGAATCATCTTCCAAATCTAACTTAAAGAAACCATTTATTAATGTTGTAAGAAAATATACGGATATGCGCAGCGGAAGAAAGAAACGCAATTAAAATTTTTATTAAACCAAGATCATCTCATGTTTTGTTTTAGATCGTAAAAAGGTAATCTAATTGATCTTATCAATTAGGATTTAATTTTTACCTTGCGCGGGTCGAGATCACCGCGAAGCCGACGATCGTTGGTAAAAATTGTTCGTCCTTGATAGCCGCGCAAGCACCCGGCCTCTACTTGCGTCCACACGGAATCACGCCCTTGATCGAAATAATCGATCGCCTTGATTCGCGATCCGATCACGAATTAACTCTTGCGTCGATGTAAGGAGGATGAATCAATCTTCTAATTGTGCTAGCAATCTTTCGAAGATCGAGAACGATGAATTAATTGTGGAGGACTTGAGGAAGAGGATAGGCGGCTAGGGTTTTATTTTTCTCCTTTTTTTTTTTTTCTCTCACTCAAATATGTCACATATGACATATATTTATATTGAGAAAACCCTAACCCTAATACTAATCCTAATCAAATCCTAATCCGATTGGATTATCCATTATCCTTAAGTTAGTTCCAATATGAATCGAATCCGAATCCTAATTTGATTCGTGTGTAACATTTACACATAAGTCCTCAAAATATTTACTAACGATTAGTAAATACACCATGCAACTTTTGCACTTAAATACCTCTAATTTACAATAATTGCAAATTAGTCCTTTTACTAATAAATTAATAAACTTTAGTATTGTGATTATAATTAATCCATTCTATAAACTTCTTTATCATCTCCTTAATATCGATCATGCGCGATTCCTTATATGTGTGACCTAATAGGTTCAATTCTGTCTGGTAGTGAGATATGATGCGATCCCCATCGACATCATCATCGAAACTCTTTTTGATGGATCAAACACTTTTGATTCTTCCATCGTATAATAATTATTCGCCTATAATTATTCTTATTGGTTCCCACAATCCACCAGTGACGCCTAGCAGCATATAGTGGAAATCCAGTCAGAAGTGAATATTGGACTGAACCTCAAGGTGCAGTTACCGTACAATACAATCCTTCTATCGCATAGTCCAAACTGAGTGGAGGTCATGGAATACTCGTCAAACCCCATCACCCGTTATATGACAATTGATAGGGCAGAAGCTCATATGGTTAATCTTGGAAACAACTTTCCATAAACTATATTACCCCGGCCGAGGATTTCTGAGCTTTGCCATACAAATAGCATAGAACTAATTATCTCTCTACCGAGAGCGATAGATCCCCTGTAAACAAACACCCATTCCTAATATGAACCGACTGCAGCCAACATATACTACTAAGACCCGTGACTCGGATCAGAGTTTATTGCATAATCAAACTACAGTAGCCTCATATTGAATGGCCGTGGTGTCGCAGGTCTAAGGATCAGTTGTACTACTGCAACATCGAATCAGTTACTGACGAATGAGTAGACATCCAGGTAACTATTCGTAATTGGTCACGCTCAGTGCCCTTGTTCACTAACAACCACCTGCACGTTCGCTCCAGTGTCCCCACACTGATGACTTGAGACTCGTCATCCTTAAAGAGAGCGGCACATACATCAATCTTACCGGATCAATCATCGTCCCCATGATGATCCTCCGATTGAGAGCATTTATGACTTAATCAATAATAATATGTATCTCAAATTCTTAACTGTTAAGAATATACATTATCATCTCATTAATTCAAAGGACGATTCATGGACACATTGAACATGAATGGCGTAAAATGCCCAAATAATAATAAAGATCAAGTACAAATATGTCCCATATAAAAAATGCGTCAGCCTGATAGGCTTTTGGGGCATACAACTAACAATCTCCCACTTGCATTAAAGCCAATCAGTCATGTATCTGATGCCCATCTTCTCAAGATGAGTCTCTAATTTCTGCTGAGTCAAAGCCTTAGTTAGCGGGTCCGCCACGTTATCTGCGGAGGCAATCTTCTGCATTTCAATATGTTTATCTCTGATGTATTCTTTGATCTTGTGATACCGCCGCTCGATATGTTTGGATTTCTGATGAGATCTCGGCTCCTTAGCTAATGCTACGGCGCCATTATTATCACAATATAGTGGCAGGGGATCCCTACTAGAGGGAACCACGCCAAGCTCAGTGATAAATTTCTTGATCCAAACAGCTTCCTTGGCAGCTTCAGATGCAGCGATGTACTCCGCCTCCATAGTAGAATCAGCAATCGTCTCTTGTTTAGAACTCTTCCAAACTATTGACCCACCATTGCAAATAAATAGATACCCAGACGTAGACTTTCTATCGTCAATATCGGACATAAAGTCTGAATCTGTATAGCCATTAACTTTGAGTTCTCCACCTCCAAGAACCAAGAACATATCCTTTGTTCTTCTCAAGTACTTAAGGATATTCTTTACCGCTACCCAATGCTCTTCGCCTGGGTTCGACTGATATCGACTAGTGACGCTCACAGCCTGTGCTATATCAGGTCGAGTACATAGCATCGCATACATTAAACTTCCTATTGCGGAAGCATAAGGGATCCTGCTCATGCGACTTCTCTCTTCAGGTGTCTTAGGAGACATAGTCTTAGAGAGGTGAATTCCATGTCTTAGAGGTACCATACCCCTTTTGGAATTCTCCATGCTGAACCTTTTCAACACTTCATCTATGTACATAGCTTGCGATAAACCAAGCAACTTCTTAGGTCTATCCCTATAGACCTTTATCCCTAGGATATAAGATGCTTCTCCAAGGTCTTTCATAGAAAACTCTTTGGATAACCATAACTTCACCGATGTTAACATAGGAATGTCATTCCCTATTAGGAGTATGTCATCCACGTACAATACGAGGAAGGTAACAGCACTCCCACTAACCTTTTTATACACACACGGCTCTTCCTCATTTCTGATGAAATCGAACGATTCGACTGCATCATTGAAACGAGTGTTCCAACTCCGAGAAGCTTGCTTCAACCCATAAATGGATCGTTGAAGCTTGCACACTTTATGACTTCTATCTTTGGTAGTGAAACCCAAAGGCTGCTCCATATAGATTTCTTCTTCAAGATATCCATTCAGGAAAGCAGTTTTTACATCCATTTGCCAGATCTCGTAGTCATAATGTGCAGCAATAGCAAGCAGAGTTCTGATAGATTTAAGCATGGCTACAGGTGAAAAGGTATCCTGATAGTCAATGCCTTCGCGTTGACTATAACCTTTTGCTACCAGCCTAGCTTTATAGGTCTCTACCTTTCCATCAGAACCAATCTTTCTCTTGAAGATCCATTTGCATCCAACGGGTACAATACCCTCCGGTGGATCAACCAAAGTCCAAACTTGATTGGAGTACATTGAGTCTATTTCAGACTTCATAGCTTCCAACCATTTTTCGGAGTCGATGTCTGACATCGCCTCGCTATAAGTCTTAGGATCATCTCTATGATCCTTGTCTCCCACTAGGAACATTTCCTCCATGTCCTCTATAAATAATCCCATGTATCTATCAGGAGGATGAGAGATTCTACTAGACTTGCGAGGTGGCAATGTAATCTCTGGTATCACAGAGTTATCAGGAAGGGCTCTTGGAATGCTCGATTCTAAAGAGACTTTCTCCTCTAGTTCTATTTTTCTCCCACTGCCTCCTGCTAAAATAAATTCATTTTCAAGAAAGAAGGCATGACGGCTCACAATCACATTATGACTTTCTGGGAGATAAAAATTGTATCCAAGTGATTCCTTGGGATAACCAATGAATCTTCCCTTGACTGATCTGCTTTCCAATTTGTCCGTCTTTAATTTCTTAATATAAGCCGGACACCCCCAAGTCTTAATGTGAGTAAAACTTGGCTTCCTACCATACCACATCTCATATGGTGTGGTGGGAACAGATTTGGAAGGTACTCTGTTCAAAATATAAATAGCCGTAAGAAGTGTATAACCCCAAAGTGATGTAGGTAAATCTGTAAAACTCATCATAGATCGAACCATATCTAATAAAGTTTGATTCCTCCGTTCAGACACCCCATTCAATTCTGGTGTTTCAGGAGGAGTCCATTGAGAGACAATACCATTATTCTTGAGGTAGGTTAAGAAATCCGTGCTAAGGTATTCCCCTCCTCGATCGGATCGAAGAGCCTTAATCGATTTTTCCATTTGCTTTTCTACTTCTTGTCTAAACTCTTTAAACTTTTCAAAAACTTCAAACTTGTGTTTAATTAAATACACGTACCCATACCGTGAATAATCATTAGTAAAGGTAATAAAGTAGAGATAGCCGCCCCAAGCAGACACATCGAATGGGCCACATACATCAGTATATATCAGGGCGAGTACTTCGGTAGCTCTCTGTCCTTGTCCAACAAAGGGAGACTTAGTCATTTTTTCTTGAAGACATGATTCACAAGCTGGGTATGGTTCAGGGAGTAAGGATCCTAAGATGCCATCCTTAGCCAGCTTGTTAACCCTATCTTCTCCAATGTGACCAAGCCTCAGATGCCACAAGTATGTTTTGTTTACCTCCTCTCTAGATCTTTTAAAACCAATAGTATTCTCATTCATGCCATTGTCAACTATATTCATACTAACATCCATATGTAAGTAATAGAGATTGTCTATTAAAGAACTACAACCTATCAAATTATTTCTCAAATAAATTGAACAAATGTTTGATTCAAAAATAAACTTATAACCGTCCAATACCAAACGTGAAACATAAATAAGGTTTCTAGTCGCACTAGGAACATAAAGACAATCTCTAAGTTCTAAAACTACTCCTGTCGGTAGACATAAAGGATAAGTCCCTACAGCAACAGCAGCAACTCTTGCTCCGTTTCCAACGCGTAGGGTAATCTCTCCATCCCTAAGTCATCTACTTTTCTTTAGCGCCTGCATTGAAATACACAAATGCGAGGTGCATCCCGAGTCAATGACCCATGTAAAAGTAGAACAAACCGATGAGCAAGTAGTTTCAATGATATGAATCTCGGATATACCTTCCAAAGTTTTATTCTTCACCTTGTCCTTCAGGCTAGCCAAATAGTCCGGGCAATTCCTCTTCCAGTAGCCATCCTTTTGACAGTGGAAGCAAGTTCCTTTGGCGGCCTTCTTTTTGGGATTTACCTTGACAGTGTCAGTCTTTGGCTTCTTTGCAGGCTTCTTCTTTCTCCATTTAGACTTTCTTTTGGAGGAAGCCCGTTCAACAGCCAAAACCGAGCCCTTATTGACTTTTAGCATTCCTTCAGCCGTGACCAACATATTCAACAGCTCGGCGAGAGTGCAAGTAATTTTATTCATTTGAAAATTTAAAATAAACTGAGAAAATGAATCAGGTAATGATTGTAAGATCAAATCAATTTGAAGTTCTGCGTCCATAGTCATTCCGAGCTTCTCAAGCTCCTCAATGTCCTTAATCATCGCCAGGCAATGATTATTGACTGAGTGACCATCAGGCATCTTAGTCCTGAACAGTCGCCTTGACACCTCGTAACGAGCTGTTCGACTTTGCTCATCATACAACTCTTTAAGATGGAGCAAGATGTCAGCAGTACTCTCCATGTGCTCATGCTGGCAATGCAACTCATTACTCATAGACGCAAGCATGTAGCATTTTACTTTCATATCATCATCAGTCCATTTATTTCTAGCATCTTTCTGTTGAGCTGTTGGATTTTCAGGCACTGCTGGAGCCTCCGTGTCCAATACATAGGCTAATTTCTCAGAATTGAGAACAATTCTCAAATTCCTCAGCCAATCGGTGAAATTCGGTCCAGTTAAGCGATTAGTATCAAGTATTTTGACAAGTGGGTTAGAGGCGGCCATGTTCTGCAGATGGTTAAGATTCTAATTAGTTGTGTACTTAATCATAATCCATTTTGTTTAGGGTCTTTAAATCTAAATGGTGCCTCCCACTAATTTTAGCGAATCTCCACACTCCCCGAGTGAAGAAAACGGAAACTTTACTAAAAGTTTCTAGTGGGAATTGCGGTCCCATCTGTTTGCACACTACCTCATCCTAACAGATTCTTGGCAATGAGTAAAGAAATGAGTGAACAACTCTTGTTCAATGCTTCTCAAGCAAATCGCAATTTTATCTTTGGCCTCCAAAAATATAGGCCTCATCCTAACAGATTCTTGGCCTTATCTTTTGGTTAAGTTAGACCCACCGTTCATCATGCAAATAAAAAAGTCATTGAATCCTCATCCTGACAGATTCTTGGATTCAACCCCTTTCTTACCACATAGCATCTCATGCCAATAGAATGGTTGCGGCTCCCTAATGCAACTGACCCCGTGTCCGGGTGCATCAATCAACACTAAAGAGACGCCCACACCCTACAACGATGGAAGGCCACTAATGGGTTCATAACACCACTAACTTAATATTTTATTTAGGGAGATTTGTTATCTCATCAGTTTTAATTTATTATTAATTTACATCTTATGCAAATCATCGCATCATATGCACACATATATCGCACATATATAAAAAATAACTACCGGTGATGATCATGGATTTTAATTTGATTCGGGCCTGAGCCACCAGGCCGGAATCGGGTCAGAGGGTATTACACACAAAAAAAACTTGCTCTGCATCTTGATCAGATTGGAGTAGATCAACTCTTGTCGGCTCCCTCGATCAATATTTGGTCCAAACTTGATCTGCACCGCATCAACTCTTGAATGGAACAAATCGTCATGGAACCTGAACTACCCCTTTACCCTTTAATTTTGCAACAAATACAATACAACCCATAATAATAATGAGACACGCAGGTCTCCAAATTACATAATTTAATTGGTGCACGCAGGCACTCAAAAAAAAAAAATCTAACACTGGGTCCTTATTAAATTACACCCATTCACATCATCACAAGGTTGCTATCCATAATCATCACCTCATACACATCACAGGCATATAATATAAATGTAAGACCCGCTCCGTCCGTCCGATTTATCACTCCTCTTTCCGCGGGCGGGACATCCGTCGGGCATTTTCGCTCGCTCGACCCCGGGCGACCCGTTGAGGCTCGCGGGTAATTTTAGGCGGTGGAGCTCGTGAAACTGAGAACGGCGGTGCAATCGGATTCGAATTTCGACCCCGGGATCTCCCAGATCTAATTTCGGAAATTGGACCCCCTTTCGGGCATGCCGGGATTCATGTGGGCGATCCGCACGTTTTTCGAGGTAGCGAGCGACCGTCGGATGTTGTTTAATATTATTATTATTATTATACGTATTTTAATTAGTTACAGGGAATTAATTTATTTTATTATATTTTTTTAGTGGAACGTGTGGGGGGTTATAAAAACCGGGTTAGGGTTTTTGGGAATCCCCGTAACCCCCCCTTCTTTTCTTTCTCTCCTCCCCTCAACCGTGCGGCGGCTAGGTCTGGGAAACGATCGGAGCGAAAGAACGGAAGGTTCCTCCTTCGCACGAGTCCCCACCCGACCAAGAACCCCGATCCTCTCCTTTCTCGCCGTCAAGGTAATTTTTATTATTTTATTTTATTTTATTTATTTTTGGGTGGGGCAGCGAGATCGTCGGGCGGCCGAACAGCCGCCACCGGAGGGGAGGCGGGCGCCGCCGGCGACGGACGCCGCCGCCGCGAACGGCACGCCGTGCGGCTCACCGCCGCGCGGGGCCGCCCCCGCCGCGGGCGGCGCGCCCGCATGGCTACTGCCGCGCGCGGCCCGCCCGCACGCGGGGCGCCCGCGCGGCCGGCGCCGCGCGGGGACGCCCGCGGGCGGGGCGCCCGCGGGTGGGGCGCCCGCGCGGCGTGCAGCCGCGCGGGGCCGGCCGCGGGCGGGGCGCCCGCGCGGCCGGCGCCGCGCGGGGCCGCCCGCGGGCGGGGCGCCCGCGCAGCCGGCGCCGCGCGGGGCCGCCCGCGGGCCGGGAGCCCGCGCGGCGAGACGCCGCGCGGGGCCGCCGCGGGCGGTGCGCCCGCGCGGCGCGGCGCCGCGCGGGGCCGCCGCGGGCGGGGCGCCCACGCGGCGCCGCGGCCCGCGGGCGGGGCCGCCGCGAGCGGGGCGCCCGCGCCGCGGGAAACACGGCGGCGCGGCATAGGGGTGGGAGACCGCGTGGAACGATCCTCGGACTATGTGCGCTACGCACGGGTCGGTGCCGTGCGGAGGTGGACGCCGTACAGGGTCCGGGGAACGCGCCGGGCTCCCCCGTCTTTCAGTGTTTTGGTCGATTTTCATTCTTAGTCGTGGTCTGAGCTTTCCGTTGTTTCCCCCAGGAGTGCGGGACATCCTAAGCTCGGCGCACGAAGCGGACGGGACGAATCAACCATCAAACTTCCCTTCAGGCGGGTGTATTTTTCAGGGTGTATGGGAAAAGGTGCAAGTCACACAATTTGCATGTTCGGGCATGTTTGGAGCTTAAATAATTGTGGATTATGATACTAACCCCATGTAAATATATATATAAATATCGCTCGTAAATTTATCCAATCATTATGGCTCTTGTTGCTACACGCACACCGGCGGTTTGGCCACCGTGAGGGTGTGCTTTTTCGGAAAAGTGGTAATGGTGACCCGTGTACCCCACGTGATGGTGGCGTTAGGAATTGGGGCCCCCGCGGGTGGGGGGTGTGAGCGGTGATGCCGCGGCGGGTGCCCGGCGGCCGAGGCAGGGGCTCGGCAGGGGACACCGGGGTAGGCGCCCAGTGTGGTGGTCGGGAAAGGTGCCCGATTTTTGTTTAATTCAGGGTAGGTCGATAATGGCGCCGACCGTACTCCAAGTCAAAAAGGGGGTTGCTCCGGATATTGTGGTTTGAATTATTTTGCCCTTCTTTCATTTTGTATCTTTTCTAGTCACTGACTTCCCACTCTGTGATAGGTTCGTCAGGGGGCGAGCGTAGGGACGCTGGTGAGGCCGCGCGCGCGACTTTCAGAGAACTTTGAGTAGCACAATCTTGGTGGACTCATCTTTCCCTTTTACTTTATTAGTTATGCTAGATAGTTGTGGTGTGCGATACCCCTGTGGGATCGATGTGGATGTTGCCCTTTTTCTTTTATGACTGATGCATGAGTGTGGACTCTCTCTTTATTCTTGGCCGTTTTAAAGTAAAAGCACAAACCGTTTGCGAAAACCATTTTCAAGCAATATGGGCGTCGGGTGGACGCCACTTTCAAAACCCTGTGATGTTTTATCCTTTACAAACAGTTGGCCCCTTTTCAAATAAATCAGTATATGGGCGGTGTGATTGTATGATGTATGCGCCTGTGCCCTGAACTAATGTGGTTAAGGTTATACGAGTTGTATTATGTAATCAGGACGCCGTGCATGTGCAAAGGAGACTCCGCCCGTCAGCGGGGTGAATTTGCATATGCGGCGGGTCTGTGCGCGCACCGGGGCGGATCCTCAAAAAAAAAAAAAAAAAGGGTACGCTATTCTGGGAGCATTGGTGGCTCAAATCTTCCGCGCGTTAGAACTCCCGGGGCGTGACAATAAAATAAAATTCTCTAATTCGATTTCTAATTAATTGGGTTTCGAATTAATTTTAAATTGCGATTTTGCACAAAACAACCACATGGCCCGCATGACTACACCATGTAAAAATCCGTCAAGCAAGGCAATGCCAATCTAATTAGCATTGCGGTCCTTGCCTGCAAGTGTGCTAATTTAATTAGCATTGCGGTCCTTGCCCGCAAGTGTGCTAATTTAATTAGCATTGCGGCCCTTGCCCGCAAGTGTGCTAATTTAATTAGCGTTGCGGCCTCTTGCCCGCAAGTGTGCTAATTAATTAGCATTGCGGTCCTTGCCCGCAAGTGTGCAAATTTAATTAGCATTGCGGCCTCTTGCCTGCAAGTGTCACGCCCCCGGGGTTTTTAGGTAAAGATAAGCGGAAATGTGCGTGTATAAATTTTTTTTTCATAATAGATAAGCATCAGCCTCGTCCCCGGTGCGTGTCAGACCGCCACATACACAAATTCACCCTGCCCACGGACAGAGTCTCCTTTGAATATGCACGGCGTCTCATTTACAACATCAATATACAATCTTTAACCACACAGTCACAGTCAACAGGTACGAGAGTGTAAAGACATTTAATCACATTAAGAGGAACCTACAAGTTTGCAAACGGTGTCCACTCGACACCCATTCCTTTAGAAACGTCTACATATTCACAGTAAGGCGGCTACATCGTTTCGGAAAGGATAAATCCACAGGTTTTCAAAGCAGTGCCCACACGACACTTGGTTTTGGAAAACATTTTCGAAACCCCTTTTTGTTCGGTATAAAACATGCCGCATATAAGTCATTAAGGAAAATTATGAAGATCACATCACAAAACCGTCTCTCAATCCAACATCCACAACATTCCACAGTCAAGCAATTGAGAACTTAAACTTAGATAACAAGGGGAAGAGATAACTCAAGCAAGAAATAATGGAATAAACCTCATCCAGCTAATGATCCTTAATCGCTGCCTCACCGTCGTCCCGACTACTACGCCTAGTCAAACCTGTCACGGAGTGGGTAAAGTCAGTGACAAACAAAGTAGATGTCTAAATATCAACAAGGAATAAAGAACAAACCGATTACACCGGAACCTTTCGCTAAACTCTGTACATAATTAAGCTGGGCACCAACCCCAGAGTACCTGTCGGAGAGACAGAAATCTCCCCTCGTGCACAACACCTTTGATGCTTTTACCCCCCCCATTCACGGTGCTATTGCGTCACCTCTAGCTGGCGTGGAGGGGGGTCCTCACGGCTCCCACTCCTTTGTGAGGCACACGGGTCAAAAGACCACTTCTCCGGAAAAGTACACCCATGCGGTGGCCCTATCCGCCTGTGTACGTGCAGCATCCGAAACCAGATTTGCCGAGATCGGCGTGTATTAAGCACCGCGACCACAGCCGCAATAGTTGTTATATAAGATAAAATACATTCATGCGAAAGGTTAAACTGTCCATCTACTTTGTTAGACAAATTGAGAGCATTTTTATGATGATAGATGCACTTACTGCACTTGTTGCACTTATAGCAACTGTACCCACCTGGAATGAAGACAACCGACCGCGCCCGCGACCCTCCTAAGCAAATCAGGGCTCCTCGCGGCCTACTAAAATATTCAAGAGCACCATTTAGCACCTTACCCTAATCAGGTAAAATCAGTGATCCCCACCCACTATAACAATAAACCCGCAAAACCGAAATCATCGTGTAAAACTGAAAACTCAGATCAAACCGGTAACGCCAAAGACTAACAACAATCGGACCGCGACTATTTCGTCGCGAACTCCGTCGGAACCCAAAACCGCTAACGGAAATCCAGCAAAACTCAACCCTCAACCGGTAGCCAACTCGGGACGTCAATGGTTAAACCAAAAAGGCCCCGACGGCAAAAACGATGAGAAAAGAGACCCGACGGCGCGCCCCCGATGATTTCGTCGAGGCGCGGAGCGTCGGCGTAATCGGCACCCGACGTAATAAAATAGTGACCAAAACGATCCTAGGTGGCCATGCCAAGAGAGCCACGGAAATAATGATCCCAACGGCGAAAACGTCGCTCAAAACGGTGGAAAAACGGACCCAAACGGAGCCACCGAACTTTGGGCTGTCGGGTGGTGCACAGGGGGAACCGTGGACCGGGTCTGCGCATCGGGCGGCCGTGCGGCATGCGCCGGGTGCACGCAGGAGGCGTGCACCGCGCGTCTTGGGCCGGGCCGGTGCACGCGCGAGGCGTGCACCGCGCGTCTTGGGCCGGGCCGGTGCACGCGCGAGGCGTGCACCGGGTCTGCGCGTCGGGTGGCCGTGCGGCATGCGCCGGGTGCACGCATGAGGCGTGCACCGCGCGCCTTGGGCCGGGCCGGTGCATGAAACCGTGCACCGGGTCTTGTGCTTCCGACGCTGCGGGCGTGCACCGGGTGCACGCCTGGACCCGTGGACCGTGCTGTACGGACAAGCACAGTAAACCCTAATTTCACGGTTTTCTTCGCCGTTTTCGCTCCTGTTTCGCGATTTCTTCTCCGTTTTCGCTCCCGTGCGACTCCGGCGAAGACCCCGCGACCATGGTAACGACGGCGGCGCCTCCCATTTAACAACGGCGGCGGCGGCCTCCCGTTAACCCACTATGTTCCAACGAAACATCCTAAAAAATTCCGAATAAATACACGATAATTCTAATGACTAAACCAACGATCGACGAACAACCAAAACGTCGATCGGAAGCCCGATAAAAAGAAACCGATTAAAAACCATCGATTAAACTCGGTAAAAACCATCGATCACCCTCGATCAAGAACGAGAGTAAAACATGGATCAAAACCCGACGAAAATCCGCGATCGATGTACCAATTGAAACGACCTTACAAGAACACGGAAAACCCCCGATTAATTTGACAAATGTAACGATGATCACTAACCTTAATTTATCGGAACTAAAGAACCGATCTTGGTTCTCGCGGCGTTGGAGATCCGGATCCGCTCCCCGTAGATGATGGCGTCTTGTTCTCCGGTCTCCGGACGTCAATCGGGGCGATCGGGTTCCTCCGCTTTCTCCCTTTTTCCTTCTTTTCTCCTCCGGTTAGGGTTTTCCTTTTTCTTTTCTCTCTTTTCCTCCCTCTCTTTTCAAATTAGGGTTTCGTTTGGTTTTCGGTACGCACGAAAGAGGAGGGTTTGAGAAGGCGGTATTTTAAATTAGGGTTTTCCTTCCGGTAACGGGGTTTAATTATCTTCTCATTATTAATTTATTTTTCCTCTTTTATTTTCCTTTTTATTTCATACGTACGTAAAAAGAAAAAACTCACGAATATCCGGATATTTATCTCTAACAATAAATATCTAATCCCACGAGATAAACCCCCCCTTTTTAAATCCTAGTCACCGATTAATTAATTTCCTAATTAATTAATCATAGAAAATAAATTTCCAATTTAATTTCTCGTCACCGATTAATTAATTCCTTAATTAATTAATCACACGGAATATCTAAAATTCCTCAAAAAGCATGCCGGATATTTTACATGAATTCCGATGCGCCTTAAGTCACCGCGATCTTAGAAACCCCATTCCGGGAGATCCGTACATCGGATTCCCGATCCGATCGCACCGTCGGTCTTCATTTTTCGAGCTCTTTGCCAGAAAAATACCCGCACCATGCACCGACCGACTTTTTAAACATTAAATAATTTTATTTCACTTGAGGGCTGTAATTAATTAACATGTGAGTCGCAAATACACGTAAAAGCCGAATCACTACACCACTCACACTTTATAAAAAGTTTCGTCCTCGAAACTTAAGCTCAACCCTCGCTAAACGATTCTGGAAACGTTCTCTCATCTCCGTCTTAAGCCTCCAAGTCGCCTTGCGCTCCTCAAGGTTACTCCATTCCACCTTTACGTAAGGGATTGTCCTGTTGCGAAGTTTCTTTTCCTCTCGTGCCAGCCTCCGCATCGAGGTTTGGCAGTAAAGCCAATCTGGTATGTCACCGGGCCTACGCGCCCCGAAATCCCAAATGTCGGGTCGTCGACGCCAACCAACAATCCCAAAAGGTCGAATTATAAGAAATACGCAACCCATTTACTTATGGCGTTCGGTCACACCGCCACCGATCTTGACCTGACTCAACCCCCACCTGGACGTCGGGTCTATTGTCACGAGGCAAGAAGTTGGACCTATTTAACCCTTAGCTAATTAGCCAACACATAAGACAACTAAGTCTTCACCTCCTTAATTGGCAGGAAAGCACAAAGTATTCACTTCTAAGGGTTCTCCTGGGGTCGAGACCAAGATTACTCTTCGCACGAGGTCTTTTCTGCTACTACCTCCCACGTAAGCCGAAGCGTCTGATTCCCCAGTGATCGCTGATGTTTCGCTTTCACCTGTTGGCACACCCAATATTGCGCCACAAATTGTGCCACATCGCTCTTTCGATTTGGGCCACCTGAAGGTCTGCCACAGATCCTTGCACCTCTTTGTACCTTCGGGATGCACGGTATAGGAGGTATTATATACTTTTGCTAGATTTTCTTTCCTTATTTCTAGCTTACCGGGTACACAAATTCGTCCCCGGCACCTTATTACATCATCTGAGTCAGTTATAGAAACTCCGCCTTGCTCTGAGAACATTCTGTCTCGCACCAGTCGTAGCTGGCCATCGGTCAATTGCCCTTTCAGAATCCTTTCCAGCAGGGTAGGTCTGACCACCAGGGTCAAGAGTTGTGGGGCCGTGCCTGCTGGCACCACTTCCAGTCCTAACTATGCAATCGGACGGTCCTGCTGGATGATAGCACTTGCACCTACTCCTTATGCCTGTCCCTTGCGGCTCCAGGCGTCAACCACCACATTCGCCTTCCCGAGGTGGTAGTGGATGGTTAGATCATAGTCCTTTAGTAACTCGAGCCACCGCCTTTGCCGCAAATTCAACTCCCTCTGAGTGAAGAGGTACTTGAGGCTCTGATGATCGGAGTACACATTGCCATGTGTACCGTACGAATAGTGACTCCACAGTTTGAGGACGAACACGACCGCCGCAAGCTCCAGGTCGTGCACGGGGTAGTTTCTCTCGTACTCCTTGAGTTACCTTGACGCGTAGGCTATGACCTCACCCCGTTGCATAAGCACGCCTCACAATAAACCTCAAAGTTTTCACCAGGCTCCGGTAGGGCGAGTACCGGGGCCTACGTCAACCTGACTTTGAGTTCCTCAAAACTCTTATGGCATTGGTCAGTCCAGATAAACTTCTCCCCTTTTCGGGTCAGGCAAGTCAGGGGCATTACTATCTTGGAGAAGCCTCCCTCAAAATGTCTGTAATACCCTGCCAGACCCAGGAAGCTTCGAATCTCAGTCATCGTCATTGGCCTGGGCCAGTTGGTTACCGAATCTATCTTCTTCGGGTCGACCACAATCCCAGCAGCCGACCAATATGCCCCAGAAAGCCCACCTCGCGGTGCCAAAACTCACACTTTATAAGTTTTGGCATATGGTTTCTGACCCCGGAGGGTCTGGGGGATTACTCGCAAGTGTTCCCCATACCCCTTGTCTGTGCGAGAGTAGATCGGAACGTCCACTAAAAGACCATCACCGACTGGTCTAAGAAGGGCTTGAGTATCCTTTTCCTCATGCCCAAGAGCACCACTGGTGCGTTAACGAGTCTAAACGGTATAACCGTAAACTCATCTTGACCATTCCGAGCTCGCAGGTCCGTTTTCAGTATGTCATTACTCCGGTCTCTAGGCTGGCGATAGCCGGACCGCAGATCAACCTTTGGGAATGCCGTTTCTCCTTGTAGTTGATCACATAGGTCGTCTATCCGAGGTAGAGGAGTACGTGTCCTTCTCGTGTCGAGATCCATACGGTACTCGTGAATGCCACTCGACTGCCTTCTACCAAGCTCCTTGCCCGCGACAAAGAAAAGCGAGCAGAAGGCGTTCCTACAAGCTAAGTTTACAAGTTCCGATAAGTCCGGTTCCCGGAGACTCGCTTGGAACTTCAAGCAGTCAACTACCGCTTAAAGATTGCCGCGACTGTCGGCCCCAAGCGCTACACCGATAACCTTTGACGGAAACCTCATTAGTTCTTAGAAACTAAGAACCCGCCTCACCCTCACTGGGCAGGAAGGGGTACAGCCGACTGCCTCGAGGGGTAGCCAGAGGGTCCAACCGAACTTATTCCTACGATGGGAATTTCTTCTAATAACTAAGGTAGGGCGAAAACATGAAGCGAGGTGGAAGAGTGGGTTGCTTAGGTGTTGCCACCAAAGTTCTAGCACGATGGTCTGAAACTCGAGTATTACCTGTTACATCGTGCTCTATGGGTCCGTCCCATGGTGGGTCATCGTATAGACTCTCTCTCCTCCCGATTGCTGAGACGAAGGTGTAGATGCTGCTACGGGTGATGTCCCCGTCTCCGAGGGCAGTCGAAACGATAGTGCCCCGGTTTGCCGCATCGAAAACAGTGGTCTTGCTTATGGGGACATTCGGTCACTTGGTGTATTGCATCACAAATCATGCAAGACTTGTCCATCGGCCATTGTCCTCCTGTCGGCGCATTCTTGGTTCCTTGTTGCAATCTCGAGTATTTAGGAGGCCGGCTCCCCTTGGTATGCTCTCTTCCGAAGTTTGGCCGGGTTCGTTTCTTATCCCTGCTGTGTCCTGAGCTCTCCCGTCGGGCTTGAGAAATCCTAAATCCGCGCTCCACCGTAGTGGCTCTATCGACCACCTCCTGGAAGGTGTGCAAACTCGCCGTTTGCACCACCTTGAAGATGTCGCTCCATAAGCTATTCACAAAGAGACGGGCCTTGTGAGATTCATCTCTTATAACAAAGGGAACACATTTGATCAACCTCACAAATGCCCGTTGATATCCCATAACTGTCCGACTTCCTTGCTTGATGAGCTTCAGGTCACCTTCCATCTGCCGTTTGATGCTGTCGGAGAGAAATGCCCCAAACAGTTTCCCTCGGAATGTGGTCCAAGATGGAAGGGCGGTGCCCCCCGAAGGGTCCGGGCGCATCGTCTTCCACCACTTGCGGGCGTCTCCCTCAAGAAAAAGGACTGCCAAAGGGACCCATTCACCCTCCTCCATTAGCAAAGCTTCAAAGAGCCTTTCCATGGTATCTACCCATCTTCCTACGACCCAAGGGTCGGTCGTCTCTCCCTCAAGGGGTTTCCAATAACGGCTCCCAGCGTAGGTCCCAAAGTTGCTGGTGCGGCTGGTCCGGGCAGAGAAGCCTGGGCGACCTCCATTGGTGTAGTCGACGATTGCACCCACTATCGCATCTGTTCCATAAGGGTTGCTAACTGCCCGGCCATCTCTTATGGTCGTTGTCAGAGAAGCTGATACTCCGCCGCTGTTCGCACTGTACTTTTTGCCCCTGCGTTCTCCGCGGATAACCCATTTTGGGCCATTATTCGCTGTATACAAAGAAACCAAGTCACCCCTAGACCTAACCGGTCTAGCACCATGACCTACAGACACACCGGAACTAAATTCCCCTTTTTTTCCCCGCACACTCAGGATCTACTGCACCTACACCTTGGTTATCTCTTGTTCAATTTGCTTGTGGCATCAGACACTGTGGATGTGGATCACCGACTACTGTGGTTAAAGTTGTTTTTCTCTGATACCATTTAATCTGTCACGCCCCCGGGGTTTTTAGGTAAAGATAAGCGGAAATGTGCGTGTATAAATTTTTTTTTCTTAATAGATAAGCATCAGCCTCGTCCCCGGTGCGTGTCAGACCGCCACATACACAAATTCACCCTGCCCACGGACAGAGTCTCATTTGAATATGCACGGCGTCTCATTTACAACATCAATATACAATCTTTAACCACACAGTCACAGTCAATAGGTACGAGAGTGTAAAGACATTTAATCACATTAAGAGGAACCTACAAGTTTGCAAACGGTGTCCACTCGACACCCATTCCTTTAGAAACGTCTACATATTCACAGTAAGGCGGCTACATCGTTTCGGAAAGGATAAATCCACAGGTTTTCAAAGCAGTGCCCACACGACACTTGGTTTTGGAAAACGTTTTCGAAACCCCTTTTTGTTCGGTATAAAACATGCCGCATATAAGTCATTAAGGAAAATTATGAAGATCACATCACAAAACCGTCTCTCAATCCAACATCCACAACATTCCACAGTCAAGCAATTGAGAACTTAAACTTAGATAACAAGGGGAAGAGATAACTCAAGCAAGAAATAATGGAATAAACCTCATCCAGCTAATGATCCTTAATCGCTGCCTCACCGTCGTCCCGACTACTACGCCTAGTCAAACCTGTCACGGAGTGGGTAAAGTCAGTGACAAACAAAGTAGATGTCTAAATATCAACAAGGAATAAAGAACAAACCGATTACACCGGAACCTTTCGCTAAACTCTGTACATAATTAAGCTGGGCACCAACCCCAGAGTACCTGTCGGAGAGACAGAAATCTCCCCTCGTGCACAACACCTTTGATGCTTTTACCCCCCCCCCCATTCACGGTGCTATTGCGTCACCTCTAGCTGGCGTGGAAGGGGTCCTCACGGCTCCCACTCCTTTGTGAGGCACACGGGTCAAAAGACCACTTCTCCGGAAAAGTACACCCATGCGGTGGTCCTATCCGCCTGTGTACGTGCAGCATCCGAAACCAGATTTGCCGAGATCGGCGTGTATTAAGCACCGCGACCGCAGCCGCAATAGTTGTTATATAAGATAAAATACATTCATGCGAAAGGTTAAACTGTCCATCTACTTTGTTAGACAAATTGAGAGCATTTTTATGATGATAGATGCACTTACTGCACTTGTTGCACTTATAGCAACTGTACCCACCTGGAATGAAGACAACCGACCGCGCCCGCGACCCTCCTAAGGAAATCAGGGCTCCTCGCGGCCTACTAAAATATTCAAGAGCACCATTTAGCACCTTACCCTAATCAGGTAAAATCAGTGGTCCCCACCCACTATAACAATAAACCCGCAAAACCGAAATCATCGTGTAAAACTGAAAACTCAGATCAAACCGGTAACGCCAAAGACTAACAACAATCGGACCGCGACTATTTCGTCGCGAACTCCGTCGGAACCCAAAACCGCTAACGGAAATCCAGCAAAACTCAACCCTCAACCGGTAGCCAACTCGGGACGTCAATGGTTAAACCAAAAAGGCCTCGACGGCAAAAACGATGAGAAAAGAGACCCGACGGCGCGCCCCCGATGATTTCGTCGAGGCGCGGAGCGTCGGCGTAATCGGCACCCGACGTAATAAAATAGTGACCAAAACGATCCTAGGTGGCCATGCCAAGAGAGCCACGGAAATAATGATCCCAACGGCGAAAACGGCGCTCAAAACGGTGGAAAAACGGACCCAAACGGAGCCACCGAACTTTGGGCTGTCGGGTGGTGCACAGGGGGAACCGTGGACCGGGTCTGCGCATCGGGCGGCCGTGCGGCATGCGCCGGGTGCACGCAGGAGGCGTGCACCGCGCGTCTTGGGCCGGGCCGGTGCACGCGCGAGGCGTGCACCGGGTCTGCGCGTCGGGTGGCCGTGCGGCATGTGCCGGGTGCACGCATGAGGCGTGCACCGCGCGCCTTGGGCCGGGCCGGTGCATGAAACCGTGCACCGGGCCTTGTGCTTCCGACGATGCGGGCGTGCACCGGGTGCACGCCTGGACCCGTGGACCGCGCTGGACGGACAAGCACAGTAAACCCTAATTTCGCGGTTTTCTTCGCCGTTTTCGCTCCCGTTTCGCGATTTCTTCTCCGTTTTCGCTCCCGTGCGACTCCGGCGAAGACCCCGCGACCATGGTAACGACGGCGGCGGCCTCCCGTTTAACAACGGCGGCGGCGGCCTCCCGTTAACCCACTATGTTCCAACGAAACATCCCCAAAAAATCCGAATAAATACACGATAATTCTAATGACTAAACCAACGATCGACGAACAACCAAAATGTCGATCGGAAGCCCGATAAAAAAAAACCGATTAAAAACCATCGATTAAACTCGGTAAAAACCATCGATCACCCTCGATCAAGAACGAGAGTAAAACATGGATCAAAACCCGACGAAAATCCGCGATCGATGTACCAATTGAAACGACCTTACAGGAACACGGAAAACCCCCGATTAATTTGACAAACGTAATGATGATCACTAACCTTAATTTATCGGAACTAAATAACCGATCTTGGTTCTCGCGGTGTTGGAGATCCGGATCCGCTCCCCGTAGATGACGGTGTCTTGTTCTCCGGTCTCCGGATGTCAATCGGGGCGATCGGGTTCCTCCGCTTTCTCCCTTTTTCCTTCTTTTCTCCTCCGGTTAGGGTTTTCCTTTTTCTTTTCTCTCTTTTCCTCCCTCTCTTTTCAAATTAGGGTTTCGTTTGGTTTTCGGTACGCACGAAAGAGGAGGGTTTGAGAATGCGGTATTTTAAATTAGGGTTTTCCTTCCGGTAACGGGGTTTAATTATCTTCTCATTATTAATTTATTTTTCCCCTTTTATTTTCCTTTTTATTTCATACGTACGTAAAAAGGAAAAACCCACGAATATCCGGATATTTATCTCTAACAATAAATATCTAATCCCACGAGATAAACCCCCCCTTTTTAAATCCTAGTCACCGATTAATTAATTTCCTAATTAATTAATCATAGGAAATAAATTTCCAATTTAATTTCTCGTCACCGATTAATTAATTTCTTAATTAATTAATCACACGGAATATCTAAAATTCCTCAAAAAGCGTGCCGGATATTTTACACGAATTCCGATGCGCCCTTAAGTCACCGCGATCTTAGAAACCCCATTCCGGGAGATCCGTACATCGGATTCCCGATCCGATCGCACCGTCGGTCTTCATTTTTCGAGCTCTTTGCCAGAAAAATACCCGCATCACGCACCGACCGACTTTTTAAACATTAAATAATTTTATTTCACTTGAGGGCTGTAATTAATTAACATGTGAGTCGCAAATACACGTAAAAGCCGAATCACTACAGCAAGTGTGCTAATTAATTAGCGTTGCGGCCTCTTGCCCGCAAGTGTGCTAATTTAATTAATGTTTCAAAACAATCAAAATAATATACTCAAAAACAATCTTCATTGTTTTGATTTTGATCGTTCTAGAAAACCCAATCAACATCGAAAAAGAGATTAGATCTAAAACAAACGATGAGGGTGGCTCTGATACCACTGTAAGAAAATATACGGATATGCGCAGCGGAAGATAGAAACGCAATTAAAATTTTTCTTAAACCAAGATCACCTCATGTTTTGTTTTAGATCGTAAAAAGGTAATCTAATTGATCTTATCAAGTAGGATTTAATTTTTACCTTGCGCGGGTTGAGATCACCGCGAAGCCGACGATCGTTGGTAAAAATTGTTCGTCCTTGATAGCCACACACGCACCCGGCCTCTACTTGCGTCCACACGGAATCACGCCCTTGATCGAAATAATCGATCGCCTTGATTCGCGATCCGATCACGAATTAACTCTTGCGTCGATGTAAGGAGGATGAATCAATCTTCTAATTGTGCTAGCAATCTTCCGAAGATCGAGAACGATGAATTAATTCACTACAAAAAATTTAAGTTTTAGAAGCGGTCGAAACCGCTGGGAAAAGTACCTAAAACTGTTGAAAATATTTTTCCCAACACTTCTAAAACTGTCGGGAAAAATTCTGTAACCGCTGTTAGATCTCCGTCGCTAAAGATCTTTGCCGACATTTTATACGACCGTTGGAGAAGATGATAATTTTAGTAACGATTCTCCGACCGTTACTAAATTTAGTAAAAAGCGCTAGTATAAATTAATAAATTTATACCAACAGTTTTATAATTGTTATAAATCCAATCTAAAATACAAACACATACAATTAAAAACAAACTAAACAAGATTTTAAGACTTTTTAAATTCAGATATAAAAACAAATTAATCATTCAAATAAATTTAAATTTGATTACATCCGACAATTGTCAAACAAGAGAAGTTAAATTATTTAGCCAAATAAGAATTTGCACAGTAAAAATATAATTTTCAATCAAAAATATTAATCCATTAGGACTACATTGGCGGAGGGCTCTTTTAGGACCAGCTGACTGCTTCCATCTGATCCCGCTTGACGCCACGATTTCGATGAATCCCTTGTGTATAGCTGCAACACAATGAGTGAGTGAATGTTAAAGGAATGGACCGGTAGATTGAAAGCTCGCAATAGAGATGATCCATGAGATCTCAAAGATGACATCCACAAAGCAGAAGTATATGATGAAGAGTTAGACATCAAAGAATTATGTTAAAACTGTTAATTATCGATCATGTTAATGGTTCTACCGATGCTACAGTAAGTTGGTTCATTCTCTGTTGTATCATTGTTGTAGTTGCTCTTGCTATAGCACAGTACTATATATGGTACAGTAGCTGAGACTTATTAGTTCTAACTTGTATTTTAGCTTAGTTCAGCTAGTTTTAAATTACTTAATTTACTATCTCTACTTTCTTAGTCAGAAGATGCCTAGTAGGATTGGACTTATTCGACTGTAAGCTTTCAGACACCATACAGTAGGCCAATTAAGAAGAACATGAGGCAAAAACGTCAAGATGCGAACAACCAGATTCAGTTTCTCTTACAACTAATCCACTTTAGTCTTCATGAAGACCACCTATTTCTACGCTACTTTTTCTATGCTATCTTCATAACTTCAAACTAACCAATAATACTCACTGGTGAACAAGGCTTGGTAATCTGGACAGCTCAGGTGGAATTTGCCCACTTAACGAATTGTTGTTCATGTGGCTGTTGAGAAAATTAAGAGGTACGTTTTATTAGAAGTAAATTCCTTCCAAGTTCCAACCAACGGATAGAACACATTCTTCTGGATTAAAATGCTATTAAACAATATTCTACTCACAAATGCTTTGTTGCGTTCAAGTACGCAAATGATTTTGGTACGGGCCCTGATATCCGGTTTTGATCAATCTGTATTCTATTTAAGTTAGGGAGGTAGCCAAGCTCTTCAGGTAAATGGCCAGATAATTGGTTGCCATTTAGAAAAGCCTGTAAAGAAAGAAAAGCATGTGATTCCACGTTTCAAAAACATTACAGAACGTATTACTGCTTGACATGATGGTTGAAAACATAAACCATAATGACTAAGGCAGACAATGCCATGAATTCCAAGATAATTAAAGCACTAGGATGAAGATGAACTTTTTTAATATCAGCAATTTAGTTTCTCTGAGCCCTGCGGTATGAAGATGGCTGTCATTCCTTTTTATTGATACAAATTTGTGCAGCATGAATATCATCAAAAAACAAAACTTGATGAGAAAAAAGAACCAGTCTCAATGTCAACTAGTCCTTTACTCAAACGCTGTGTTAAATACTTGTACAACAATTTGACTTACAAGAGCACCAATGAAGTAATATTGCCAATCTCCTTTGGAATGCTTCCATTTATGTTGTTCCACATAACATCCCTTCAAAATAAGAAGATTAAATCAATGCTGAAATCATCTGGATTCAATTCACAAAACAGATGGCAATATGATTAACAAGAAATAGAAAATGGTGTCATTGGCTAACATTATTCAATAATCAAAATCAAACATCTACGCTCACAATATTGTCATATTAGATAATTGGCCAAGCTCACGAGCCAAGGTTCCTGACAGATTCATCCTTAGAAGCTGCCTGCAGGGACAAAATTCATGGTAAGAGGATTAAAAGGAAAACGTAGTTAGACAAATATATAGTATATTAAATTTGTCGCTATCATTTGTTTAACATAACATAAATCTTTAAATAAAGAAAATTTCTAAGTCCCGACTTGTATTAAGCACCTATTTGGCCTAGTTTCTTGAACAATTCTACTCAAAAAGCAACCACCATATGTTTGGAATACAAAAGATCAAAAGCTTACAAGTCAAGAGGCAAGCTGAAATAGGTTTCTTGGCCTCAAAAATAGAATTTCCAATTGATAAATTTGGTTTTGGGCTTCAATGAGAAGCTGTTGAGAAGACTATAACTAAAATGGTTTTAGGGTTTCTTAGAGAGCTTAAGTCAAATAGCACTCCTTCATAAGCAGGATTAACAGAAACCCCTCATGGCCTCTATCCTTTTGACCAATATACTCTTGCGTTTTTTCATGATAAAAAGGCTAGAAAGATCTACAAACCGAAAAGCCAAGTAAATTGATGATAAAATATCAGTATTTGCAATCAACTATTGAATATGACCTACATGAAGAATTTTAACATATATCATGTAAAAATCAGTTTAAATTTCCATTTTAAAACATTCAAAATTTCCAATTGTGCGGGGATCAGATGGCATCTATTCTCTGCCATGCTCTTTTGGCTTTTACTTTTGCAAGTTGTGTGTAATCCATCAGGCACAAAGATTTGGCGCAAAACACGGGTTGTTTCTCCGCCAATGCCAAATATACCACAATTAAAAGTCCCTTTAAAAAGACTCATAATTTGCAAACTTTGCCAGTTTTCAGATGACAAAAGTATCGAAATGGCGGACAAATTCATACCGTTCCGATCGAAACACCACAATCGATGTTGGAAGAACCATCAAGTGGATCAAAGACAACACAGTATCTGCATTGTCACCTAAGCTGATCTCAAAGGCTTCTAAACTAGGGCAAGAGAATGCAACACAAGCTAGCAATGTAGCATCAACATCACTGCAAAAAAAAAAAAAAAAAAAAAAAAAAAAAAAAAAGATGGGTAAAATATATGCACAGTCCATCTAAGAATAAAATAAGGGACTAAGTCACAACTTAAAGAAATGCCCTAGGGTTTATACATGCATATACCTTCAAAGTCATCAATCAACTTAAAGAAATGCAGAAAATCCACATGAATATAAAAGCCTAAATTCAATCCCATGAGGAGTAGACTTTAGATTGTTAGCACTAACTATAGAAAATACAATTGTCAATCAAAAATCCGTTGATTAGAAGGTAAATTCCAAATGTCAGACATACGAGTGATCCCTCGCTTTCCACGTGTAGATGACCCACCTATTAGATTAACGAAAGAAATACAAAAACAACACCCACTATATATCAATTTGATATGCAAAAGAAAATTCATTAGTTGATTTAACACAGTTTTTAACATCAAGAGATAGTGAAAAAGTTGATAGAAAAAGTGTTTAGCTAGAATGGAAAACTAAAACTAATCTTCGTCAAAATATAATGTATGACTTTTTCAAAGTTTTAAATGATGCATTTAAACACTACATAAACCATATATAATACTATATATTAACAATCAATGATAAAGAAAGAATTAAAGATATACCAGTAATACAAATTTTCACTTGAGTAGAATCAACTTGGTTCACATCCTCATCTATTTCATGTGTTAGGGCATCTGGTAGGTGCAAAAGTGAGGATCCTTGAGTCTGTTTAGGGCACTGTGTCGGTATTTCTATATCATCCGCTACAGAGCATAACTTGAGCCGTTTCTTTGCCATTCCTGCATATAATATTATGCATATCATTGATAATAGGATTACTTTGCCATTCCAAGCCATTAAACTTATTACCTATTCAAAAAAGGGAATGATACGCTGAATCTGTATTTTCTCTTCTCCTTTGTTGACTATGCACCCTTAACAGAGCTTAATGTCTTTTCATGAAATTTTCCCTTTCAAATCAAGATTTAAAAGCATTGTAGCCCCTAAACCCAAGATTTAAGTTGATTTTGTTGAGTTATTTAAGGATCCACAAGGATCTAAATAGGTACTATCAAACAACTAGAGGGGGGGTGAATAGGTGTAATACTTAAAAAACTCAATCTCAGTGCAAAATAAAAACCAATGCGGAAAATAAAAATAGCACACCGAGATATACGTGGAAACTCCAATCCAGGAGAAAAACCACGGGACCAACACGCAATAACAATCCACTAAGAAAAGAAGAATAACAAGGTGATTACCGACTCCACGGACTCAAACCCCTCCTTCAACTTCTTCGGACCTTGCGCTCACCGATTGGATGTCCACGCAATAACAATCCACTAAGAATAGAAGAATAACAAGGTGATTACCGTCTCCACGGATTCAACCCCTCCTTCAACTTCTTCGGACCTTGCGCTCCACCGATTGCACGTCCACTGCACACGTTCGAATCCACGAACGCCACTCGAATCCACGAGCACACGTTTCGAATCCACGAAACGCCTTTAGCACACCGAATCCACGATGCCACGTCGAATCCACGACGCAAACTCAGCCGATAAAGAATATAGGCTTCGATGGTGATCCTTTGCTTAGATTATCAATGAAGAACCATGGATGGAATCTCTAAGCAAAGATTAGATCAATTCGACAAAAGATATGTTCTTGAAAGAACCATCGAATTGACCTAAAAGAGGCTATAAAGAAGAACGATAAAAACCTAGCCTCTAGGGTTGCTCTCAAGTGTTTTATAAAATCATAGGTATAGCTCCCACGTTTTTGAGAAACCCTAAATGTCTATTTATAGTTTAGAAACCTTTGGAAAGAGATAAGAATCAAAAACATACCTTATCTGGAAATTTTCAGGACGGCGATCCGGATCGGGATTACTGCGATCCGGATCGTCGTAACAAGATTGACGATTCCAGAAATCCAAGGGTTCGGGATCCGGATCGCAAGGCCCGATCCGGATCGTTCATGAATTTCAGCAACATCCAATGTTCGGGATCCGGATCGGAATGGCCTAGGATCCGGATTGAAATTGCCAATGAACAATACCCTTCGGGATCCGGATTGGAAGATCTGATCCGGATCCTGAACATGTCCCATGTCCAGTTTTTGATTTTTATGCAATTAAAAATTCATCCAAGTGTTTCTACACTATAAGAAAGTATTCGGATCACCAAAATTATTTAGTTAAACATACCTGATCCTTTTGAATACTTTCTTCTTGAGATTGATGTAACTGATCCACAATTCTTCATCTTCAATCTTCAAGACTCAAGACACTGAGTGTCAACTTGAGCTCTTGTTGAATCTTCTCTAAGTCTTTGATTGCTGATTGACAATTTGATCCCTTTAAGACTCCGACTCAACTCACTGACTTGACTCACGAAATATGCCAACACCAAAAAGCCGTAACAATCTCCCCCTTTGGCAATTTCGTGACAAAACCCAAAAATACATAAAAACGCTCAAGTCACTCATCTTAAACCAAAAAATCGAAATTCAATGTCATCACCAAAACATTGATTTTCTTTGCGTGAAAGATCCAATAAATACAAAATTACATTTGAACCAAACAGTCCTAGAACATACTCTATGACTTAGGACTTGGAGTCTTAAAGTGATGTAATTCCTGCAAAACAAAACTCCAAACAAAATCAAACGTTAGTCGTTAGAAATTAAAATCCTACATTTGATCCGTCTTCCTTTTGGTTCTTTTGTTTTTCGGCTCTTTCAATTTTTTCTTTGTCTCCCCCTATCTTGAGCATCTCTAACATGTTCTCCATGTTCTCCATGTTCTTGAGCATCTATGTTCTCCCCCTTTGTGATACGATCATCATTTTCGTTCTCCCCCATTTTTCTATTTTCGTTTGTCCTCTCTTGATGATCTCATCTCCGTCATTTCTCTTCTCCCCCTTTTTGTCACAAATTGTCAAACAGTGAACATACTAGACAAAAGGAAATCACTAACAACATTAGTTCATAGAGAAAGAGAGATAAAAGCTCAGTTCCGGTATATAACAAAAATGCAGATTGCGTACCGGTACCAGAAAGCAAAAATCAAATAATTCCTTGAAACAAATCCAGATTTTAGAATCTTTTCAAATACCGATTTGTATTCCATCAAGAAATCAATTTAAGTGCTTTAACCAATGAATTAACAAGATGTCATTCAATCCAATTAATTTCACAAAATTAAAAAGATTTACTCCTAAATCATGAAAAACAAAGACAAAACATTATAAACAGTTTTTCATGTTATATTCATCAAACACAAGTCATCAAAAATAATCTTGAGATCCAAACTCTATCAAGATGTAACGAATTTACAAAGATGACTTACGGAGATTTCCAAATGACATCAATCTTGAATTCTACCCTTTCATCAGAATAATTTAGAAAAATTCCATAATAACCAGAAAAAGTATGTAAGCACTTTAGCGCATCAACTTTAAACAAAAGTCATCGTTTCATACAACAAGAAATAGATTATACCAAATCTATCAAAAATACTCAAAAATGAAACGAAAATTTATGAAAATTAAAACCCTTAAAGTTGAACAACTTCAATCACATCTAACATGATCTTATGCGTAATGCCTTTATCAAATCATCAATTTGGTAAAGAAAATGAAATACCAAGATCAATAGATGTTTGAAATCCCAGATAAGTTAGATAATATATCTAGACAATCTGTTGAAGAGAGTGGCTCTTTGAGCATCTTTCGTTAAAAATCCACCTTATACCAACCTTGAAATTTGACAGAGTCAAGTATTTCAACATGCATTTTATTTAATCAAAAATTGAAAAACCATGCTTGGTATACATGTGGTAGCTGCACACAGTACTCGGACGACCGAGGTGGTAGCTCTTTCCTCCATGTGGTGGTAGTTTTCACACTCCTCATTGGGATGTAACTCTTTCCACATCTTTTGAGCATTTTACTTTTCTTTGACTCCCCCTCAATTGGCTATCAATTATTTAATATATAAGGTATTCAACCAAAAATTGATCTCGCATTCATACTCGACTAAATAGTCAAATAAGATAATGACTATACCAAGAGATCATTGAGAGAGAAATTGACTTTGATCACTTAAAAGATGAATTAATTAACATAAATGATCATTGCAACATCGAAATATTATGATGTCAAAAGCATAATAGATTTCTAAATGCGTGAAAGATGCAATTTAAAGTCAATATGACCAATGCTCAACAAGTGTTTTGTTCTTGAGTGCAACACAGAATTTTTAGGAATGTTTATAGCACTTGTGTTGTCACAAAGACTTCACACAACCTAGATAGATTAAGCATCTAAAGATCACACATGATTTCTAAAATTTGATGCTTATAACTATCAAAAACTCCTATAATGAAGTATCTTCAAGATTATGATTATGGAGTAAAGTTGATAATCCATATAAAATTAAATTGGAGTGAATGAACGTGAAGCCCTTTTTTATTCAATGCACTTGTTCGTTAAAACCCTTTTGTTCAAAAACAAAGTATAAAAACAAAGAGCATTGAAAAACATGTAATGCAAAGATTAAAAAAATATGAAGGGAAAACCAATCAAAGCATTACATACAGTCATAAGCTATTTAGAACTTAAGACAAGGAAAGATATCACCTTTCCGAATCCAAAATCGCTGGATTTTGGGTTGTCTTGATTCGTTGTGGCCGGGGGTTGTCCGCTTTGACTGTTGATCCACCTTAGGTCTTTGCCTCGCAATGATCCACTTGTATGATTGATGTTGTGGCTCGGACCTTTGGTGGGTTGAGTGAACTCCTTTGACTTGATGTGTCTTTTGATTCCGTTGAGTTCGCTCCGTAGATGAAGTTGCCGAAGAATTCTTCTTTCTCTTTTTCGGGCAATTCTTCACCAAATGTCCTTCAAGTCCACATAGGTGACAAGTTCTTCCTTTCAATTTGATTGTGGAACTTGAAGCCTTCACAGTTTGGTTCTTTTTAAATCCCAAACCAACCTTGCTTGTTTGACCTAATCCGGACATACTTTCTAGTTTCTTGGAACCGGTTGAAAGCCTTTGTATGTCGGATTTGAGTTCATGAACTTGCTTGGTCAAAGCTTGGTTGGTGACATGAATTTCTTCAAACTGTTTTTCAAGAAAACCAATCTTGTCCATATATGATTTAACGATCGTTTCCGATTGGTTTATCTTTTCTTGGAGGATTTTATTATTATCCAATAAAAGCTCTCGTTCCTCCTCGAGATCATGAAGTTTGATCTTTAAAGCATGATTCTCGTCTTGAACCTCAAGTCGTTGCTTCCTCAACTTCTTGATATGCTTGGCCATCTTCTTTGATTCCGCAAGAAGTTGTTGGTATGCCTCAACGAGTTCTTCTTCGTCCGACTCCCCCTCACTTGATGACTCTCCGCCGGATGTTGATGTTTCATGCAAAATCAAAGGAATAGAGTCAGTGACTAAAGATGATAAACAAAATTAGAAGAGGGAATTTGAGAGGCATGAAAAGCAACAACTTTTTCCTCTTTACTTGAGGTCGATTCATCGAACTAGAATCGTCCCAAGTTTTCGCTTGCAAAGCCTTCTTTTTATATGATTTCTTAGAAGGACAATCCGTTGAAATATGGCCGTAGCCTTTGCATCGATAGCATCGGATTTCCCCTTCGAAATCATCTTTTTCTTTTTCTTTAGAAGGTTTTGCAACGCCTTTGAGTTTAGAGGATTTAGAACCCGATGATCCTTTAGATGATTTCGTGGATGAAGATCCATCGGTTCGATTCTTCCAAAATTTCCGACGAAATTTCTTTGTGATCCGCGCCAATTGTTCTTCAAAATCGGCTAAAGAGATTTCATCGTCGGAACTTGATTCGCTATCTTCTTCCTTTGTTGATTTGAATGCAATACCTGTAAGCTTAGAAGAAGACTTGGAAGAAACTTGATTAGTAGGAAAAGTCATCTCATAAGTTTGCAAAGCACCTACTAATTCCTCTACACTCATCTCATCCGGATGACTAACGGTTTCAATGGCGGTAACCTTTGCCCTAAACCGTTCCGGAAGAGTCCGAAGTATCTTTCTTACAATTTTCGACTCCGGGATCTTTTCTCCTAAATTAGCACATGTATTAATTACATCTTGAAGTCTAGTGTAATAATCTGTAAACAATTCATGCTCTTCCATATGAATAGAGTCAAATTGACTTGTAAGCATCTGGAGCTTTTGAATTTTTACAAGATTAGTACCCTCATGTGTAATTTTGAGAATATCCCAAATTTCCTTCGCGGTTTCACACGCGGAAATTCGTGTGAACTCAGTCGAGGAAAGAGAATTAAATAAAGCGTTCATACCTTTCCCATTGTAAGAAGATCTTTCGATTTCCTCTTTGGACCATCTAGAGCGAGGTTTTGGGGTAGTAGAATTTCCTACTTCCTCAACAGGATGCACCCAACCGTATTCCACGGTTTGCCATACCCGCTCATCAATTGAGATGAGAAAAGCTCTCATCCGCACTTTCCAATAAGCATAATTGGTCCCATCAAAAAGAGGAGGTCTAAAAATATTACCACTTTCACCCAACATGATAGATAAACCTAAAACCCGCTCTGATACCAATTGTTGAGTTATTTAAGGATCCACAAGGATCTAAATAGGTACTATCAAACACCTAGAGGGGGGTGAATAGGTGTAATACTTAAAAAACTCAATCTCAGTGCAAAATAAAAACCAATGCGGAAAATAAAAATAGCACACCGAGATTTACGTGGAAACTCCAATCCAGGAGAAAAACCACGGGACCAACACGCAATAACAATCCACTAAGAAAAGAAGAATAACAAGGTGATTACCGACTCCACGGACTCAAACCCCTCCTTCAACTTCTTCGGACCTTGCGCTCACCGATTGGATGTCCACGCAATAACAATCCACTAAGAATAGAAGAATAACAAGGTGATTACCGTCTCCACGGATTCAACCCCTCCTTCAACTTCTTCGGACCTTGCGCTCCACCGATTGCACGTCCACTGCACACGTTCGAATCCACGAACGCCACTCGAATCCACGAGCACACGTTTCGAATCCACGAAACGCCTTTAGCACACCGAATCCACGATGCCACGTCGAATCCACGACGCAAACTCAGCCGATAAGAATATTGGCTTCGATGGTGATCCTTTGCTTAGATTATCAATGAAGAACCATGGATGGAATCTCTAAGCAAAGATTAGATCAATTCGACAAAAGATATGTTCTTGAAAGAACCATCGAATTGACCTAAAAGAGGCTATAAAGAAGAACGATAAAAACCTAGCCTCTAGGGTTGCTCTCAAGTGTTTTATAAAATCATCGGTATAGCTCCCACGTTTTTGAGAAACCCTAAATGTCTATTTATAGTTTAGAAACCTTTGGAAAGAGATAAGAATCAAAAACATACCTTATCTGGAAATTTTCAGGACGGCGATCCGGATCGGGATTACTGCGATCCGGATCGTCGTAACGAGATTGACGATTCCAGAAAATCCAAGGGTTCGGGATCCGGATCGCAAGGCCCGATCCGGATCGTTCATGAATTTCAGCAAAATCCAATGTTCGGGATCCGGATCGGAATGGCCTAGGATCCGGATTGGAATTGCCAATGAACAAGTACCCTTCGGGATCCGGATTGGAAGTCTGATCCGGATCCTGAACATGTCCCATGTCCAGTTTTTGATTTTTATGCAATTAAAAATTCATCCAAGTGTTTCTACACTATAAGAAAGTATTCGGATCACCAAAATTATTTAGTTAAACATACCTGATCCTTTTGAATACTTTCTTCTTGAGATTGATGTAACTGATCCACAATTCTTCATCTTCAATCTTCAAGACTCAAGACACTGAGTGTCAACTTGAGCTCTTGTTGAATCTTCTCTAAGTCTTTGATTGCTGATTGACAATTTGATCCCTTTAAGACTCCGACTCAACTCACTGACTTGACTCACGAAATATGCCAACACCAAAAAGCCGTAACAGATTTACTCTATGGCTAGTTCAATTTTGGTCATTGAATCATAATTGAGAACTTGATGATAAGAGACTACATCCATGTTTAATACTCCTAAACGTAACCTATATAAGAGACAACAAGCTTCCTCCAACAACTGGATCCTGACAGAAA
>JAQOTM010000364.1:0-128956 GCA_029168755.2 Tillandsia fasciculata
CCAATACCTCTGTACTCCAAGGTATCCAATATAAGTCCCCCAACTGATCACTAGACTCTGATCTCCCATCTTTAAACCATCGGGGTGTAGAAGCAATTCCCCAACTCTCCGGCATCAACACACGGCCATATGCAGTCGAAAAACCAGATTGCAAATCCACCATGCTCGACAAGGGTGGTAGCTCCAGATGGTCACTTCATCTATTCCCGGGGATCCACGCAAAGCCGAAGTGAACCAACCTTCCATAACTCGAATAGCACCGGCGCCCCAAAGGCGACACACTTGATCTGACAAACTCTCCAAAACATCGAATCCTGGAGTTGTGTCCTCAACTCCCAAACTAGTGACATGCAAGACCACTCCGATAGGAGAACAGCTGGAACTCGCAAACAAAGGGGGTATCCCGAGTCCCAGCGCCGCCGTAGGTCCCTCAACCACACCAGCCAAGAGTCTACTCATCCACTGTGAAACACCCTCGCTCCCGGAGTCAAAACTATAGAGGCGAAGATAACCCTCAAGTAACCCAAGTGCACCAACACCTCCGGGCCTGGCTCCCCAAGAAAACTGTCCTTGCGGCATAATCAGCCGCCGCGAAAGAAAAACCGAACCAGCCAGCCCAACAGGTACCACAACAACATCCCGCAGCTGAGTCAAGACCCTCAGGTCTACCGGCAAAATCCAGGACTCAAGCTGCACCGGGCAGGACCAACAACTCTCCCCCACGTGCCGCAGATCGGGAATATGACCTCCCGAACACCCGTAACCGTCCTACCTAACCCAAGCAATGAAGCAAAAGCACTACCCACCACGGAGGGAAATCCTCTCGTATCAAAAGATACGAACCCAAGAGCCCGGAACAACTCAAACCTACCACCACACTGACCGCTGGAACCCATGTGATCTGACGGTCTCAAAATCCACTATCTGGAACAGGAGATCGGGAATGCCTCATCCGACTGACCTGTCCTCCAACACCCGGCGCCAAGCGCCTCAATCCGAACTCACCTCAGGCGGCAGATTCCCCCAATCCAAGGAACTACAATGCCACGCTCCATACCCGGCGCCTACTCCAATGAGGCGTCCCTAGTACTCTCAATCCCCCACCGAACAAGACCCTGCCTCCAAAGGCTCCATTCTCAATTCCACAAATCGGGGCGACTCATCCGCCAAAATTGCTCACTCTTTCAATGCAATCCCACAGCTTTCCCTGCTGTCAACGGTCCACCCTTCCTCGGTGCCCTGGCACTAAACGTCGGCACGGAGGGGCTACTCACTAGTCCGACAACTGTGCCACTGCAACCGACAACTGTGCACTGCGCTACTCCGACAACTGTGTCACCGCGCTGCTCCGCTGATCTGCCTCCAACACTCCTACCCTTCGGGTCCGGAGCTCCCAGACTCCAATCTGGGTATCCGGCCCGAAACAACCAGCTCAGGCCCAACTGCCGCACCAAGGTGCAATCGGGTCAGAGCCCCAACGTCGGGGAGACACCGCTCACCACGACAAAACCGCAAATCAGCACACCCCAACACTCGACCCAATCTAGCGAAAGTCAAAGACATCCCTCTATTTTTGTAACTTTATGTTGTCTGCAGCCAACATAACTGTCCCACAAAAATAGGATATGTCGATCCCTCTTCACTCACAGGAAGAGTCAAATAATAAATCACCGACTTTCGCAAAATGTCGCGTCTCTCACGCCCTAACATCCTAGGGTCCGCCCAAAAGCCTAGGGTTTCCTAAGTCCCAACTGACCTATCCCTAAGCTCTGATACCAACTTAATCTGTCACGCCCCGGGTGTAAACCAGAACCCGGGCCCGTCTACAGATCCGCCGTGCACACGGTATTTCCCGTGTACACGAAGCGTCAACAACCTGCTCAGATATAAAAATATAATAAAAGAGCAATAAAAACAGAGCTGAACTAAAACTAATACATCTCAGACTGAAGCTGGAAATAAAATACAATACATCTGTATAAATGATACATCAGTCTCTCCCAGCTCACAATAAAAAATACAACCTGCTGGCAAAAGCCAGTCCCAAAAGTGAAAGTACAACCGTCTGAGGAAAACCTGGGTACACCAACAGTCCAGCTAACACGCTCATCCTGCCTCGAGATCTATCTACACAGCCGTCCTCTCTCCTCGACCCGCCACTGAAAGTCCAGTAGCACCCACAGAAGACTCTGCAAAACAAGGAAGAAGAAAAAGAGGAAAGAAGAATGGGGGTGAGAACTACTAGTAAACCAGTAGCCTCCCCTAGTGGGTAAAACCTCAAACTCTGACACACCCACTAGGTCTACCAGAGGCAAAAGGAAAAGAGAGTGGTAAGAAATAATGACTGCCGAAGAATGAAACTACCACTACTATGCCTCTAAAATGCAGTCCTAAACTGGAATAACCATAACCAACAATAACCACCCGTCCCAGATTAACCCAATCTGTACCGCCCTCATCATCGGGCAAGTAAGCCGCGCCGATGTGATAGCAAAGCTCCTGCTGCCGCCCTCATCATCGGGCAAATAAGCCGCGCCGATGTGATAGCAAAACCGTCAATAACTGTCCGACCCCGGCCTCCGGAGGGGAACTCGAGGGGAGCGACCCACACGAGGAAAGTACACCGGGCAATAACCGCGCCGGTAAGATAAGTACCAAAAGCAGGACTGGATCACAACATAAAGCCCCAGTGGAACACACCCTCCACTAAAAGAAACACAGATCCCCCAATCTGATGCACAAATGAACATCCGGTCGATCGCCCAAAATCCGCGATCGCCGCAATACCCACAATCACAATCATGTCCCACATCCGACATCCGGTCAACCGCCTACTGTCCGCGGTAGCCGCTATAATCCCGCAACCCATAATCAAACACAACCTGTCACTAACCCTCAGGTCCTCGCTACACTATCCCAAACCCCTGCTCGAACCCGAGCAACCAGACTCAAAGGTCTAAATAAGAAGGAGAAAAGAAATCAAACATGGTTTCTCCTAAGTCAATTCCAGCATGATAGTGTAGCAGAAAAAAGATGGCCTATCTAGGTGTCCCAACAAGCATGCAAGTGTTCTCAAGGAAATAAAGGAAAAAGGTGTTCAATAGTGGTTCCACATGTGTAACAATTAATAACTCCGCATAGATATAACCATCATGCTAAAACATTATCCAACCACACATGTCTATAATCCATGTTCCATGATAAAGCATCACTATCCACCTATGCATGTCATAAAATCCTCAAATAGTACCAACCACTAACAGGATAATCATATAGTCCAAACTAAATAATCCAATCCACATGCAAGGTTAAACGCTAACATTCCATCCATACCAACATGTATAAGTCCCAACCACTATCAAATATCCACAATAGTAATATCCATATGAAGGGCTCACAATTTCATATTACTCTAAGCATGCATGTCCAAATAAAGGGATCACTCTAATATTCCTAGTGAGCATGTCAAAATAGAGGTAAACAACAACCACCCACCTGAAGTGCAACTGTCCCAATCCGTACAGCTGAAAATACCAAAAACTCCAAATCCTTGCTCCCACAATTTTAGCACACCCGTAATATTCCTGATACAATACAAAGCTCACTAATTACACCAAGGCTCCCAATTAATGCTCTTGTAACCACATACAACCTCGGATTCGAAACTGTTAAATTATCACCTGCAGAAAGTGCCCAGAAAATTCCAATAAAAATATCACGGCGATCCTCGCGTCGATAGCTTCGCAACGGTACCTTGCACGCCCAAATCCGAGTTCTGTACATCAAGATAAAAATTCGGCAAGGGGGCACACTCATACAAAATCTGTATTAAGGACAGATTACTGTTCACTGAGAAAACAGTAATTTTCACCTCGAAATAAAATTCACAAAAATCCAATAAAAATACGAGCGCGTTCCTTGCGATCCGTAGATGAAAAAGTTGTATAAGCTCGTTTCCGTCAGACGCTCGTGCGCAAAGATATGGCCGAAATACTCCGTTGCTGTCAAGTAAATCCACACAGAAAAGGGGTCACTGTTTGCCTCGGGATCCGTGCCAAAACCTCGAAATGGGAAAGTGCGACCAAAACGAAAGATGAAGTCCTACCTCTTAGGAGTCTGCCGGTGCAAGAATCACTGGAAAAATGATGTCGGGGTAGCCCAGGGGAGCAAAAATACGATCGCTGCGCCGAAGAAGAACACTAGGAAGCAACGTCGCGCCGCACCGTAAAATGGGGAACCTCGGGATTCGTGCCTCCAAAACTCTTGAAACTTGGCAGGGAGATCCAGGACTTAGAGATGAAGATTTTAGCTAGAAATGTGCTTGGGCTGAAGAGGCTCGGTTTGGGAGATAAGGGAGAAAGAAGGAGGCTCGGGTTGAACTATTTATATAGGCTGAAAAAACAATTCAAGTAATTCCATCTATGTCCCCACTTCCGGGCGCTCCCCAGATTTCGGGCTGCTACAGTAACGGGCCGGCCCAGGATTTCCGGGCGCGCACAGTGCGGCCCGGCCCACCGCACAGTCCAGTCCACAACACTCCCGGACCCCGCTGCACCCGGAGCACCTGCGCCACCCATGACGGCGCGCCACGTGTCCCCCGGCGACCGTGCACCGCGCACGCCGCGCCGTGCACCGCGCACGTCGCCGTGTCTCCCGGCCACCTGCCCGCGTACGGCACCTGCCCCGGTCACCTGCCCCACTAGCCGCGTGGACCGGGAGCACAGGACCGCACCAACCAAACCTCGCCACGTGTCCACCCGGTCCACCGTGCACCCGGCCCAAACTCCGTGGACCGCGTCTGCTGCGCCGGCCAACCGGAAGGCGCCACGTGGGCCGCCTCCGGTGCACGACCCCGCGGTGGACCGCGCTCCTGCCCGCGCCCTCAGCCGCCTGCCCGCGCCCTCAGCCGCGCTGCCCGCGGCGGCGCCGCCGCCGCCCGCCGACGCCTGCCCGCCGCCGGCGACCGCCGGCGACACTGTTCCGGCGTGAACAGTAACCGCCAACCCAAAAACATCATGTAAATAGCCCATCTTGACCGTTTTCGCGCGCTGATTCCAAATCCGGCATCCGTTTTGCCAAATTCCAATCCTAAAATTTGCCGGAGGCTCCCGGAAGGGTATTTTCAATCCGAATTTCACGCCGAGTCCAAATTTGATATCCGATTTGCGCGAAAACACTTCTAAACATCCGACGGGGCCAGCCGGTTACCCAAGTGATCCAATAAAGCTCGAGGTTCAACACTTGTAACCAATCAGGCACAACCACTTCCCGAAACATAGTACAGGCTCCCCCGAAGTCCCCAATGACTCTACCACAGCTCTGCAGAGATCCAGATCATCACAGAGCGAGCGGAGAAGATCTACTAGGAGCGTATGGTAAGAGGTTGAGTCGTCAGTGAGTACGCTATATCACCTTGTACGTGTGTTAATTCTAGTGGATTTCGCCGTGTTATCGGTCCGTGGTTTTTTACTCCGGTTTGGAGTTTTTCCACGTAAAAATCTTGTGTGTTCTTTTATTTTTCCGCATTGGGTTTTATCGCACAATGATTTTTGAGTGTTTATTGTTTACACCTATTCACCCCCTCTAGGTGTTTTTTCCCCTATTAGATCCTTATTAACCTAAACCCAACACATGGGGGTGTCGCAATCAGCAGCTAACTAACATGAATAATAAAGTAAAGAGGGAAATAAAAGGAGTCACTGTGTCTGAAGTCGACCAATGTCAGAACAGCACTCTCGCGGCCTCACCGGTACCCTAGCACTCGCCCCTGGGCGAACCTGTCACGAAGTGGGAAGTCAGTGACTGGAAATAGTATGATAAGCAAGAAGAACTAAGAAAAACATAACAAACCACCGAAACCAGAGCAACTGTCCCTCTCAACACACCCACAATAGTCACACCCTGTACATAACAAAATCGGGCACCTATCCCGAGCACCGCACCGAGCCCCTATCCCGGTGTCCCCCTGCCGAGCACCCACCCCGGCCGCCGAGCACCTGCCTCGGCTTCACCGCTCACACCCCACACCTTCGAGGGACCCTTTCCTAACGCCACCATCGCGTGGGGTACACGGGTCAACGTATCACTTTTCCGAAAAAGCACACCCTTGCGGTGGCCAAACCGCCGGTGTGCGTGTAGCAAAACAAGAGCCTCAGATCGACAGTAAGCATAATGGTAATAATAATAATAGCAATGGTAATACAGGGTTAGTACATAAATGAGAGGAAATTTACTGTTCACCTTGCCCCAGCATACTATCTCTATCATTAAATTCCTATTCCCACCATCCCCGGGAATGTACCCACCTTGAGTATGTCGTCCGGAGCTCGGCTTGTCCGTGTCCGCGCGCCTACAACGTCCCGCGCTCCTGAAGGAACAGTGCATGTCAAGACTAAGAGATCTAAATCCCACACTGACTCCAAACTGAAACCAGACGACGGACGCAACCCAGGACTCCGTGTGGCGGAGTTCCCCGCACGGCACCAACCCGTGCGGCGCACACCCCGCCTGCGCACGGCCCGCGCGGCACGGTCCGCGCGGGCGACCCGCGTGCGGGCGGCCCCGCGCGGCCATGTGCCGCGCGGCGCGCTGCCCGCTCATGCGGGGCGACCCCCGCGCTGCACCGGTCAGCGCGGGCGCCCCGCCTGCGGCGGCCCCGCGCGGCCAAGTGCTGCGCGGGTGCGTTGCCCGCGCGTGCGGGGCGACCCCCGCGCGGCACCGGTCCGCGCGGGCGCCCCGCCTGCGGCGGCCCCGCGCGGCCAAGTGCCGCGCGCGGGCGCGTTGCCCGCGCGTGCGGGCCGACCCCCGCGCGGCACGGTCCGCGCGGGCGCCCCGCCTGCGGCGGCCCCGCGCGGCCAAGTGCCGCGCGGGCGCGCTGCCCGCGCGTGCGGGGCGACCCCCGCGCGGCACCGGTCCGCGCGGGCGCCCCGCCTGCGGCGGCCCCGCGCGGCCAACTGCCGCGGGGCGCGCTGCCCGCGCGCGCGGGCCAACCCGCGCGGCACCAGCCCGCGCGGGCGCCCCACCCGCGGCGGCCCCGCGCTGCCAAGTGCCGCGCGGGCGCGTTGCCCGCGCGTGCGGGGCGACCCCCGCGCGGCACCGGTCCGCGCGGGCGCCCCGCCTGCGGGCGGCCCCGCGCGGCCATGTTCCGCGCGGCGCGCTGCCCGCGCGTGCGGGGCGACCCCCGCGCGGCACCGGTCCGCGCGGGCGCCCCGCCTCCGGGCGGCCCCGCGCGGCCATGTGCCGCGCGGGCGCGCTGCCCGCGCGTGCGGGCCGACCCCGCGCGGCATCACGCCGCGCGGGCGCGTAGCCCGCGCGTGCGGGACGACCCTGCGCGGCATCACGCCGCGCGGGCGTCCCACCCGCGGCGGCCCGCGCGGCGACGGCCGCGCCGGTGCGCTGCCCGCGGCGCGGGTGGCCCCGCGCGGCATTGCGCCGTGCGGGGCGCGCCCCGCGGCGCAGCGTCTCATCGCCGGCGGCGCCCGCCTCCGATTCGGTGGCGGCGGCGCGGAGATCTACGGAACGAAAACTAAAACCCTAGAAAAAACAAGAACACCACAAGGCTCACCATGATTTGCGAAGGAAGAAGGAGGAAGATGGATCGTCCGCTTTTGCCGCCCGGTCCACCCACGTCCGAGTCTCGGTTATCCCCCGATCTCTCCTTACTTGACCGTTCCAAAACACTACCGCTTCCCCTTTTTTTTTTATCGTCACCACCTAGCCGTCGGCTACGAGAGCGCAAAAGAAAGGAGGAAAAAAAATAAAAACCCTAGATCCCTCCCTATCTCTCAAATATATATATATATACCTCAAAAGCCGTGAGGATCGCCAGCACGTATCCCGGAGCACTTACGGAGGGTCCAGACATTCAAAATTTTATTCTGGATGAACCGGGAGTCGGATTCCGGAGCCGATCGCGTCCCCGAGCTCCGTTTCGCGAACCCTACAGCCTAAAAATGTCCACGGGCCCCGACGGACCGCCCGGAAAAACCCCAAATTAGACCCTCAGCCGAACCGTCAAAAGAAAGGGAAAACGGAAAGGTCAGAGGAAAGGCCGGGTCTTACAGGTGCACGGTGGATCGGCGGGCCACGTGGCAAGCACCGGTTGGCCCGGTGCAGCGCACGCGGCGCATGGACTGCGCGCGGGCAGCGCGGGCAGGCCGGGCAGGCGGGGGGCAGAGGCGCGGCGCACGGTGCACCGGGGCGCGCCACGTGGCGGCCCCGGGTTGGACGGCGCAGGTGCGCGCGGTGCACCAGCGGGCGCGCGCCTGCGGCCGTACGCGCACGCGGGCGCAGGCGCGCAAGCGCGCAGCGGCGCGGCCGGCAGCTGTGTCGGGCGGGAAAGGGGGCGCCACGTGGCGCCACGCCACTGGCTGGCGCCACCCACCCCGCATGGGGGGCACGTGGCCGCGCCCGGTTCGCCGGGCGCGCTGTCCCCTGTGCGGGGACACGTGTCGGACGCCCGGGCGGGTTGGACCAACATTCGGTCCGGCCGGATCTTTTGCGCGGGGAGTGGGCCGAGTTGGGCCGGCACTGTTTGGGCCCGGTTTCGGGGCCCGAAACTTTCGGGCGCCCGAAACTGAGACATAATTGGAATTTTTCCAATTGTTCTGAATGGGCCTATAAATAGGCCTCCCCTCCCTCCTTCTTGCTGCTTTTTCGAGAGATAGAGAGAGAAACAGAGGGAGACCATTGTAGAGTTTTTGTTCACCCCTTGATTTTACATCTCGTGGTGCGTTCCCAGATTTTTCGGAAGCTCGACAACGGCGATCCGGATTTTACAGTGTGCCTCGGTTTTCCCCCATTTCGGCCCGTTATCGTCACATTTCAGTCCGTGGAGTCCCCTGCGCAGTACAGAAGTCCTTTTTCGACGATTTCTTCGCCGGCGTGTTCCTGATAGGTAGGGCTTCGTTTTCCTTGTGGTGATTTTTCTGGATTCCGCAAGTTTGGCACGGTTCCCGAGACATTTTGACACCCCCTTTTGCTGTTTGGATTTTTGGACAGCGGCAACTTCGACGAATTATATCTTGGCGTAGGAATATCGGATCGAGGCGTTTTAACAGTCGATTTTGGGCTACTTTTCGCGAGGAACGCAACCGTGATTTTTCTGGGATTTTTGAAGCTCGGGACAGAGGTGAAATTCCTCGTTTTGCATGCTGAATATAAAAATAACAAAATCTGTTTGGGACTTGTAATTTTTACACCGTATGCAATGTGTGTGATTGTAGGACACTGATTCGGCTGACTGTGTGCTTAGAGGACAGCGGATAGCGGGGTTTTTCTTCGGGTGTTGTGCACGCTTTTCGAGGTGGGTGGTTGTGTTTCCCTCTTTGTTGACATGCTCACTAGGAGTATTAGAGTTTTCCAATTATAAATGTGACAACTAGCCGTTAGCATATGAACTTGATGCAATGCCCCCTAATTTAATTGATAACCTCTATGTGATAAATCTGGGACAATTATGTTTGACAATTGCTATATCTTAACCCCGCATGCAAACAAGTACCACATTAATATTTTAAAATAATTCTTTCCAATAAACCATAGCCACTTTTCTAATGTTTTTAAAAGGATAATTGCATGCTTATCTGGACACCTAGTTAGGCCACTATTTACTGCTGCACTATATTATTGGACTTGACTTAGGAGAAAACATGTTTTATCGTTCTTCTTTTCTATCGATGCATGATGCTCGAGTCTGATTGGGATTTTGGGATAGTGCAGTCAGGACCTTGAGTCTGAGACAGTTTAGACTAGTCTTGGGGATTGTGGGGCATAGTGGCAACCGCGGACATTAGGCGGTTGGCCAGATGTTCTTACTTTATCAGATTGGGATTTATGGGTTCAGCGGCGACCGCGGATTTTGGGCGGTTGACCGGATGTTATTATCACATCGGATTGGGCATCGGGATTGCATTAGTGGATGGAGTTTTTCCCACTTTGATCATAGTCATGATCCAGTCCTGCTATTGTGAGATATTGGTTACAGAGATGCTGGATACAGAGATAGTTTACTCATGTGGGTCGCTCCCCTCGAGTGCCACTCCGGAGTAGGCTTTTTGACCGTGATGGGTGCCGGTCAGTTGGTGAGTTGTGAGTGATGACAGAGCAGGCAGTGACAGTGCTTTCTGGCTTTCTGATTGGGTTTTCTTTGGCCAGTTAGCCTTATAGTTGCATGCATACAGACATCTTTTTGGCACTGCATTTAGAGGCATTGTAGTAGCAGTTTCTTTTTCAGCAGCCTTTATAACTTACTACTGTTCCCTCCTTTTTGCCTCTTTATTCCTAGTGGGTGCGTTAGCATTTGAGGTTTTTACCCACTAGGGGAGGCTACTGGTTTATCTAGTAGTTCTCACCCCCATTGTTGTTTCCTGTCCTTTTCCCCTTTGTTTTGCAGAGTCGTCTGTGGGAGCTGCTGGGCCTTCAGCGGCAGATCGAGGTAAGAGGATCGCCAACTAGCTAGATCATCTACCCCGAGCGAGAGTTTAGCTAGGCTTTTATTGTACCCCCTTTTGTATCTCAGACTACAGTAGTTACTTTTGGGTCTGGCTTTGGCCAGCTGGTTGTACATTTGTGGTGAGCTGGGAGCTTATTGTACTTTTATTTCAGTCTGAGATTACTTTTAGTTCTTTTAGTTCAGCTCTGTTTATGCTCTTTTATTGTATATTATATATCTGAGCAGGTTACCAGCGCTTCGTGTACATGGAAAACTCTGTGTGCACGGTGAATCTGTTGGCGGGCCCAGGTTCTGGTTTACACCCGGGGCGTGACATAAATCCTAGGTTATCATGCCACTCGTTAAACCCTTAATCTAGGTTTTCTCCTAGTTTTGCATCCATTCACTTGTCCTTGTTTTCTCCTAGGTCTTACAACCATCACGCATTTCTCTTATACTTTTACATGATTTTTAGGGTTATACCCTAACATGAACATTCTCATATTTATCCTTTGCTATTTATACTAATGCAAATTTAACCTACAATAGGTTTAATATAATTGCTTTTAGGGCTAAACCGTAATCATTCTCATTCTTGATCCTAACACCCTACATGCTTACTAGCATGCTTCTAGGTCAGAAAATCAAAGGACAAAGAAGAGAGATCACCCATTTTTGGAAGAATCCCCCACCTCGATGTTTTTCTCTATTCTTGAAAGAGACGAATTTCGCTCTTTTGATCTCCGAGGTTTTCCCTAAATTATAAGGAAAGAAAAATCATGAAGCAATCGCTTTACATAACTCACTAATTCCATAAAAATTATAAAAGAGAACCTTAGGTTCCATCTTTATTTCTTTCTATAGGTTCATTTTGACCAATAAAGAAATAGAGTTGTAAAAGTCCTTTCTTAGCATACTCTTGTAATAGGGATATTTTGACCTCATTAATATTTTGATCTTCAAAAAAAAAAAAACCCTAAATATGATATAACCATGAAGGAAATTATCTCCTTGCCATTTTAAATCCCATGAGAGTTGCATAAAGAGAAACTTTATATTTTCCTATGTCTTCCATGTGAAGAGAAGTTTTGATCTCTTTAACTTAGTGGAAAAACCTATCAATGTGGGAAAAGCTTCATTGTGGTGTTTTTCCACACTTTTGGACCCAAAAAGAGCTTACAAAATGAATCCCCAAATCATTCTACTTATCTCTTTTGATTTCTCTTGCTCAAAAGAGAAGAGAAAAAGAAGTTGGAGCTTCTCTTCGGAAGGCTCCAAAGGGTTCACAAAAAGGTTTACTAGAAAACCTTCAAGTAGAGAAAGCCTAGTTTAAATTAATTTTTTATCTCTTTTGAATCCAAAAGAGACCATAGAAATTTAGATTCTAGGGTTTTCTACCCACCTCTTTTGAGAGTTCTATGACCAAAAGAGGAGATGGAATGGAGCTTGAGCTTCACTTGGAACTTCCCAAGATGTCCCCTTCAACTTTCTAAAGCTCCAAGATGTAACATCCCACAGCCAAGAGAAATGGCTTTGTTGTTGCAGCTGCTTACTACTTCTCTTCTTCTTTCTTTCTTTCTTTCTTTCTTTCCTTCTTTCCTTCTTGCGGGTCCTGGAGCAAACCGAGAGGAAGAGAGAGAGAGAGATGAGGTGGGTTTCGAATGAAAGGAGAGAGAGAAGAGGTCCCTGCTATGAAGTCAAGGGAGTGGGTATAATTAAGAGGGAGAGAGGAAATTAAATTCCTGCAGGTGGGTAGTTGGGGGAAAAGGTGATTTTACCAAAATGCCCCAACTTACACAAGAAATTCCCAAAACTGCCCTCAATTCTGCAGTTTTGCACCTGCAGTGAGCAAATTCGGATATCCCTCTTTCACCGCGTTTTGCCGTCAACTGGGAAGTCGAAACTGAAAATTTTCTTCTCCCCTTTATTCTACAAATTTTTCTTAAACTCTCCACAATTTCTTTTAAATTTTTGGGCTACTCTAAGCCCACGAAAGAGAGCCCCGAAAAAGCTTCGCGATCAACTGCACTGTTAAAAACTGCAGTTTCAGAATTCACGAAGCATTTTTCTTCGCTTCGTTCTCCTATTTTCTTTCAATCTCTCACCTCAAAACTTTACCCATTTTAATCAGAAAACTTTTCTGAGACACCCCATGATATCTTTTAAATTCTTTGACTACTCTAAGTCTTCGAAACAGGGCTCCGAAAAAACTTCGCGATAACAAAATTCAGGATTCCTGAATTTTGCTAAGTCCTTGGGCTTCAACTCACTTTTCGACCCGATGCCCTTCGCGTCGGTCTGAAACGCACCGAACTCGACTGTAATCATATTTAAAATATGTTACAAGTCTTTTCGCCGCATTTTGCCATTTTGCGAATTCGGCGACGAGGATTTAAGTTTTGCAAATTTGAAGCTTCAACTCTCAACTACAACTCACTTTTCGACTCAACGGCTTTGGCGTCGATTCGAAATGCTTCCAACCCACTTGTAATTACATTTGAAATATGTTACAAGTATTTTTGCTGAGTTTCGCCATTTCGCGAAAATCGCCAAACAAGGACTTAAGCTTCACAATTGAAGCTTCAAATTCTCAACTCCAACTCACTTTTCGGCTCGATGACTTTTGCATCGATTCGAAATGTTTCCAACTCACTTGTAATTACGTTTGAAATGTGTTACAAGTATTTTTGCTGAGTTTCGTCATTTCGCAAAAATCGCCAAACAAGGACTTAAGCTTCACAATTGAAGCTTCAAATTCTCAACTCCAACTCACCTTTCGACTCGATGACTTTTGCAACGATTCAAAATGCTTCCAACTCACTTGTAATTACATTTGAAATGTGTTACAAGTATTTTTGCTGAGTTTCACCATTTTGCGAAAATCAGTGCACTACAGAGTATGTCGAGTATAGGGGTTAGGAACTCAAGCTATATTTATTTCAGTCTGTTCCTAACCTGGTTGTATTGTTACAGTGATGGCTCGTCCTCCTGGGCGTGGGCGGGGACGAGGTGCGGGCTCTGGCCGAGGTGTCAGCCGACCACCCAGAGTGCAGAGAGAGCCCGAGGACCAGGGCAGACTGCAGCAGGTAGAGGCTCAGTTAGCGACTCTGACTGGGCTGGTTCAGCATCTGATTCAGTAGCAGGCTGCTGGTGTAGTACCCCGAACCCCCATGCAGCTTTTTTCCGTGAATCCACTGTTTAGACACCTGTTGATGGTGTATCTGGCCCATAGTGCATCGAAGGGATGCCACCGATGGACCCTGTGAGCTTTGGTTAGCCGTTTTGGCCTTCGGCTGCTTTTGCCGAATTTTAGAAAAGGATCTAGGCCAAACGGAGGATGGATTTGGATTCAGCGCGGAAAAACACTTGAGATTGGCTTTTTGTTTGCCCAATTCTGAGTCCGGATGTCCAAAAGCGGACTCCCGGAAGTTTTGGCAGTTTTCGGCGCTTGCGGGAGCCTCCGGCAAATTTTGGAGGCGGAATTTGGCCAAACGGACCTCGTTTTTGGAATCAGCGCGCGAAAACGGTCAAGATGGGCTATTTACTTGTCATTTTTGAGCTTGCGGGTACTGTTCACGCCGGAACAGTGTCGCCGGCGATCGCCGGCGGCGGCCGGCGGCGGCGGGCAGCGCCGGCGGGCGGCGGCGCGGCCTCGGGCAGGCGGCAGGCGGCGGCGCGCGGCGCGGGCAGGGCGCGGGCAGGCGCCCGGGCGCGCGGGCAGGCGCGCGGTCCACGGCGGCGCGCGTGCACCAGGCGGTGCCACGTGGCGAGGCCTTGTTGGTCCGGTTCTGTGCTCCCGGTCCACGCAACCGGCGGAGACGGTGACCGGGGCAGGTGGCCGTACGCCCGGGTCAGCCGCGACGTGCGCGGTCCACGGCGCGACGTGCGCGGTGCACGGGTTGCCGGGCCACGTGTCGCGCGGCCATTGGCGGGCTCTGGTGCTCCGGGTGCAGCGGGGTCTGAGGGAGTGGTGGACTGGGCTGCGCGGTGGACCGGGCCGCACTGTGCGCGCCCGGAAGTTCTGGGCCGGGCCGCACTGTGCGCGCCCGAAAAGGGCTGAGCGCCCGAAAGTGAGGACTCATTGGGTATTAATCCAATTGTTTTTCCCTCAGCCTATTTAAAGCCAATCCGAGCCCACTCTTTTGGGTTTTTTCTCCAAACCGAGCCTCTTCAGCCCAAGCACCCTTAAGCAAAGATTTTCATCTTTTTGTGCTGGATCTCCCTGCCAAGTTTCAAGAGTTTTGGAGGCACGAATCCCGAGGTTCCCCATTTTACGGTGCGGCGCGACGTTGCTTCCTAGTGTTCTTCTTCGGCGCAGCGATAGTATTTTTGCTCCCCTGGGCTACCCCGACATCATTTTCCTGTGATTCTTGCACCAGTGGACTCCTAAGAGGTAGGACTTCATCTTTCGTTTTGGTCGCACTTTCCCGTTTCGAGGTTTTGGCACGGATCCCGAGGCAAACAGTGACCCCATTTTCTGTGTGGATTTACTTGACAGCGGCGGAGTATTTCGGCCATATCTTTGCGCACGAGCGTCTGACGGAAACGAGCTTATACAACTTTTTCATCTACGGATCGCAAGGAACGCGCTCGTATTTTTATTGGATTTTTGTGAATTTTATTTCGAGGTGATAATTACTGTTTTCTCTGTGAACAGTAATCTGCCCTTAATACAGATTTTAGTGTGTGGGTGTGAATTTTTATCTTGATGTACAGAACTCGGATTTGGGCGTGCAAGGTACCGTTTCGAAGCTATCGACGCAAGGATCGCCGTGATATTTTTATTGGAATTTTCTGGGCAATTTCTGCAGGTGATAATTAAGCAGTTCTGAATTCGAGGTTGTATGTGATTATTAGTGCTATATTTGGGAGCCTAAGTGTAATTAGTGAGCTTTGTACTGTACCAGGATTATTTCGGGTGTGCTGAAATTTTGGAAGCAAGGATTTGGAGTTTTGGTATTTTCCAGCTGTACGGACTTGGACAGTTGCACTTCAGGTGGGTGGTTGTTGTACTCCTCTCCTTTGTTATGCCCACTAGGAATATCAGAGTACCCATGATTTGACGATGCTAAATGTGTTGATTGGTAGACTTGCATGCTTCAGGAAATTAATTATTGGTTATTTGGATCCCTGATAAATTATTGTTAGAATGATCATCTGATTTTAATCGCTTAATTAATCTGGACTGTATTCTTGGAGACTAAATAGGAATTGAGGACTGCAAAACTGATAATTTTTCATATGAGACTGTCACACTGGCTTATGTCACTCTAAATTATTTATTCTTGGAAATTGGACGAAATGTTGGAACAATGCATGATTAAATTGATCACATAATTATGTCATCTTTTACTGCTATACTATTTTTGGGACTTGACTTAGGAGAAACCATGCATTTGCTCTTTTCTTCTTCTATTGTTGACACTTGCGGCTTAGTCGCTCAGGTTCGAGCGTCTGTTAGACAGTGTAGTCAGGTATTGGGGATTTGGGACAGGTTGGGTTTATGACAGGGTGTTGCGGCGACCACGGATCTTGGGTGGTTGACCGGATTGTTACTATTGCATCAGATTGGGTGTTTTGGGGATCGGGCTATCTTTAGTGGAGGGTTTTTCCCACTTCCTTGAGTCTCGATCCAGTCCTGCTATTATGAGACAATGGTTACAGTGATACAGTGATACTTGATACAGTGATACTTTACTCGTGTGGGTCGCTCCCCTCGAGTGCCACTCCGGAGTAGGCTTTCCACGGTGTGAGCGCCGGGCACCATGCTGGTTTCTTGAGTTCGACAGCAGAGCAGGCAGTGCCAGTGTTCACTGGCTGTCAGATTGGGTCATTATGACAGGCTACTTGATTCTGATGCATCACTTTTCCCATCCTTATTGGTTGGTCATATAAAGGCATATTAGGGATAGCACTTTATCAGTTGCTTTAGTTATCTGTATCCCCTTCTTCTCCTTTCCCTTTTCGCCTCTGATCACCTGGTGGGCATATCTGAGCTGAGGCTTTACCCACTAGGGGAGGCTACTGTTTATAGTAGTACTTACCCCCATTGTTTTTCTTGTTTCTTTCTCTTCCCTTGTTTTGCAGAGTCCTCAGTGGGAGTTGCTGGGCCGTCAGCAACTGATCGAGGTAAGCGGATTGCGGACTAGATAGAGAGCCACCGAGGGTCGTAGCTGGAGATTTTTGGGTACCAGGACTTCTCAGACAGTGTTTTGTTTTCCCTTTTTGGGGACTGGCTTCTGCCAGCTGTTTGTATTATAGTTGTGAGCTGGGAGAGACATCTGTATTTTATTTTACTGTTGTACCTTTTTCTTCCAGCATCTGTCTGAGATACAGTAGTTTTATTTCAGCTCTGATTATTATGCTCTTTTATTATCTTTTCTTATCTGAGCAGGTTACCGACGCTTCGTGTATGTGGGAAATACCGCATGCACGGCGGATCTGTGGACGGGCCCGGGTTCTGGTTTACACCCGGGGCGTGACAGCTGCTGCTGCCCCACCTGTTTCCCCACCAGCTGCTCCAGTTGTTACACACGCCGGTGCACCCCTATTGCACCGCCGTTGCCAGCCGGAGGGTTTGGGCAGTGTTGGGTTATATTAATTATGGATCTAAATAGGGGAAAAAACACCTAGAGGGGGGTGAATAGGTGTAAACAATAAACACTCAAAAAATCATTGCGCAATAAAACCCAATGCGGAAATAAAAATGAACACGCAAGATTTTTACGTGGAAAAACTCCAAACCGGAGTAAAAAACCACGGGACCGATAACACGGCGAAATCCACTAGAATTAACACACGTACAAGGTGATATAACGTACTCACAGACGACTCAACCTTTTACCATACGCTCCTAGTAGATCTTCTCCGCTCGCTCCACGACGCTTCTCGAATCCACGATCTGCGTCCCAACGCTGAATCCACAGCGTCCAACGTCGAGTCCACGACGTCCGACCGAATCCACGGTCTTCACCCAGTAGCACGCTTCGAATCCACGAACGTACCTCGCTCCGAATCCACGAGAGCGGTTGCACCTTGAATCCACAAGGCCACGCGAGTCCACGCGCCGATTTGGGGTAAATCGTTGTTTTTGGGTGGTGATGATCCGCCGAATACTTAGATTAGAAATAGATCGGAAATACCATCTAAGTATTCATTGATTTGATTCTACTCAAAATCTGAGTATGGAAAACCTAGAATCAAATCAATCAATATAGATGAAGAAACATAGAATTAATCTATTGATTTCCTTTCTTCTCTATATGTGGATCTTTTTCCTTTCGGCTATATTTTTCTATTAAGTCCCGTACCCTAAAAATGAATCATAGGGTCTATTTATAGGTTAGAAACCATTGGAAGAAGATAAGGATCAAAAACAGCCTTTTCTGGAAAATTTTACCGACGGCGATCCGGATTGGAATTGGACGATCCGGATTGCAGTAGCAAGAAAGACGGTTTCCAGAAAAACACTTGTTCGGGATCCGGATCGAAGTCCCGATCCGGATCGTTCATACAGTTTCACCAAACATCAACGTTCGGGATCCGGATTGCAAATCCTGATCCGGATCGTGCAAGTAAAAAGGTAAAACTAGTGTTCGGGATCCGGATCATGAGATGCTGCGATCCGGATTGAACCAGTGTATGAACAAACACCCTTCGGGATCCGGATTGCAAGCCCGATCCGGATCCTGAACATGTCCCATGTCCAGTTTTTGATTTTTATGCAATTAAACATTCTTCCAGGTGTTTCTACACTACAAGAAGTATTCGGATCACCAAAAATCTTTAGTTAAACATACCTGATCCTTTTGAATTCTTCTTTCTTGAGATTGAGGTATATGATCCAAAGTTCTTTCATCTTCAATCTTCAAGACTTAACACTTTCACGAAATACGCCAACTCAAATTCCGTAACAATCTCCCCCTTTGGCGGTTTCGTGACAAAACACAAATCCACAAAAGAAAATTCAAAAAGGATATTTTTGTTGCTATCACCATACAACAAAAATTTACAATGGAGATCCAAAAATTTAAAAACATGAGATAAACTCCTAAAACAGACTCTAGACTTAGACATCTGTACTCTCTGCACAAAGAAATCATTCTTGACAAAAGAAATCGTTAGATACCTCAAGAATTGAAACATACAAAACCAAATACAGAGATAGAGTTTATATCTCATCATGACATTTGAGAATTCAGATATGTAAGAAAATCATAGACACAAACCAACATATCTTTTATGCATTCAAAAACCAAATGTCACAAAATGTTAGTCCAACATCAACTTGTTAGTCATATTACATGCCCAAATAGTTAGTCAAATAGTTAGTAGGGACATGCAACAAATCACAAGATAAAAGCAAAGTTGAAGTTGATGAAGTCATACTTACCTTAATGTTCACACGTTCACACAGTTTTCACATCATGAACACAGTTTTCACATCATTGTTCATGTCACTGTTCAAGTCATTGTTCAAGTTCTCTCTAAACTCTCTCCCCATTTTTGTCACAGAAACAAAGCCAAAACGTAGTCAAAACTACAAAATGTAAGGAGAGTTAAAAGTTCCATTAACATGAAAAACCTGAGAACTAAAACTAACGCAAAGTAAGAATACAACTAAATCCTAAAAAGTAAAATCCTGCACAAAAAGAAAAGCCTGCACGAAATTTTGTCTAATCTGAAGTGTCTGAACTGGTACAGCTCAGTTTGCTTAAAAACCCCTTAAGCATCTTTGAAATATTGGAATATTTCTTCTTGATCTTCTTATGCTCAGATGAAATGTGCTGAAGTTCTCTGGACAGCCTTTCCTGTTCAGCAGAAAGTCTTTGCTGTTCTTGGCGAATGGATGCCAATGCATCTGTTTCAGCAGTCATCCTTTCGGAAGTTGATGGATTCTGCGTAGATGCAGATGGTGCATCCTGGCCTCCAATCCATGGTGATTTACTCTGTTGAATCCCAGAAAGTGAGCGTGCTCTAGTAAGAGGTTCATTGAGTGGAATGCCTCCTTCTCTGACATTCTTCCGTCGTGTGTATTGTTTCGATGTTGAGGCAGATTTCTTTAGCTTTTTGTTCTTCATAAACTGCCTATTCTCTTCATCAATCTTTTGTTGAACTTCTTTGAAAAATTCGTCCCATTCTTCTTCATCATAGTCAGAGCTATCTACATCATCAGTTTTTGTCTTGTCTCGAGGTGAGTCCTCTTGTTCCTTTTTAATAGTTGCACGAGTGTGCACCATTGAAACCAGGAGAAGAATGATCCAAGAGAAATTCATTGATTCAAGTGCCTTAAGAAAATTGAAGTTCCTGTGAAGAACACCTCAAGAACACATGAAAAATTGTTAATTTTCAAAAATTTGAAAAATTGTACCCAAACAATCATGATCATGTAGAGAAGCCAAGAATCAAATCAGTTTTGCAAAAAGAATTTTAGAAATGGATCAAACGCATGATTTTCAAAAATTCCTCTTATATGCCCTAAAACAGAATTTTCAGAAATCGAAGCCTAAAAATTCGTTAATCAGGTGAAAACCCAGCATATAATCAAAACTAATCTACCCAAAGTTCTTATTTCAAAAGAAATTTGACCAAAAACCATTCACAAACGAAAAAGATGCAAGATTTCTGCTTACGTTTTGAGCAAACAAGCAAAAACAATGAAAAACCGAGATTTTGATCAACAAAACTTACTTGGATTCGAAGAACTTGAGTTTGGAAAGCTCCGAAATGCAAGAAATCTAGAGAGAGAAGCTCTAGAGACTTGAGAACAAAAGATTAGGGTAAAAGAAATCAAATCCCTTTCGTTCTATTAAAACCCTAGCCGTGATCCGGATCGGATCGTGAATGTGATCCGGATCGGCTACCCGCAGGAAAAGCCTGCGTTCGGGATCCGGATCACTTACCCCGATCCGGATCGGCTTCAACTTTTTCTCCAGAAAAATATAGAAAAATTCAATAAAATCCAGAAAAAGTATGTAAGCACTTTACCATATCAACTTTAAACAAAAACTCATCGTTTCATACAACAAGAAATAGATTATACTAAATCTATCAAAAATACTCAAAAATGAAACGAAAATTTATGGAAATTAAAACACTTAAAGTTGAACAACTTCAATCACATCTATCCTGATCTTATGCGTAATGCCTTTATCAAATCATCAATTTTGGTAAAGAAAATGAAATACCAAGATCAATAGATGTTTGAAATCCCAGATAAGTTAGATAATATATCTAGACAATCTGTTGAAGGAGTGGCTCTTTGAGCATCTTTTATCAAAATTCCCACCTTATACCAACCATGAAATTTGACTGAGTCAAGTATTTCAATATGCATTTTATTAATTCAAAAATTGACAAACCATGCTTGGTATTCATGTGGTATCACAGTACTCGGATCTTAGCTCTTTTCCTCCATGTGGTGGTAGTTTTCACACTCCTCATTGGGATGTAACTCTTTCCACATCTTTTGAGCATTTTACTTTTCTTTGACTCCCCCTCAATTGGCTATCAATTATTTAATATATAAGGTATTCAACCAAAAATTGATCTCGCATTCATACTCGACTAAGCAATCAAATAAGATAATGACTATACCAAGAGATCATTGAGAGAGAAATTGACTTTGATCACTTAAAAGATGACTTAATTAACATAAATGATCATTGCAACATTGAAATATTATGATATCAAAAGCATAATAAATTTCTAAATGCATGAAAAGATGCAATTAAAGTCAATTATGATTTATGCTCAATTAATGTCCTATGTACAAACATAGATAAAGAACAAAACAAAACAAAAACAAAACCTAACCTAAGCAAAGGTTTCAAAAAGGTTATTTCAAGGAAAGCATGCCAATTGCTTTACGCAAGTGAATAAAACGTTTTTGATCCAAAGGTTTTGTTAAGATATCAGCTAATTGATCCTCAGTTGAAATATATGACAGTTGAAGAATATTTGATTCAACTAGCTCTCTAAGAAAATGATATCTAAGTTCAATATGTTTTGTTCTAGAGTGCAACACAGGGTTTTTGAAATGTTAATAGCACTAGTGTTGTCACATAAAATGGTTACCGAAGTTGCTGAAATCCGGAAATCGCTCAACACGCTTTTCATCCAAATCAATTGGGTTGAACAACTTCCTGCAGAAATGTACTCCGCTTCGGCAGTCGAGAGTGCTATGCAATTCTGCTTTTTACTGTGCCATGCAACAAGGCAATGGCCAAGATAGAAGCATGCACCACTCGTGCTTTTCCGATCATCCACTGATCCAGCCCAATCGGCATCTGAGTATCCAACAATATCCAAACTTGTTCCCATAGGATACCAAATTCCGAAACTTATTGTACCTTTGATATACCGGATGATCCGTTTCACCGCTTTCAGGTGAACCTCCTTCGGTGCTGATTGATATCTCGCACAAATCCCAACACTGAAGGATATATCCGGGCGACTAGCCGTGAGATATAGTAGACTTCCAATCATACTGCGATACAGTTTCTCGTCTACATTCTCACTATGTGATTCACTTCCAAGTCCCTTATGGCTAGTTCCCATTGGAGTCGGAAAATCCTTAGAATTTTCAAGATCAAACTTTTTGACCAACTCCAGTGCATACTTGGATTGACACAAGTGAATTCCTTCATCGTTTTGTTTAACTTGTAATCCAAGAAAATAAGTCAATTCGCCCATCATGGACATCTCAAATTCGCTTTCCATGGTCTCCGCGAATTTAGAAGCATCATTATCTCTTGTTGCGCCAAATACAATGTCATCGACATAGATTTGTGCAACAATGAAATTGTTTTGATAATGCTTCACAAAGAGAGTCCTGTCAGCTCCCCCTCGAGTATAGCCCTTTTCCAAAAGGTGCTTTGTCAACCTTTCGTACCATGCTCGCGGTGCTTGTTTCAGACCGTAAAGAGCCTTTTTCAGACGAAAAACATGGTTAGGTAGTTTATGATCCACAAAACCTTTCGGTTGAGCCACATAAACTTCCTCATTTAAAAACCCATTTAAAAAGGCGCTCTTAACGTCCATTTGAAATAATTTGATTTTAAAATGACAAGCTATCGCAAACAAGATACGAATGGACTCGAGTCTAGCTACAGGGGCGAAAGTTTCATCAAAGTCTATACCTTCTACTTGAGAGTAGCCTTGAGCAACTAACCTTGCTTTGTTCCTGATGATAGTACCATCTTCATTTTTCTTGTTCTTGAAGATCCATTTGGTACCTATCACATTGTGTTGCTTCGGAGGCTTCGTTAATTCCCAGACTTTGTTTCGCTCAAATTGATGGAGCTCTTCCTGCATTGCTTTAATCCAGTAGTCATCTTGGAGAGCTTCATCAACATTCTTTGGTTCGATTTGAGATACATAGCATGCAAATCCGCAAACCAATTGTCTCCGTGTTCTAACTCCTTCTTGTGGATCTCCAATGATGTTCGATTCAGGGTGATCCTTGGAGATGCGTAACGTTTGAGGTAAGGAGTAGTCGGAGGTACACGAGATGATTCCTGCACATCAGATAAACTTGAAGAACCGTTAGATGCATCATTATTATCGAAAGAATTGTTAGAAGAAGATGCATTAGCAGGTGTATCATCATCAAGAGAGATATCGAGGGTAGATTTTTCAGATTCAAAGTGAAAAGCTTCATCTACCTTAACATTTATCGATTCTACGATCGTCTTAGATTCTAAGTTAAAAACTCGATATGCTCTGCTGTTTGTAGAATAACCTAAGAAAATCCCTTCGTCACTTCGAGAGTCAAATTTTCCAAGATTCTCGCGATCACGTAAAATAAAACACCGACTCCCAAAGATACGAAAATATTTGATGTTAGGTTTTCTACAAAACCATAGTTCATATGGTGTATTCAAAGTCCCCGGGCGCAAATACACTCGATTAATACATAGACAGCAGTGTTCACCGCTTCAGCCCAAAAATATAAAGGTAGGTTCCGGCTATGAAGCATAACACGTGCCATCTCCTGTACGACCCTGTTTTTGCGCTCGACTACACCATTTTGTTGAGGTGTATAAGGTGCTGAGAATTCATGTTTAATGCCATTAGAAGTGCAAAAATCAATGAATTTGGAATTTATGAATTCTCCACCTCTATCACTTCTAACTCGAGTAATCTTTTCATTCTTTTCAATCATAATACGATGGCAAATCTCGTGAAAAGAATCAAAAGTATCAGCTTTCTCTTTTAAAAATGCTACCCAAGTATATCTAGAGAAATCATCAACCAATAAGAAAATATACCATTTACCTCCCAAGATGGTTGACGAGTTGGCCCCATTAAATCCATATGCAAAAGTTCCAAAGGCCGTTTTGTACCTATGTGGTTCAAGTTCTTGTGTGCAGTCCTAGACTGTTTTCCCTTTTGGCAACCGCCACACACAATGTTTTGTTCAAAAGAAAGTTTAGGAACCCCCTTGACCACATCTTTGTTTGAAATTCTAGCAAGTTCCTTAAAGTTTATGTGACCTAGCCTTTCATGCCAAAGTGTTTCATTTTTCAAAGATGCTAGGTTACATTTTTCAGAAATTTTAGAGGAACTACATAACAATTGTTTTCTGATCTAACCCCTTTTAAAAAGAAAGCATGGTTCTTGTCAGTTACAGTACATTCATCAGATGAAAAATTAACTGAATAACCATTATCACAAAGTTGACTTATGCTTATGAGGTTAGTCTTAAGGCCATGAACAAATAACACATTATTTAGAACCGGGCCATCTGGAATAGCTACCGTTCCCTTTCCAACAATTTTGGAAGACCGACCATCTCCGAAAACAACAAGTCCTCCGGAGTTTTTCTCAAATGTTTGAAAACAGTTTTTGTCACCGGTCATATGACGGGAACACCCGCTATCCAGATACCAAGACGAACTATCATATGCATGCAAGGAAACATTGGTAACAAGACAAGGGAAAATTTCACCTTTGCGCACCCAAACCTTTTTGGAATGCGTCGGTAATGGTCGTGAAGTTGATTCTCCTAGGTGAAAGCGTCTTGTTGAAGAATTGCTGCTCCTTGATGATGTCGTCTTGAGCGGTGAACTACCAAGGCTCTTTTCCTTCAAATGATTTGCATTTGATTTCTGAGGAATACCTTTTTGGTAGTCATTGCAAGAGGTGCTTGAGGTGTGCGTTTGGCTCCCGTCTTGCAATTTCTCCTTATGTGCCCTGAAATGCCACAACGAAAACATACCTTAGTTCTTGACGATCCCGAGGAGGATGAGTAGGCTTGTTGTCGTTGCTTGTCGTGAATTCCGGTGTCGGAGGAGGAGATACCGACTGAGGCACAAAAACTGTCCCACTCGAACTTGGAATGTCTCCAGTTTGAGTGTATCCGAGGCCGAACTTATTTGTTTGACCAAGACCAAGAAGTCTGTCCAACTTACTCCTTCCAGAAGAAAATCTCTTTAAGTCATCTTTAGTTGGCGTATGGTCTTCGTCATTTCCATTTTTCCTGTCGAGCCTCGCCGTAGAGCTTCAAGAAGTAATTCGCTTTGTTCACCATTTCTCATGTTCTTTCTCGAAATGCTCATTGGACTCTTGAAGGGAAACATTTGCTTTGACTAGATTATCCCTTTCCACTTCAAGATCGTTTGAGAGAGAAGTTACCCTTTTTACTTCTTCTTCGAGATCCTGCAATCTCCCTCTCAACCCCTTGTTTTGCTTTGCCAGTTTCTTTGAATCCCTCAAAAGCTTATGGTAGGCAAGAGCAAAATCTTCACCTTCAGAATTGCTCGATTCATCGTCCGTTGCAATCTTTTCAACAGGAGGAGTTGGACAAGGAATCGGATGTACTTGCCATTAAGCACATGAAGGGTGAAGATGTAGTGGACGCGTGGAATGCTGTCGCGTTGTCTTCTTCATCACTTGAGGATGACTCATTTGACGTGGAGTTGTCATCCCAAGTAACGACTTGCATCGCTTTCTTCTTTGCCGGATTCTTGTTGGGACACTCCGTTGCAATGTGGCCGTAGCCTCGACATTTGAAGCACTGTACTTGTCCCTCTGAACTTTTCTTATCCTTTGAGAAGTTCTCTTGCTTTCTTGACTTGTAGCTTGAAGAACCCTTGCCTTTCTTCGACTTTCCGAAGGATGGAGTTTTGCTTGAATTACCCCTTCGAAAGTTGCGGCGAAACTTCCTTGTCAAGAGAGCGAGCTGCTTCTCAAAGTCCTCCATAGATAGGTTCTCGTCATCGTCCGAGGAGGATGAATCCGCGTCTTCTTCTTTAGTTGATTTCAATGCGTAACCTGAAGACTTAGAAGAGGATGCCTTTCCAGAAGAATAGTTAGTAGGAAATGTCATTTCATAAGTTTGTAAAGCACCAACTAATTCTTCTACACGCATTTCGTCCGGGTGTTTAATTGTTTCAATGGCTGCGACCTTCGGGCGAAATCGTTCAGGAAGAGTTCTTAAAATCTTTCTTACAACTTTAAATTCTGGAATCTTCTCTCCCAAGTTAGCACATGAGTTTACGATGTCTTGCAATCGTGTGTAATAGTCAGTGAAAGATTCATTTTCTGCCATAGAGATAGAGTCAAACTTGCTCGTAAGCATTTGCAGTTTCTGAATCTTCACTAGGTTAGTTCCCTCATGCGTAACTTGAAGAACATCCCAGATTTCTTTCGCAGTCTCACATGCCGAGACGCGAGAGAACTCTGTTTGTGACAAAGCATTAAATAGAGCATTAATTCCTTTGCCATTGTAAGAAGATGAATCTATCTCTTCCTTGGTCCATTTCGACCTAGGTTTTAAGGTGCGAACATCAGAAATATTTCAGTTGGATTAGACCATCCTAATTCAATTGATTGCCACACCCTTTCGTCGATGGAAATTAAAAAGGCTTTCATCCGTACTTTCCAGTACGCATAATTTGTTCCATCAAAGAAAGGGGGTCGATTGATGTTTCCACCTTCAACCATTGTTTACAACCCTATTCCCGCTCTGATACCACTTGTTGGGTTATATTAATATGGATCTAAATAGGGGAAAAAACACCTAGAGGGGGGTGAATAGGTGTAAACAATAAACACTCAAAAAATCATTGCGCAATAAAACCCAATGCGGAAATAAAAATGAACACGCAAGATTTTTACGTGGAAAAACTCCAAACCGGAGTAAAAAACCACGGGACCGATAACACGGCGAAATCCACTAGAATTAACACACGTACAAGGTGATATAACGTACTCACAGACGACTCAACCTTTTACCATACGCTCCTAGTAGATCTTCTCCGCTCGCTCCACGACGCTTCTCGAATCCACGATCTGCGCCCAACGCTGAATCCACAGCGTCCAACGTCGAGTCCACGACGTCCGACCGAATCCACGGTCTTCACCCAGTAGCACGCTTCGAATCCACGAACGTACCTCGCTCCGAATCCACGAGAGCGGTTGCACCTTGAATCCACAAGGCCACGCGAGTCCACGCGCCGATTTGGGGTAAATCGTTGTTTTTGGGTGGTGATGATCCGCCGAATACTTAGATTAGAAATAGATCGGAAATACCATCTAAGTATTCATTGATTTGATTCTACTCAAAATCTGAGTTTGGAAAACCTAGAATCAAATCAATCAATATAGATGAAGAAACATAGAATTAATCTATTGATTTCCTTTCTTCTCTATATGTGGATCTTTTTCCTTTCGGCTATATTTTTCTATTAAGTCCCGTACCCTAAAAATGAATCATAGGGTCTATTTATAGGTTAGAAACCATTGGAAGAAGATAAGGATCAAAAACAGCCTTTTCTGGAAAATTTTACCGACGGCGATCCGGATTGGAATTGGACGATCCGGATTGCAGTAGCAAGAAAGACGGTTTCCAGAAAAACACTTGTTCGGGATCCGGATCGAAGTCCCCGATCCGGATCGTTCATACAGTTTCACCAAACATCAACGTTCGGGATCCGGATTGCAAATCCTGATCCGGATCGTGCAAGTAAAAAGGTAAAACTAGTGTTCGGGATCCGGATCATGAGATGCTGCAATCCGGATTGAACCAGTGTATGAACAAACACCCTTCGGGATCCGGATTGCAAGGCCCGATCCGGATCCTGAACATGTCCCATGTCCAGTTTTTGATTATTATGTAATTAAACATTCTTCCAGGTGTTTCTACACTACAAGAAGTATTCGGATCACCAGAAATCTTTAGTTAAACATACCTGATCCTTTTGAATTCTTCTTTCTTGAGATTGAGGTATATGATCCAAAATTCTTTCATCTTCAATCTTCAAGACTTAACACTTTTCACGAAATACGCCAACTCAAATTCCGTAACAGGCAGAGCCACCTGTCGACCCCGTGCCACCACCTGCGGGGCTAGTTCCTGATGTAGCTGCTACTTCCAGAGCGGTACCGGGGGTTGCCGCTGCCCCTGCTGTTACTGCCGGGATGACATCTGCGTCATCTCGATCCGCCTCCCCGGCTGCTGATGCTGACTTTGATGCCGAGGCTGGCAAGGCAGAGAAAGCTCGAGCGAAGGCTGTCCTTCTCGAGTTTAAGAAGTTCAAGTCGCGAATATTCGTGGGCAAAGATGACGACCACTGGGCTGTCGAGCAGTGGATCGATCACATGGAAAAGCTGTTCCAGGATCTATACACTGAGGAGAGCGACAAAGTGCATATTGCTGTGCACTGCTTCAAGGACGGAGCAACTAAATGGTGGAGACGTAATAGGGAGCGACATTTCGTGGGTCTGCCTGAACCCACCAGGGATGATTTCAAGTCGGCAATGTACCACCACTACTTAAAGGAGACTACTAAAGAGGGTCTTGAACGGGAGCTGGAAAACATCAAACAGGGAGATAGAACCATCCGCGAGTACGAGCAGGAGTTCTCGCGCATTGCTGACCTAGTTCCACAAGCAGTGCACGAGGAACGACGCAAGGTGCAACTCTTCTCCCAGGGACTGAGGCATGAGATACGCCGCCAGCTCTCTTCCCACCTAGTCACCGACTTCGACAATTGCGTGGAGCGGTGTTTGGCTATTGAGGCGGACGTCTAACTTCCGCGCCGAGCGGAATGCTGCTGATAAGGACAAAGGCAAGAAAAGAGCGTCTTCTGAGAGCGGTGGTGGATCATCCAGTCAAAACAAGAAGGCGAAGCAACCCCGGCCGTGCGTCTTCTGCGTGGGTACTCACCGAGCGAACGTCTGCGACCAACGCCATAGCCGATGCTTCAAATGCGGCCAACCAGGACATATAGCTTCGGAGTGCCCGCAGGGTTCCGCACCTGCGCAGATCACAGCCCCTGTACCTGCACCCCCACAACGACGACAAGGTCCGGCGCCTAGTTCTGGTTCATCTGGGCGTCCCTCTCTACCTCGACCACCTACGGGAGGGTATCAGTCGGCAGGTGGACGCGTTTTTGCACTGACTCAGGGAGAGCCTACTCCGGAGGTGAACCTAGCAGGTACTATTTTCATTTTCGGTCATTATGCTAGGACCTTACTTGACACGGGGGCTTCGCACTCTTTTATTTCTACCCATTTTATCATCGCCCATGGTATTATCGTCCAGCCAACTAAACATGGTTTTTGGGTAGAGATCTCTGGTCATAGTGTTCTTATTGACGAGGAGCTCCAGTTATGCCGATCCATCTAGGCGGACGGAGTTTTCCTATATCTTTGCTCGTCCTCAAACTTCGTCAATACGCCATGATTTTGGGGACCTGTTCTGTGACTCCTAGTTGTACTAAGTTTCGGGGACGAAACTTCTTTTTAGGTGGGAGTGATGTAATAATCAGGTTTTTCCTATTTTTAAATAAATAGAAAGAAAAGTGAAATTCGGTCTTGGTTCGGGTTTAAAAAGTCTAAAATGACCTAACTGGTCAAACGCCGGTGTGCAATTTCCACAATTTACGAAGAAAAAAGGCTATTTTTCAATCCAAACATGATCTTGAAAATCCGAGATCACCGTTGCGATCGTCTCGTCGAACTGAGCGAGATTCATATTCAGCAAATTTTGATCTGACGGTCGGATCTTCCACAAATCACCGAAGAAGAGGGCGAATATCGCGACCAATGTAACAGTGGCCCTGTACACAGTACTTTAAGCGAGTTACTGTAGATGAACAATAACCCCCTAAACTCGGGACTCCCTGGGTTGCAACATTGGCCGATTTGTTGTTCGGACTCCGAACATAGTGATCCAAGTAGTCGTTTTGATCGGTTTCATCGATCTGAACGCAATGGCGCTGACGGAAATTCCGTTTGACGACCCTAGAGTTTCGAAAAGCGTGTAAAACTATATAATTGGACAGTAATTATGGACCGAGAATTTATCCGGGCATTTTATCGAAAAACAAAAATCGCTACCTAATAGTTTTCGTCGAGTCGGACGTCGTGGCGAAGTCCGTTCTTTGATTTGACGACTGAAATGCCTCGAAAAGCATAAAATACGGCAAAAAATGTGGTATTTTATGCAATAACCCCTATATTTTATGCTCCGATTTGCATGTTGCTTTATGGAGAGGGACCTAAGTGTGAAATAGAGTTGCTGTGAGGGACTTGGATTGAAATAGCAAAGGTTGGGGGGGTTATATTGCATCTTGTACATACAAATATATATATTAGGTGTTAGGGTTCTCCTTAAACCCTAGAAATCTCGTAGCCCTAACCCTAGCCGCTCAGCACCAACCCCATTCATCTCCCTCTGCTCTCTCCATGGAAGTTATGCCACCGGCCACCGCCGTCTAGTCGCCGGAGTGGAAGAAGAATCAAGAAACCCCTTAGATCTCGGTTTGGAAGGTGAGGGTGTAAGACCCGACTTTAGTTTGAGTTTTTTTTTCCCCCCTTTTTGTATCTCTTTTATGACGGTCCGACTGAGGGTTTAATTTTTATATTTTTCCGGACAGTCCGTCAGGGCTTGCGGGCATTTTTAGGCGGTAGAGCTCGCGAAACGGAGAGTGGGGACGCGATCGGTTTCGGATTCCGACTCCCGATTCTCCCAGAATAATTTTTCGAAGTTTGAACCACCCCCGTAGGCGCTACGGGATCCGTGCTGGCGATCCGCACGACTTTTGAGGTAAAATCTTAACCCTAACGTAACCGGATGGGCTGGGGCTTTTGGGACTTAGGGTTTTCTTTTTCTTTTCCGCCTCCTTTATCTGTCCCTCTCGTAGCTTAGGGCAAGGAGGAGACGACCGAGGGAAAAGAAGGAGGAAAACGAGATCCCCATTCCTCTCCCTTACGGTGCAAAAAGGAGCGGCAGTGATTTGGGTGGTTGAGCCAAGAACCTCCTCGCTCGCAGGACCGATCAAGCAACGGGAGGAAGATCCTCTTCTCCTCCTCCATCAGCGAATCAAGGTGAGTTCTCGAAGCATTCTTGATCGCGCTATTTTTCTCGTTGCTTTTGGTTTGGAGTTAGTTGGGTTTTCGGGAACCATCGCTGCGAGGTGGGGGCAAGCCGCCGCCGCCGTGCGGGCCGCCTGCAGGCGGGGCGACGCGCAGCAGGCGCGCCGCGCGGCAGGCGCGCTGCCCGCAGGCTGGCACCGCGCGGGCAGGTGCCGCGCGGGCCACCTGCAGGCGGGGCGCCGCGCGGGCCACCTGCAGGCGGGGCGCCGCGCGGGCGCCGCCGGCAGGCTGGCACCGCGCGGGCAGGTGCCGCGCGGGCCGCCTGAAGGCGGGGCGCCGCGCGGCAGGCGCGCCGCGCGGGCGCCGCCCTCAGGCTGGCACCGCGCGGGCAGGTGCCGCCTGCAGGCGGGGCGCCGCGCGGCAGGCGCGCCGCGCGGTTGCCGCCCGCAGGCTGGCGCCGCCAGCAGGCTGGCACCGCGCAGGCAGGTGCCGCGCGAGCCGCCTGCAGGCGGGGCGCCGCGCGGGCGCCGCCCGCTGGCTGGCACCGCGCGGGCAGGTACCGCGCGGGCAGCTGCCGCGCGGACCGCCGGCAGGCGGGGCGTCGCGCGGCAAGCGCGCCGTGCGGGCGCAGCCTGCAGGAGGGCGCCGCGCGGGCTGGTGCCGCGCGGGCCGCCTGCAGGCCGCACGCCGCGCAGCAAGCGCGCCGTCGGGGCACCGCGTTGGGTAGGGGCCGCGCGGGGAGGAGACTGTCCGCAGGCCGAGCGTCCGCCGCACGGGCCGGTGCCGTACGGGGAGCTCCGCCGCGTGGAGCCCGGGGTTTGCGACGGTCGTTCTTTTTCGGCCTACAGTCAGTGTCGGTGTTCGGACCTTTTAGTCTTGTCACACCCTTATTTCCTTCAGGAGTCCAGGACATTGTGGGTGGCGGGCACACGGTCACGGACGAGCCGAGCACCGGGCGACACACACGAGGTGGGTATTTCTCCGGGGATTTCGGGGATAGGCATATATCTATAGAAATAACGCATCTGGGCAACGGTGAATAATATGTGAATCTTATAGTTGTTTAACTAACCCTGCTTTACTATTCTACTTACTGTTGGTTATGAGGCTCTTGTTTTGCTACACGCACACCAGCGGTTTGGCCACCGCAAGGGTGTGCTTTTTCGAAAAAGTGGTTCGTTGATCCGTGTACCCCACGTGATGGTGACGTTAGGAAAGGGGGCCCTCATAGGTGGGGGGTGTGAGCTGTGATGCCGAGGCAGGTGCTCGGCGGCCGAGGCAGGTGCTCAGCGGGGGACACCGGGGCAGGGGCTCGGTGCGGTGGTCGGGAAAGGTGCCCGATTTTGTTTGGTGCAGGGTGTTGTTGTTGTGGATGGTGTTTGAGGAAGATGGTTGCTCCGGTTACTGTGGTTTGCCTTATTTTATCCTTTTGCTTTTTATGATATTTCTAGTCGCTGACTTCCCACTCCGTGACAAGTTCGTCCAGGGGCGAGTGCTAGGGCACCGGTGAGGCCGCGGGAGTGCTGTTCTGACATTGAGCGACTTCAGACACAGTGACTCTTCTTTCCCTTTTCTTTTATTACTCATGTTAGTTAGTTGTGGATCGCGACACCCCCGTGGGGTCGAAGTAGATATTGCCCCTTTCTTTTCCATATATGCGAGTGAATGTTATTCCTTTCTTTTCTTGGCCATTTTAAACAATGAAAAAGAAAGAAAACTGTTTGTGAAAACCGTTTTTAAAACGTGGGTGTCGTGTGGGCACCGAATTTTAAAACCTTGTGGAATTTATGTGGTTTCGAACTGGTTTTACAAATTCGGCATCGGGTGGGTGCCGTTTTCAAAACTCTGTGGATTTATGTGGCTTTGAAATAGTTTTCTAAAACAACGGCGTCGAGTGGGCGCCGCTTTCAAAACCTTGTGATTATGTATCCTTTCAAATCGACGGCCTCTGTGTTAAATGTTGAAACTAGTAGAAATGTGAGATGAATGGTTGTTTGTGTTCGAGACTCCGACTAGTGTGGTTAAAGACTGTTTGTGATGTATTTTGTGATGCACCTTGTAGTGGAGACGCCATGCATATACAAAGGAGACTCTGCCCGTTTGCAGAGTAAATTTGTGTATGCGGCGGGTCTGGGCACGCGCCGGGGAGTATGGGTTTTCAAAAAAAAAATATATATGGCTGAATTAGGAGCATCGGTGGCTCCTCTTCCGCGCGTTCGAACCCCCGGGGCGTGACAGATTAAGATGGTATCAGAGAGATAACTTTAACCACAATAGTCGGGGCCCAATATCCACGGGGCGCGATACACTAACTACTGATTAATAAAGTGAACTTGGGGTAGACAAGTAGAATGCGAGTGCTCGTGGGGGGAGAGGAACGCCCGCATATGGTGGAAGACGGTACGCCCCAACTCCGCGAAGGGTACTGCCCTCCCTTCGTGGACCACCTTTAAGCAACAGCTGTTCGGGGCGTTCTTTACCAACAGTGTCAAGAAACAACTAGAGGACGATCTCAACCACATCAGACAGGGAACCAGAACGGTAATGGAGTATCAGCGGGAGTTCGTGAGGCTGGCGAACTGCGTCCCTTTCGTCATTCGGGACGAGTCTCATAAGGCGCAACTGTTCGTGGATGGACTGAGGACCGACATTTTTCAAGTGGTGGATGCGGCGGATCTGCATACCTTTCAGAAGGTGGTTGACCGGGCCACCATTGTAGAGCGCAGCTTCGACGTTACGCGCGCTCTAAGGGATGGCCCTCATCAGCAGGAAGACAGGAAGCGGACTCAGCCATTTTTAGGGGGAGGCTCCTCCAGTGGGAGTCGGCCCTCTAAGCGATGGAGGTCTCAGCAGAGGACCAGAGGCGCGCCAAGAGGAGGACAACGCTCAGACGACCGGCCTTGCGTGATCTGCGGTGGGGCGCACCGAGTGACGGAATGCTCCAAGAGGCAGGACCACTGTTTCCGATGTGGCAAGGAGGGGCACTTCCGCTTCAACTGCCCCCTGAACCAAGGCACAGCATCTTCAGCAGCCTCCGCGCCATCATCCCAGCACGCGGGGCGAGGAAAAGCCCCGATAGCATCAGCTCCCAGACCGCCAGCACCTCGACCAGCAGGGGACAGGCCGCCACCATCGGGAGGCCGCGTCTACTCAATGAACCAACATGAGGCATACCCATCTGAGCACGTCGTTGCAGGTATCACCCTTGTTTCCGTTTATCGTGCTCGAACCCTTTTTGATACCGGAGCAACCCTCTCGTTTATGTCTCGTGATTTTGCACTGACTCATGGTTTTGAGGAGAGACCCCTAGCTAGTGTTTTGTCTGTCCAGACCGCGGGGGGATCCTTGGAGGCCCGCAACCTTATACCTTCCTGTCCAATAAGGTTGGGGAGGCTTTCCTGCCCCTGGGATCTGGTAGTAATCCCGTTGAAGGAGTACGACGTAGTGCTTGGGATGGATTGGCTCACGTGGTACCAAGCGGTGATTGACTGTGAGAAGCGTCAGGTGCGGCTACTGTATCCGGAGTTCCCAGAGAACGTGTATTTGGCGTGCAAGAGCGTCTTCTTTTCGTCCATTATACCAGCGTCGCGAGCCAGGAAACTGATCGTGGGAGGGTGCGTGGCCTATTTGGCGTCGGTGGCCCTGGCCACGGGACCCTCTACGGCACTCTCCAACATCCCGGTGGTGAGGGACTTCCCAGATGTCTTTCCGACCGAACTACCTGGATTACCCCCCGAGCGAGAGGTTGAGTTTCCGATCGAGCTTCCGCCCGGTACCCGACCGATCACAAAGGCCCCGTGCAGAATGGCCTTTGCAGAACTAAAGGAGCTTAAGGCGCAGCTTGAAGACCTTCTGGACAAGAGATTTATTAGACCGAGTGTGTCGCCCTGGGGCGCACCGGTACTCTTCGTGCGAAAGAAAGATGGGAGTTTGCGGCTTTGCATCGACTACCGGGAAATCAATAAGGTTACAGTGAAGAATAAATACCCCCTACCCAGGATCGATGACCTCTTTGATCAGTTGCGGGGAGCGACGGTGTTTTCGAAGATTGACTTGCAGTCCGGCTACCATCAACTCAGAGTGAAAGATGAGGATATTCCGAAGACGGCCTTCCGGACCCGGTATGGTCACTACGAGTTCACCGTAATGCCGTTCGGGCTTACCAATGCCCCAGCGGTATTTATGGACATGATGAACCGGGTTTTCAAGCCCTTCCTGGACCAGTTCGTAGTGGTCTTCATCGACGACATCCTGATCTACTCGCCCACCGATGGGGAGCACGAGGAGCACCTACAAATTGTTCTGCAGACTCTTAGGGAGCAGGAGTTGTACGCCAAACTCAAGAAATGCGAGTTCTGGCTTCGCGAGGTGGGGTTCCTAGGGCACATCATTTCAGCAGCAGGAATCACGGTGGATCCTAAGAAAGTAGAGTCAGTGACCGACTGGCCCCAACTGACTTCGGTGACAGAGGTTCGCAGTTTTCTGGGCCTTGCAGGATACTATAGACGTTTTGTCGAGGGTTTTTCGAAGATTGCAACCCCCCTGAACCGCTTAACCCCGAAAGGAGTAAAGTTCATTTGGACGACCTAATGCCAAGACAGTTTTGAAGAACTTAATAAGCGGTTAACAAGAGCGCCTGTGCTTGCTTTACCAACACCCGGGGAAGACTACGAGGTTTACTGCGATGCATCGCGGACAGGATTGGGGGGAGTACTGATGCAACAAGGAAAGGTTATAGCCTATGCCTCAAGACAACTCAAGGATTACGAGCAGAACTACCCAACTCATGACTTGGAGCTAGCCGCAGTAGTCTTTGTTTTGAAACTATGGAGGCACTATCTCTACGGTGTGCACTGTAATGTGTTCTCTGACCATCAAAGCCTTAAATACCTTTTCACCCAGAAGGAACTGAATCTGAGATAGAGGCGGTGGTTAGAGTTACTCAAAGACTACGACCTGTCAATCCAGTACCACCCCGGGAAGGCAAATGTTGTGGCCGATGCCCTGAGCAGGAAGGGTCAAGCAGAAGGGGCTTCGGCGAGCACGATCACCCAGCAGAACGACTTAATCGCGGAGTTCTCACGTCTGAGATTGGAGGTTGTACCAGCAGGGACGGTGGAGCGACTGTTGTCTCTAACAGTCGTGCCGACACTATTTGAGAGGATTCGAGAAGGCCAAGATACTGATCCACAGCTGCAGCTGGAACGAGGTAAGATTTCCCTAGAGCAAAAGGGGAGATTTTGCAGTGGGGACAGATGGCACTCTTCGGTTTCGAGGACGGATTTGCGTGCTCGATTTGCCCGACTTGAAGAAGGAGATCTTGACTGAAGCGCACTGCGCCCCCTACGCGGCGCACCCTAGGGGCACCAAGATGTACAGGGACCTCAGACAGACCTTCTGGTGGCCAAAGCTGAAAGGGGACGTGACGCGATTCGTAGCACACTGCCTGATTTGCCAGCAGGTGAAAGCCGAGCATCAGCGACCGGCGGGGAAATTGCAACCACTACCCGTGCCTGAATGGAAATGGGAGAAATCACGATGGACTTTGTCACCGGACTTCCACGTTCGCAGCAGGGACACGACACTGTCTGGGTCGTCGTGGATCGGCTAACGAAGTCAGCTCACTTCTTACCCATCCACACGACCTGGACACGCGACCGACTGGCTCAAGTCTACATCGGCAAGATTGTGAGGCTACACGGGATACCGACATCTATTACTTCAGACAGAGACACAAGGTTCGTTTCGAACTTTTGGCAGAGTCTACAACGAGCCTTGGTGACCAAGCTTCATTTCAGCTCAGCCTTTCACCCCCAGACGGATGGACAATCCGAGCGGGTGATCCAGATCCTCGAGGACATGCTCCGAGCTTGCGTGCTGGATTTGGGAGACGGATGGTCGCGCTACCTACCCCTTATAGAGTTCGCCTACAACAACAGTTACTAGGCGAGCATCCGGATGGCGCCGTACGAGGCATTGTACGGCAGACGCTGTAGATCCCCGATTTGTTGGGACGATCTGGGGGAGCGGAAGTTTTTGGGACCGGACTTGGTGGAGGAAACAGAAGAAAAGGTGCGCCTCATTAGACAGCGATTGGCGACCGCCCAGAGCCGACAAAAGAGCTACGCGGACCGGAGACGCCGCGATTTGGAATTCCAGGTGGGAGAGCACGTGTTACTACGGGTGTCACCGTCAAAAGGGGTGAAGCGGTTTGGGTTGAGAGGGAAATTGAGCCTGCGGTATGTGGGGCCGTTTGAGATTCTGGAGCGCATCGGCCCCGTGGCCTATCGCCTCGCCCTACCGCCGAGCCTTGACCGAGTTCATGACGTGTTCCACGTATCCATGCTTCGGAAGTATCTCTCCGATCCATCGCGGGTGCTCGACGTCATTGCAGTTGAGCTTAAAGGAGACTTGAGCTTCGAGGAAACACCAGTGCGGATCCTAGCTCGAGAAGATAAAAAGTTACGAAGTCGGACAATCCCCTATGTGAAGCTGCTTTGGGGCGATCAGGAGGAGCGCGAAGCGACTTGGGAACCGGAGTCAAAGATGAGGGAATGCTACCCTGACCTTTTCGCCGCAGGCGAGGGTTAAGTTTCGGGGACGAAACTTGTTCTTAGTGGTGAGTGATGTAAGACCCGACTTTAGTTTGAGTTTTCTTTTCCCCCCTTTTTGTATCTCTTTTATGACTGTCCAACTGAGGGTTTAATTTTTGTATTTTTTCGGACAGTCCGTCAGGGCTCGCGGGAATTTTTATGCGGTAGAGCTCGCGAAACGAAGAGCGGGGACGCGATCGGTTTCGGATTCTGACTCCTGGTTCTCCCAGAATAATTTTCTGAAGTTTGAACCACCCCCGTAGGCGCTCCGGGATCCGTGCTTGCGATCCGCACGACTTTTGAGGTAAAATCTTAACCCTAACGTAACCGGATGGGCTGGGGCTTTTGGGACTTAGGGTTTTCTTTTTCTTTTCCGCCTCCTTTATCTGTCCCTCTCGTAGCTTAGGGCAAGGAGAAGACGACCGAGGGAAAAGAAGGAGGAAAACGAGATCCCCATTCCTCTCCGTTACGGTGCAAAAAGGAGCGGCAGTGATTTGGGTGGTTGAGCCAAGAACCTCCTCGCTCGCAGGACCGATCAAGCAACGGGAGGAAGATCCTCTTCTCCTCCTCCTCCATCAGCGAATCAAGGTGAGTTCTCGATGCATTCTTGATCGCGTTATTTTTCTCGTTGCTTTTGGTTTGGAGTTAGTTGGGTTTTCGGGAACCATCGCTGCGAGGTGGGGGCAAGCCGCCGCCGCCGCCACCGCGCGGGCCGCCTATAGGCGGGGCGGCACGCGGCAGGCGCGCCGAGCGGGCACCGACCCAGGCTGGCACCGCGCGGGCAGGTGCCGCGCGGGCACCGCCCGCAGGATGGCGCCGCGCGGGCCGCATGCAGGCGGGGCGCCGCACGGGCACCGCGCGGACAGGTGCCGCGCGGGCCGCCTGCAGGCGGGGCGCCGCGTGGCAGGCGCGCCGCGCGGGCACCGCCCGCAGGCTGGCACCGCGCGGCAGGCGCGCCGCGCGGCAGGCGCGCCGCGCGGGCAAGGCTGGCACCGCGCGGCAGGTGCGCGCGCGGCCGCCTGCAGGCAGGCGCGCCGCGCGGCAGGCTGCGCCGCCGCGCGGCAGCGCGCCGCGTAGGCTGGCACCGCGCGGGCAGGTGACGCGTGGACCGCCTGCAGGCGGGTGGCACCGCCCGCTGGCTGGCACCACGCGGGCAGGTGCCGCGCGGACCGCCGGCAGGCGGGGCGCCGCGCAGCAAGCGCGCCGTGAGGGCGCAGCCTGTAGGAGGGCGCCGCGCGGGATAGTGCCGCGCGGGCCGCCTGCAGGCCGCAGGCCGCACGCCGTGCAGCAAGCGCGCCGTCGGGGCACCGCGTTGGGTCGCGGCCGCGCGGGGAGGAGACTGTCCGCAGGCCGAGCGTCCGCCGCACGGGCCGGTGCCGTACGGGGAGCTCCACCGCGCGGAGCCCGGGGTTTGCGACGGTCGTTCTTTTTCGGCTTACAGTCAGTGTCGGTGTTCGGACCTTTTAGTCTTTACACACCCTTATTTCCTTCAGGAGTCCGGGACATTGTGGGTGGCGGGCACACGGTCACGGACGAGCCGAGCACCGGGCGACACACACGAGGTGGGTATTTCTCCGGGGATTTCGGGGATAGGCATATATCTATAGAAATAACGCATCTGGGCAACGGTGAATAATATGTGAATCTTATAGTTGTTTAACTAACCCTGCTTTACTATTCTACTTACTGTTGGTTATGAGGCTCTTGTTTTGCTACACGCACACTGGCGGTTTGGCCACCGCAAGGGTGTGCTTTTCCGAAAAAGTGGTACGTTGACCCGTGTACCCCACGTGACGGTGACGTTAGGAAAGGGGGCCCTCATAGGTGGGGGGTGTGAGCGGTGATGCCGAGGCAGGTGCTCGGCGGGGGACACCGGGGCAGGGGCTCGGTGCGGTGGTCGGGAAAGGTGCCCGGTTTTGTTTGGAGCAGGGTGTTGTTGTTGTGGATGGTGTTTGAGGAAGACGGTTGGTCCGGTTACTGTGGTTTGCCTTATTTTAGCCTTTTGCTTATTATGATATTTCTAGACACTGACTTCCCACTTCGTGACAGGTTCGTCCAGGGGCGAGTGCTATGGCACCGGTGAGGCCGCGGGAGTGCTGTTCTGACATTGAGCGACTTCAGACACAGTGACTCTTCCTTCCCTTTTCTTTTATTACTCATGTTAGTTAGTTGTGGATCGCGACACCCCCATGGGGTCGAAGTGGATGTTACCCCTTTCTTTTCCATATATGCAAGTGAATGTTATTCGTTTCTTTTCTTGGCCGTTTTAAACAATAAAAAACAAAGAAAACTATTTGTGAAAACCGTTTTTAAAACATGGGTGTCGTGTGGGCACCGGATTTTAAAACCTTGTGGAATTTATGTGGTTTCGAACTGGTTTTACAAATTCGGCATCGGGTGGGTGCCGTTTACAAATTCGGCATCGGGTGGCTGGCACCGCGCGGGCAGGTACTGTCACGCCCCGAATCTGCCAATTTGTACGGTTCGGGCATGCCAACAGACCCGCCAATCGAGTATGACCTTTCACTACCCGAAAGGAACGGTAACAACCATAGTAACACATCAAGTGTACGCGGAAGCTCAATATCAGAGTACTAAAAATCACTACTAATTTGAATTTTTGCAACAACTAAGGCGAAATTGGAAGCATGCAAGAGTGAACTATAATATAAATTCATTACACTTTACATCTCTGAACTTGCAAATATAATTTATTACAATTCCTTTACATAAATTCCTCACCATACAAGGTTCACTCAAGAAATATAAAAAAAAAGGATACCTCTGCTAGATCCTCTAGGTCTCTATGCTGCTGGGCCCTTGCCCCTGTCGTATGCCTCGCCGTCTGCATCTGAACCGTCACGATCGCTGCATCCATACCCGAACCTGTGGGGGGAGTCACCCAAGCGGTGTGAGAACTACAACTGAGTTCCCAGTGGGTTCAACCACCGAGAAAAAGTGTCCTACACCACTTGGTCCAATGGAAGCAATAATAATAGTGCTAGGAAACTATAATTCTCGATATCAAATGCAGCTATGCAAAACAATATATCACTGTCTGTATATAATCATCGACCCAGCACTACTCTGTCTAGTCATACTAGGCTACAATATAATAGGTCACTACTGTTGGGTTTAGGTTAATAAGGATCTAATAGGGGAAAAAACACCTAGAGGGGGGTGAATAGGTGTAAACAATAAACACTCAAAAAATCATTGTGCGATAAAACCCAATGCGGAAAAATAAAAGAACACACAAGATTTTTACGTGGAAAAACTCCAAACCGGAGTAAAAAACCACGGGACCGATAACACGGCGAAATCCACTAGAATTAACACACGTACAAGGTGATATAGCGTACTCACTGACGACTCAACCTCTTACCATACGCTCCTAGTAGATCTTCTCCGCTCGCTCCACGACGCTTCTCGAATCCACGATCCGCGCCCAACGCTGAATCCACAGCGTCCAACGTCGAGTCCACGACGTCCAACCGAATCCACGGTCTTCACCCAATGGCACGCTTCGAATCCACGAACGCACCTCGCTCTGAATCCACGAGAGCGATAACACCTTGAATCCACAAGGCCACGCGAGTCCACGCGCCGATTTTGGGATAAATCGTTGTTTGTTTGGGTGGTGATGATCCGCCGAATACTTAGATTAAAGATAGATCGGAAATACCATCTAAGTATTCATTGATTTGATTCTACTCAAAATGTGAGTATGGAAAACCTAGAATCAAATCAATCAATATAGATGAAGAACCATTGAATAGATCTAATGATTTCCGTTCTTCTCTATATATGTGGATTTTTCTTTTCGGCTATCTTTTCTTAACCAGCCGATCTATTGCGGATGCCCTAGAAATGAAATGGAAGGGCTATTTATAGGTTAGAAACCCTAGGAAGAATATTCGGATCAAAAACAGCCTTTTCTGGAAAGAAATACCGACGGCGATCCGGATCAGATCTGGCGATCCGGATTGCAGAAGCACAAACCACGATTTCCAGAAAATTGCCTGTTCGGGATCCGGATCGTAGTCCCCGATCCGGATCGTTCATACAGTTTTACCAGAATATCATGTTCGGGATCCGGATTGCAATTCCTGATCCGGATCGAAGAAGCACACAGGTAAAACTAGTGTTCGGGATCCGGATCAGAGAGTGCTGCGATCCGGATTGAACCAGTGTATGAACAAACACCTTTCGGGATCCGGATTGAAAGCCACGATCCGGATCCTGAACATGTCCCATGTCCAGTTTTTGATGAATAAGCAATTAAAACCTCTTCCAGGTGTTTCTACACTATAAGAAGTATTCGGATCATCAAAATTCTTTAGTTAAACGTACCTGATCCTTTTGAATTCTTCTTTCTTGAGATTGAGGTATACGATCCAAAGTTTCTTCATCTTCAATCTTCAAGACTTAACACATTCACGAAATACGCCAACTCAAATTCCGTAACAATCTCCCCCTTTGGCGGTTTCGTGACAAAACACAAATCCACAAAGAAAATTCAAAAAGATATTTTTGTTGCTATCACCATACAACAAAAATTTACAAAAGAGTTCCAGAAATTAAAAACATGAGATAAACTCCTAGAACAGACTCTAGACTTAGACATCTGTAATCTCTGCACACAGAAAACATTCTTGACAAACAAATTCGTTAGATACCTCAAGAATTGGAACATACAAAACCAAATACAGAGATAGAGTTTAGTCTCATCATGACATTTGAAAAAAATCAGATATGTGAAAGAAGCATAGTTAAAAACCAACATATCTTCTAAGCAGTTGAAAACCAAATGTCAAAGTATGTTAGTCCAACATCAACTTGTTAGTCATATTACATGCCCAAATAGTTAGTCGAATAGTTAGTATAGAAGCATGTCACAAATCACAAAAGAAAAACCAAAGTTGAGTTGAGGTCATACTTACCTTTACTTACCTTGATATTCACAATTGATTGATCATACTTACCTTTATTACCTTGATTCACAATCATTGTTCACATCATTCATTGTTCTAACTCTCTCACTCTCTCCCCCTTTTTGTCACAAAACAAAGCCAAATAATTACAAAACAAGGAGAGGTAACAAAAATTATAAACCTGCAAAACAAACGAAGGATCAAATTGAAAAACCTGCAAAGTTAGAACAAACAGAAGTTAAAGCAAAGAACTACTCCTGAGAGTCGGAGTCATCAGATGTCGTGCACCCCATTTTCGCGAACAGCTTCTTCACAAGTTTCTTCACGGATGAGACTGACTTAGTCAAAGTAACCTGAGAAGCTGTGATAATTTCCATCTCATTTTTCATGACGTGAAGATCGCCTTTCATTTCAGTGAATTCAGCGGACATACGTTCCTGTTCATTCGAAAGCCGCTGTTGTTCTTTAAAGATGGAGGTGACAGAGGCATCATCGTCAGAGGGAGATGGAGGTGTCTTCTGTTGCGGAGGAACTGAGGCTGTGGTAGAAGTTGCATGTGGTCGAGCTCGTTGTCCAATCGGAGGAGAGGGGGGATCATCCTGCTTTGTTGGTAGAGACTTGACGATGGTTGTCTCATTGATTGTCCCCAAACTATACATATAAGAGCTCGCGCTTGTATCCACTTTAAATCTCCTAAGGATGCGCATGATAATCATTGGATATGGTAGTCGCTCTGTTGGGTGAGAGTGATCGACATACCGCGTCATCCTATTCCAAATGAGATAAGGGATGTTCAAGTTTGCTCCCATTGCAGCTGTTGGGTTCCCAAGAAGATAAAGAAATAACATCCTATCCCATCGAAGCACTTTTGTATTCATATTTGGAAGAATGTTGTAGCAGACAATGAAGTTGATATACTTATATTCTTTCCGAAGCTCTCTAGAAAATACGGAGTTTCCGGTAGACGGAGTATCCGGAAGGCAAATTCCATTGACTACAATTCTCCAAGAGTTTCCCGTGAAGACTTGAGTCTTCAAATAATGAAGTCCATCTGAGATGGCTGTCATGCCAAGCACCTCTCCAATCAGTTGGGGAGTGACCTTGATTTTGATACCTTTTACAAAGGTATGGAATTCCCGGCGTCCGTCAACATCATCAATAAGACTTCCAGCATTCTGATAGAAAATCCGAACTGAGTGTGGGCAATACCCAGTTTTTTCAGGAAAGTTGCAAATTGGAGCGAGACCAACTTGGTCAAACAGAGCTCCAAACTCTGCAGATCGATTCCTCATCTGTTGTACATTAACATGTCTTTCACCTATACATTCCCTCTTTTCAAAATCTTTGATTCTTGTGGAGCTGATGAATCCCTGAGGTGGTGGCTGGGTGGCTATAGGTTCGTTGATTGAAATGCCCTGAGCACTACCTCTTTTCCTCGCACTAGTTTTCATCCTTTTTCCAGTTTGTGTGGGTTCCATCGGTGCTTTCCCTTTCTCAGCTGCTGTAGGAGGAGGCTTAGTTTTGGGGGCTTCAGCAGGAGCCTTTCCTTTTGCGACAGTTGGGACAGGTGCTTCAATTTCGATGTTGTCCCAATCAATTGACTCTGTTTCCGATTCAGTATCGGAGTCAGCTTTAGCTCGTTTCGTCCTTTTGGTCCTCTTTGGCTTGGCAGTGTCCTTTACATGGACCATGGCAGCAAGTAGAAAAATGATCCAGGTGATCACCATTGCTGACAGTGCTTTGAGTTTGAGAAAGTGTCCTGTGAAACCAACTCAAGAACATATGAAAAATTGTCAATTTTGAAAAATTTGAAAACATTGTACCTAGACAATCATAATCATGTAGAGAAGCCAAGAATCAAATTAGTTTTCCAAAAAGAATTTTAAAAATAGATCAATTCCATGATTTACAAAAATTCCTCTTTTATGCCCTAAAACCGAATTTTTAGAAATCGAAGCCTAAAAACTCGTTAATCAAGTAAAATCCCAGCATAAAAGCAAAACTAATTGACCCAGAGTTCTTATTTCAAAAGAAATTTGATCAAAAACCATTCACAAACGAAAAAGTTCCAATTTTTCAACTCACGTTTGGTGAAAAACCATAAAAACTGAGAAAAACCGAGTTTTGATCATGAAAACTTACTTGAATCCGAAGAACTTTGAGTTTTGAAGCACCAAGAAGCAAGAAATCTAGAGAGAGAAACTCTAGAGGCTTGAAAACCAGAGATTAGGGTAAAGAAATCAAGAATCTGTATGTTTCTATATAAAACCCTAGCCGTGATCCGGATCGGCCGAGAATGTGATCCGGATCGGCTACCCGCAGGAAAAATCCTGCGTTCGGGATCCGGATCACTTGCCCCGATCCGGATCGGCTACACCTTTTTCTTCAGAAAAATTTAGAAAAACACAATAAAATCCAGAAAAAGTATGTAAGCACTTTACCATGTCAACTTTAAACAAATGGCATCGTTTCATGCAACAAGAAATAGATTATGCAAAATCTATCAAAAATATCCAAAAATGAAACGAAGATTTACGAAAGTTAAAACACTTAAAGTTGAACAACTTCAATTACATCTATCCTGATCCTATGTGTAATGTCTTTATCAAATCATCAATTTCAGTAAAGAAAATGAAGTACCAAGATCAATAGATGTTTGAAATCCCAGATAAGTTAGATAATATATCTAGACAATCTGTTGAAGGAGTGGCTCTTTGAGCATCTTTTAAAAAAAATCCCACCTTATACCAACCATGAAATACGACTGAGTCAAATATTTCAATATGAATTTCATCAACAATTTTTCAAACAAAAATTTGCTTTTCATTCATGGAGTATCTTTTTCTTTCATTTTCTCCATGTGGTGGTAGTTTTCACACTCCTCATTGGGATGTAACTCTTTCCACATCTTTTGAGCATTTCACATTTCATTGACTCCCCCTCAATTGGCTATCAATTATTTAATATATAAGGTATTCAACCAAACCATTGATCTCGAATTCATACTCGACTAAGCAATCAAATATGATAATGACTATACCAAGAGATCATTGAGAGAGAAATTGACTTTGATCACTTAAAAGATGGTTTAATTAACGTAAATGATCATTGCAACATTGAAATATTATGACATCAAAAACATAATAAATTTCTAAATGCATAAAAGGATGCAATTAAAGTCAATTATGATTTATGCTCAATTAGTGTGCTATGTACAGAACATAGATAAAGAACAAAACAAAAACAAGAACAAAAACAAAACCTAATCTAAGCAAAGGTTTCAAAAGAGTTTATTTCAAGGAAAGCATGCCAATTGCTTTACGCAAGTGAATAAAACGTTTTTGATCCAAAGGTTTTGTTAAGATGTCGGCTAATTGATCCTCAGTTGAAATATATGACAGTTGAAGAATGTTTGATTCAACTAGCTCTCTAAGAAAATGATATCTAAGTTCAATATGTTTTGTTCTAGAGTGCAACACAGGGTTTTTTGAAATGTTAATAGCACTAGTGTTGTCACATAAAATGGTTACCGAAGATGTTGAAATTCGGAAATCGCTCAACACGCTCTTCATCCAAATCAATTGGGTTGAACAACTTCCTGCAGAAATGTACTCCGCTTCGGCAGTCGAGAGTGCTATGCAGTTCTGCTTTTTACTGTGCCATGCAACAAGGCAGTGGCCGAGATAGAAGCATGCACCACTCGTGCTTTTCCGGTCATCCACCGATCCAGCCCAATCGGCATCTGAGTATCCAACAATATCCAAAGTCGTTCCCATAGGATACCAAATTCCGAAATTGATTGTACCTTTGATATACCGGATGATCCGTTTCACCGCTTTCAGGTGAACCTCCTTCGGTGCTGATTGATATCTCGCACAAATCCCAACACTGAAGGATATATCCGGGCGACTAGCCGTGAGATATAGTAGACTTCCAATCATACTGCGGTACAGTTTCTCGTCTACATTCTCACTTTGTGATTCACTTCCAAGTCCCTTATGGCTAGTTCCCATTGGAGTCGGAAAATCTTTAGAATTTTCAAGATCAAACTTTTTGACCAACTCCAGTGCATACTTGGATTGACACAAGTGAATTCCTTCATCGTTTTGTTTAACTTGTAATCCAAGAAAATAGTTCAACTCGCCCATCATGGACATCTCAAATTCGCTTTCCATGGTCTCCGCGAATTTAGAAGCATCATTATCTCTTGTTGCTCCAAAAACAATGTCATCAACATAGATTTGAGCAACTATGAAATTGTTTTGATAATGCTTCACAAAGAGAGTCCTGTCAGCTCCCCCTCGAGTGTAGCCCTTTTCCAAAAGGTGCTTTGTCAACCTTTCGTACCATGCTCGCGGTGCTTGTTTCAGACCGTAAAGAGCCTTTTTCAGTCGAAAAACATGGTTAGGTAGTTTATGATCCACAAAACCTTTCGGTTGAGCTACATAAACTTCCTCATTTAAAAATCCATTTAAAAAGGCGCTCTTAACGTCCATTTGAAATAATCTGATTTTAAAATGACAAGCGATCGCAAACAATATACGAATGGACTCGAGTCTAGCTACAGGGGCGAAAGTTTCATCAAAGTCTATACCTTCTACTTGAGAATAGCCTTGAGCAACTAACCTTGCTTTGTTCCTGATGATAGTACCTTCTTCGTTTTTCTTGTTCTTGAAGATCCATTTGGTACCTATCACATTGTGTTGCTTCGGAGGCTTCGTCAGTTCCCAGACTTTGTTTCGCTCGAATTGATGGAGCTCTTCCTGCATTGCTTTAATCCAATAATCATCTTGGAGAGCTTCATCAACATTCTTTGGTTCGATTTGTGATACATAGCATGCAAATCCGCAAACCAATTGTCTCCGTGTTCTAACTCCTTCTTGTGGATCTCCAATTATGTTCGATTCAGGGTGATCCTTGGAGATGCGTAACGTTTGAGGTAGAGGAGTAGGCGGAGGTACACGAGATGATTCCTGCACATCAGATAAGCTTGAAGAACCGTTAGATGCATCAACGTTATTATCGAAAGAATTGTTAGAAGAAGATGCATTAGCAGGTGTATCATCATCAAGAGAGATATCGAGGGTAGATTTTTCAGATTCAAAATGAAAAGCTTCATCTACCTTAACATTTATCGATTCTACGATCGTCTTAGATTCTAAGTTAAAAACTCGATATGCTCTGCTGTTTGTAGAATAACCTAAGAAAATCCCTTCGTCACTTCGAGAGTCAAATTTTCCAAGATTCTCACGATCACGTAAAATAAAACACCGACTCCCAAAGATGCGAAAATATTTGATGTTAGGTTTTCTACAAAACCAAAGTTCATATGGTGTATTCAAGGTCCCCGGGCGCAAATACACGCGATTGATAACATAAACAGCAGTGTTCACCGCTTCAGCCCAAAAGTAAAAAGGTAAGTTCCGGCTGTGAAGCATAACACGTGCCATTTCCTGTACGACCCTGTTTTTGCGCTCGACTACACCATTTTGTTGAGGTGTGTAAGGTGCGGAGAATTCATGTTTAATGCCATTAGAAATGCAAAAATCAATGAATTTGGAATTTATGAATTCCCCACCTCTATCACTCCTAACTCGAGTAATCCTATCATTCTTTTCTATCATAATACGATTGCAGATTTCGAGAAAAGAATCAAAGGTATCAGCTTTTTCTTTTAAGAAGGCTACCCAAGTATATCTAGAAAAGTCATCAACCAACAAGAAAATATACCATTTACCTCCCAGAGATGGTTGACGAGTTGGCCCCATTAAGTCCATATGCAAAAGTTCCAAAGGCCGTTTTGTACCTATGTGGTTCAAATTCTTGTGTGCAGTCCTAGACTGTTTTCCCTTTTGGCAACCGCCACACACAAGGTTTTGTTCAAAAGAAAGTTTTGGAACCCCCTTGACCACATCTTTATTTGAAATTCTAGCAAGTTCCTTAAAGTTTATGTGACCTAGCCTTTCATGCCAAAGTGTTTCATTTTTCAAAGATGCTAGGTTACATTTTTCAGAAATCTTAGAAGGAACTACATAACAGTTGTTTTCTGATCTAACCCCCTTTAAAAAGAAAGCATGGTTCATGTCAGTTACAGTGCATTTATCAGATGAAAAATTAACTGAATAACCACTATCACACAGTTGACTTATGCTTATGAGGTTAGTCTTAAGGCCATGAACAAATAATACATTATCTAGAACCGGGCCATCTGGAATAGCTACCGTTCCCTTTCCAACAATTTTGGAAGACCGACCATCTCCGAAAACAACAAGTCCTCCGGAGTTTTTCTCAAATGTTTGAAAACAGTTTTTATCGCCGGTCATATGACGGGAACACCCGCTATCCAGGTACCAAGACGAACTATCATATGCATGCAAAGAAACATTGGTAGCAAGACAGGGAAAGATCTCACCTTTGCGCACCCAAACCTTTTTGAAGTGCGTCGGTAATGGTCGTGAAGTTGATTTCCTAGGTGAGAGCGTCTTGCTTGAAGAATTGCTGCTCCTTGATGATGTCGTCTTGAGCGATGTACTACCAAGGCTCTTTTCCTTTGAATGAATTGAACTTGTTTTCCGAGGAATAGCCCTTTTGGTAGTCATTGCAAGATGTGCTTGAGGTGTGCGTTTGGCTTCCGTCTTGCAATTTCTTCTTATGTGCCCTGAAATGCCACAACGAAAACATACCTTGGTTCTTGTCGATTCCGAGGAAGATGTAGTAGGTTCGTTGTCGTTGCTTGTCGTGAACACCGGTGTCGGAGGAGGAGATACCGACTGAGGCACAAATACTGTACCACTCGAACTTGGAATGTCTCCAGTTTGAGTGTATCCGAGGCCGAACTTATTTCTTTGACCGAGACCAAGAAGTCTGTCCAACTTACTCCTTCCAGAAGAAAATCTCTTTAAGTCATCCTTTAGTTGGCGTATGGTCTCCGTCATTTCCAATTTTTCCTGTCGAGCCTCGCCGTTGAGCTTCAAGAAGTAATTCGCTTTGTTCACCATATCCATATAATTCTTCTCGAGTTGCTCATTGGACTCTTGAAGGGAAACATTTGTCTTAATCAGATTGTCCCTTTCCACTTCAAGATCGGTTGAGATAGAGGTTACCCTTTTTACTTCATCTTCAAGATCCTGTAATCTCTCTTTCAACCCCTTGTTTTGCTTAGCCAGTTTCTTTGAATCCCTCAAAAGCTTATGGTAGGCTAAAACAAAATCTTCACCTTCCGAATCATCTGATTCATCGTCCGTTGCAATCTTTTCAACAGTGGAGTTGGACAGTGAGTCGGATGTACTTGCCATTAAGCACATGAAGGGTGAAGATGTGGTGGACGCGTGGAAAGCTGTCGCGTTGTCTTCTTCATCACTTGACGATGACTCATTTGACGTGGAGTTGTCATCCCAAGTAACTACTTGCATCGCTTTCTTCTTAGCCGGATTCTTGTTGGGACATTCCGTTGCAATGTGGCCGTAGCCTCGACATTTGAAACACTGAACTTGTCCCTCAGAACTTTTCTTATCCTTTGAGAAGTTCTCTTGCTTTCTTGACTTGTAATTGAAGAACCCTTGCCTTTCTTCGACTTTCCGAAGGATGAGTTTTGCTTGAATTTCCCCTTCGAAAGTTGCGGCGAAACTTCCTTGTCAAGAGAGCGAGCTGCTTCTCAAAGTCCTCCATAGAAATGTTCTCGTCGTCGTCCGAGGAGGATGAATCCGCGTCTTCTTCTTTAGTTGATTTCAATGCGTAACCTGAAGACTTAGAAGAGGATGCCTTTCCAGAAGAATAGTTAGTAGGAAAAGTCATTTCATAAGTTTGTAAAGCACCTACTAATTCTTCTACACGCATTTCGTCCGGGTGTTTAATTGTTTCAATGGCTGCGACCTTCGGGCGAAATCGTTCAGGAAGAGTTCTTAGAATTTTTCTTACAACTTTAAATTCTGGAATCTTCTCTCCCAAGTTAGCACATGAGTTCACGATATCTTGCAATCGTGTGTAATAGTCAGTGAAGGATTCATTCTCTGCCATAGAGATAGAGTCAAACTTGCTCGTGAGCATTTGCAGTTTCTGAATCTTCACTAAGTTAGTTCCCTCATGCGTAACTTGAAGAACATCCCAGATTTCTTTCGCAGTCTCACATGCCGAGACGCGAGAGAACTCAGTTTGTGACAAAGCATTAAATAGAGCATTAATCCCTTTGCCATTGTAAGAAGATAAGTCTATCTCTTCCTTGGTCCATTTCGACCTAGGTTTTAAGGTGCGAACATCATCTAAAATTTCAGTTGGATTAGACCATCCTAATTCAATTGATTGCCACACCCTTTCGTCGATGGAAATTAAGAAAGCTTTCATCCGTACTTTCCAGTACGCATAATTAGTTCCATCAAAGAAAGGGGGTCGATTGATGTTTCCACCTTCAACCATTGTTTACAACCCTATTCCCGCTCTGATACCACTTGTTGGGTTTAGGTTAATAAGGATCTAATAGGGGAAAAAACACCTAGAGGGGGGTGAATAGGTGTAAACAATAAACACTCAAAAAATCATTGTGCGATAAAACCCAATGCGGAAAAATAAAAGAACACACAAGATTTTTACGTGGAAAAACTCCAAACCGGAGTAAAAAACCACGGGACCGATAACACGGCGAAATCCACTAGAATTAACACACGTACAAGGTGATATAACGTACTCACAGACGACTCAACCTTTTACCATACGCTCCTAGTAGATCTTCTCCGCTCGCTCCACGACGCTTCTCGAATCCACGATCCGCGCCCAACGCTGAATCCACAGCGTCCAACGTCGAGTCCACGACGTCCAACCGAATCCACGGTCTTCACCCAATGGCACGCTTCGAATCCACGAACGCACCTCGCTCCGAATCCACGAGAGCGATAACACCTTGAATCCACAAGGCCACGCGAGTCCACGCGCCGATTTTGGGATAAATCGTTGTTTGTTTGGGTGGTGATGATCCGCCGAATACTTAGATTAAAGATAGATCGGAAATACCATCTAAGTATTCATTGATTTGATTCTACTCAAAATGTGAGTATGGAAAACCTAGAATCAAATCAATCAATATAGATGAAGAACCATTGAATAGATCTAATGATTTCCGTTCTTCTCTATATATGTGGATTTTTCTTTTCGGCTATCTTTTCTTAACCAGCCGATCTATTGCGGATGCCCTAGAAATGAAATGGAAGGGCTATTTATAGGTTAGAAACCCTAGGAAGAATATTCGGATCAAAAACAGCCTTTTCTGGAAAGAAATCCCGACGGCGATCCGGATCAGATCTGGCGATCCGGATTGCAGAAGCATAAACCACGATTTCCAGAAAATTGCCTGTTCGGGATCCGGATCGTAGTCACCGATCCGGATCGTTCATACAGTTTTACCAGAACATCATGTTCGGGATCCGGATTGCAATTCCTGATCCGGATCGAGGAAGCACACAGGTAAAACTAGTGTTCGGGATCCGGATCAGAGAGTGCTGCGATCCGGATTGAACCAGTGTATGAACAAACACCTTTCGGGATCCGGATTGAAAGCCACGATCCGGATCCTGAACATGTCCCATGTCCAGTTTTTGATGAATAAGCAATTAAAACCTCTTCCAGGTGTTTCTACACTATAAGAAGTATTCGGATCATCAAAATTCTTTAGTTAAACGTACCTGATCCTTTTGAATTCTTCTTTCTTGAGATTGAGGTAGACGATCCAAAATTTCTTCATCTTCAATCTTCAAGACTTAACACATTCACGAAATACGCCAACTCAAATTCCGTAACAACTACACTATCTGTGTATACTCATCGACCTAGCACTACTCTGTCTAGCCACATTAGGCTGCTAAGCACCAACTCGGCCACTATGCCGCTGTATACTGGGTCCAACTAACCCGGCCACCTTGGCCACTCTATTTTTCTTTATTCTTTAGATTCTGGTGCTTTAGTTCAAGTTAACCCTCAGAAATTCTTATCCAACGGGCCCGAGCCCGGTAGTCCTGCTACCATAAGATAAGATTTCTAAGGTTGCCGATAACACCCGCAAGTGTTACCCCGCCCAACGGGGAACTTGTCATACGGGTCACTGCCCGGGAGAGGGACACTGCCCATGGCTCCGACAAGATCTACGTTTCACCCCCGAAGGTACGCCCATTTTATCTTTTTATGGTTTCTTTCTTTTCTTTTTACTTTAGTTCTTAGCCTCTTTGCCTTTGATCACTTGCATCCCTTTCTTATTCGAGCTTATAGCTCTCTTTTTGCCACTGGCAAAACACTTTCTCTTTTCCTTGAGCATTTAGCTCCTTGCTTTCTCTTTTAACCCTTCGAAAGTACCTCGTCCAACGGGTCACTGCCCAGGGAGTCCTGCTCCACTTGACGAGTCTTAAATTCGAAGGCGCCAATTTCATTTTCTTTATACTTTTAGCCACTTTTAGCTTGCTTTTAACCTTGCCTTTTTACAACAAATTATCTCTTATCCTAGGTCTCGCCATAAGGATAACTAAGAGTCACTTGGACTCATATCATTTCTCTTTCATTTATTTAACTCAAATTGAAGTTAAAGTTGCTGTCCCTTTGCCCAGACACCTTATGACCCACTCTAGGGTTGTATTATTTAGCTTTTTGACTTTGTGATTACACAAACTCTTCCTTAGAGTTTGACCCTAAGTTGATCACTTTGCTATCAGTTTAATTCATTAACTTTGTGGCCACATACTCTTTTCTTTGTCGAACCTGGAGTTACATTATCTCTATTTACCTGTTGCACTTTGCATTTAGAGTTATCTTGACTCTAATCCATTTTCTGTGAGTATAAACTCCACTAGTTCACCTTAGGTTCTCTTACCTAAGTTTCATATCATGTTTAATCTAGAGTTCCTTGACTCTATGTTAACTAGTCTATTCTCAACCCACTAACTTACCTTAGGTTTCCTTTACCTAAGTCTTATATCATGCTCATCCTAGAGTCCTTGACTCTATGTTGATCACCCTATCCAATGTCCTTAGGTTATCTCCTAAGGTAATGCCACTCATTCAATCCTAGGATATACTCCTAAGTTTGATGCCACTCATTAACCCTGAGTCTAGGTTTTCTCCTAGTCTTACTACCAGCATGTCCTTTTCCTTATGCTTTCACATGATTCCTAGGGCTATACCCTAACATGATCACCGATAACAAATAATTGATTCCCCTTTTTACGCATGCAATTATTTCCATCTCAAACATCAATAAAGTTTAACATCTACGCAGGCAATTATCATCCATATTTAGCCATTCAGGAAAATCTACTTTTCTATCTGCATCCTTCTACACATGCAAGTTTATCTCTTATTCTAATAATTAGAAAAGTTTACTTCTCTTCTATATCCATCTACACATGCAAAATTCAATCATAATTACCCAACGCCTCTAACAGGCTACTATCATGCTTCAAGATCAAAAGCAGAGGAAAAAGTGGAGAGGTCACCCATTTTCGGTAGAATTCGCCACCTCGGTGTATTCTTTTGGTCCTTGAAGGAGACAATTTCAACTCCTTGGATCCGTGAGACTTCCCTACATTATAAGGAAAGCAAAAGATAAAGCAATTGCTTTTACATGATTCACTAAAATTCATAAGGCGGTAAAACTAACCCCTTTTTGACAACTTAAAGGGAAAAATCCCTATTTGGTCATTTTCCCCCACCAAAAGGCTAATTTTTGATTGGTTCGTAAAAATGAGAGGAGAATAATCCTCCCATGGCATGTTGCCAAAAAGAAACTTGCTCAACTCGATTCGGGGTCAAAATGCTCTCAAAAATTTGAGAAAAGCTCAATTTTTGAGATGAGAGTAATATTTGGTCATTTTCCCCCACCAAAAGGCTAATTTTTGATCGGTTCATAAAAATGAGAGGAGAATAGTCATCCCATGGCATATTGCCAAAAAGAAACTTGCTCAACTCGATCCGGGGTCAAAACGCTCTAAAAAATTCGAGAAAAGCTCAATTTGAGCAATTTCCCCCAATTCACCGATTTTGCATTTGGCAAATCGAGAAATTCGCATTCAAAAATCGGAGAGAACTCAATTTGAGCAATTCCCCCAATTCACCGATTTCGCACATTGAAAGAAAGAGAAGAAAAAGAAATTCTCTTCTTTTCCTTTCCTTTCAATTTTTTTTTTTTTTTTTTTTTCTCTTTCTTCCTTCTTTCTTCTCTTTCTTTTTCTTCTTTTCTCTGTCAAAATCTGCTGCTGGGCAGCAGCTTGCACAGCTGCTGCCCAGGCAGCTGTCCCTACGGCTGCTGCGATGCCGCAGCCCAAATGCAGCTGCTGCTGCATAATTGCAGCAGCAGCTGGCTGCTGCTAAGATGCAGCTGCTGCTGCATAATGCAGCAGCAGGCTGCAAGTTGCTGCTGCTGCTGCTGCTGAATGCAGCAGCAGCAGGCTGACACTGCTGCCTGCACAGGCAGCAGCAGCTGGCTGCTGCTTGGCTGCAGCCAAGCAGCAGCAGCAGCTAGCTGCTGCTTGGCACAGCAGCCAAGCAGCTGCTTGTGCAGCTGCAGCCCAGCTAGCCCACCTCTCCTTTTCTCTTTTTTTTTGTTTTTCCTGCCAAGAAAGAGGAGGAAGAGAGAGAGAAGAACCCTTACTTGTCACAAGAGGGAGAGGGAGAAAGGATCTTCTACTTCTTCTCCTTCTTCTTCTTCTTCTTCTTCTCCTTCTTCTCATTCTCTTTTCTTCTTCTCCTTTTCCTCTTCTTTCCTCTTCTTCTCCCTTTCGTTTCTTGCTCCAGCAGAGAAGAGAGAGAGAGGGGGGAGAGAGAGGAGTTAATATGCTGCAGAGGGTAGTTGGGGTAGGGATGTGTTTTTACGAAATTGCCCCCAACTTACAAAAGAAATCCCAAAACTGCCCTCAATCCTGCAGTTTTGCACCTGCAGAGAACAATTTTGGATACCCCTCTTTCTCCGCGTTTTGCCGTCAACTGGTAAATCGAAACAGCAATTTTTCTTCTCCCTTTTAATCTACAAATTTTTCTTAAACTCTCCACGATTTTTTTTAAATTTTTGGGCTACTCTAAGCCCTCGGAAGAGCGCCCCGAAAAAGCTTCGTGATAAACTGCACTGTCAAAAACTGCAGTTTCAGAATTTACGAAGCATTTTTCTCCGCTTCGTTCTCCAATTTTCCTTTAATCGCTCACCTCGGTTTTTCACCCCTTTTAATCAGAAAACTTTTGTGAGACACCCCACGATTTCTTTTAAATTTTTGGGCTACTCTATGCCCTCGAAAGAGAGCTCCGAAAAAGCTTCGCAATCAACTGCGCTGTTAAAACTGCAGTTTCAGAATTCTTGAAGCATTTTTCCTCGCTTCGTTCTCCAATTTTCCTTTAGTCTCTCACCTCGGTTTTTCACCCCTTTTAATTAGAAAACTTTTGTGAGATACCCCACGATTTCTTTTAAATTTTTCGATTACTCTAAGTCCTCGAAACAGGGCTCCGAAAAGGCTTCGCGATCACAAAATTCAGAATCTCTGAATTTTGCTAAGTCCTCGGGGTTCAAGTCACTTTTCGACCCAATGCCCTTCGCGTCAGCCCGAAACGCACCGAACTCGACTGTAATCATATTTAAAACATGTTACAAGTCTTCTCGCCGCATTTCGCCATTTTGCGAATTCGGCGAACGTGGGCTTAAATTTTACAAGCTTGAAGCTTCGATTCTCAACTACAACTCACTTTTCGACTCAACGGCTTTTTCGTCGATTCGAAATGCTTCCAACCCACTTGTAATTACATTTGAAATGTGTTACAAGCATTTTTGCTGAGTTTCGCCACTTTCCAGAAATCGGCGAACTTAAGCTTTAGAATTTGAAACTTCAAATTCTCAACTTACAACTCACTTTTCGACTCAACGGCCTCTGCGTCGATTCGAAATGCTTCCAACCCACTTGTAATTACATTTGAAATGTGTTACAAGCATTTTTGCTGAGTTTCGCCACTTTCCAGAAATCGGCGAACTTAAGCTTTAGAATTTGAAACTTCAAATTCTCAACTTACAACTCACTTTTCGACTCAACGGCCTCTGCGTCGATTCGAAATGCTTCCAACCCACTTGTAATTACATTTGAAATATGTTACAAGTATTTTTGCTGAGTTTGGCCATTTCTGGGTCACCAAAAGCCTCGCTGTATCAAACATCGCTGGCGGACCCCGTTCTCGCAATCCGGGTGTCCGATCAACGCGAAATTTTTACTGTGGCTTTAAAACAATATTACGGAGCTCCCAGAATTTTCTCAGAATTTTCTGACACTGTGAATTTCCACTAAAAATCTGGGCCCCCTTTTTCAATTAAAATTCTAAATCCCTCATTTTTAATCCGATTTCGGCCCAATTCGCTTCCACATCATCCTCACTTCTCTAACTTTCATAAAAATAGTATTTCATACCATTTTTATTTAGATTTATTATATGTGCCGAAAATCCGGTACATTACAGGTACCGCGCGGGCTGGCACCGCGCGGGCAGGTGCCGCGCGGGCAGGTGCCGCGCGGACCGCCGGTAGGCGGGGCGCCGCGCGGCAAGCGCGCCGTGCGGGCGCAGCCTGCAGGAGGGCGTCGCGCGGGCTGGTGCCGCTCGGGCCGCCTGCAGGCCGCACGCCGCGCAGCAAGCGCGCCGTCGGGGCACCGCGTTGGGTCGGGGCCGCGCGGGGAGGAGACTGTCCGCAGGCCGAGCGTCCGTCGCACGGGCCGGTGCTGTACGGGGAGCTCCGCCGCGTGGAGCCCGGGGTTTGCGACGGTCGTTCTTTTTCGGCCTACAGTCAGTGTCGGTGTTCGGACCTTTTAGTCTTGACACACCCTTATTTCCTTCAGGAGTCCGGGACATTGTGGGTGGCGGGCACACGGTCACGGACGAGCCGAGCACCGGGCGACACACACGAGGTGGGTATTTCTCCGGGGATTTCGGGGATAGGCATATATCTATAGAAATAACGCATCTGGGCAACGGTGAATAATATGTGAATCTTATAGTTGTTTAACTAACCCTGCTTTACTATTCTACTTACTGTTGGTTATGAGGCTCTTGTTTTGCTACACGCACACCAGCGGTTTGGCCACCGCAAGGGTGTGCTTTTTCGAAAAAGTGGTTCGTTGATCCGTGTACCCCACGTGACGGTGACGTTAGGAAAGGGGGCCCTCATAGGTGGGGGGTGTGAGCGGTGATGCCGAGGCAGGTGCTCGGCGGCCGAGGCAGGTGCTCGGCGGGGGACACCGGGGCAGGGGCTCGGTGCGGTGGTCGGGAAAGGTGCCCGGTTTTGTTTGGTGCAGGGTGTTGTTGTTGTGGATGGTGTTTGAGGAAGATGGTTGCTCCAGTTACTGTGGTTTGCCTTATTTTATCCTTTTGCTTATTATGATATTTCTAGTCACTGACTTCCCACTCCGTGACAGGTTCGTCCAGAGGCGAGTGCTAGGGCACCGGTGAGGCCGCGGGAGTGCTGTTCTGACATTGAGCGACTTCAGACACAGTGACTCTTCCTTTCCTTTTCTTTTATTACTCATGTTAGTTAGTTGTGGATCGCGACACCCCCGTGTGGTCGAAGTGGATGTTGCCCCTTTCTTTTCCATATATGCGAGTGAATGTTATTCCTTTCTTTTCTTGGCCGTTTTAAACAATGAAAAACAAAGAAAACTGTTTGTGAAAACCGTTTTTAAAACGTGGGTGTCGTGTGGGCACCGAATTTTAAAACCTTGTGGAATTTATGTGGTTTCGAACTGGTTTTACAAATTCGGCATCGGGTGGGTGCCGTTTTCAAAACTCTGTGGATTTATGTGGCTTTGAAACAGTTTTCTAAAACAACGGCGTCGAGTGGGCGCCGCTTTCAAAACCTTGTGATTATTTATCCTTTCAAATCGACAGCCTCTGTGTTAAATGTTGAAACTAGTAGATAATGTGAGATGAATGGTTGTATGTGTTCGAGACTCCGACTAGTGTGGTTAAAGACTGTTTGTGATGTATTTTGTGATGCACCTTGTAGTGGAGACGCCGTGCATATACAAAGGAGACTCTGCCCGTTTGCAGAGTAAATTTGTGTATGCTGCGGATCTGGGCACGCGCCGGGGAGTATGGGTTTTCAAAAAAAAAAATATATGGCTGAATTAGGAGCATCGGTGGCTCCTCTTCCGCGCGTTCGAACCCCCGGGGCGTGACAGAGGGATTGCTCCCAGAGGACTTGGGTGGCTCCAAGCTTCATCTGGAAACTCCCCTGTACCTGTTAGACCCAGCCGAGAAGCCCTGATGCCTAGCGTCGCCGCACGCTGCCGGGGTGCCGCACCTTTTCTTTCCTTCTTCTTCTTTTGCTCCGGAGAGGTAGGGTTCTACCCTTCTTCATTATTTTGTTGCCCTTGAACCCCACCAGTCCTCTACTGACACCGAGAGGGTCCTCTCTGTGAAGCCCCGAGCGCTCGAATGCTCCGGTTAACCGGCGGGAGCAACAAGGCCGCCGGAACCCAAGCTTTGGCCGGATCTGTGCGGGGAGCTCATCCAACTGTTGGAAACGCGATCGGCCACGTTGGGAAGGTTTCTCTGGTCGACTGTAGCATCTCCACAAAATTCAAGGACCATTGGACGAGAATCGAGGCCGTTCGTTGATGCCCTAGATTCGGTCGTCTTCCTCCTTGGCCGAACTTCACCGCCCGACGTCGCCGCCGCCCGACACCGCCGGGCATACCCCTAGCAAGCTTCACAGCACCAAGAGGGACCATTTGTTCCAAGTTGGAGGGCCTCTCGTGCTTCGGGTCGGAATCCACCATTAGAGCTCTTCACCTTCAACCGAGCTTGGGTTGTTTTCGTCGCCGGCGATCGCCGACGCTCCGAGCCACCGAACAGTGACCCAGATAAGGCTTGTTTAGTCATTTACAAGCTTTATATGCTGTTGCATGGGAGGTTGAACGTGGAGTTTTCCATCTTTGTAGTTGCACTATTTTTGCAACCGTGATCCTCCTCCGGCCGCCGCCGACGCATCTGGTCACCGGCCAACCACCCAGGTAGGCTTTAAACTCCATTTGCAAACTTTCCATCAAGTTGTACTGGTCATAGAGCCTCTGAAAAATAAGTTTTCCCAACCTTGCTTTTAAGTGTTTGTGTTGGGTTTTTCCGGCCAACCGCCGCCGCCGGCCGCCGGCGCCAAGCCTGGGCGTGACCAAACTTCCTCTGTGAGGGTGTTATGACTAGTGCTCACCTTTGATTGTAGCCTGACCTTAGTTTGTTCAAGCTTTGGCTTAATCCGAGCTCTAGCTTAATTGGTGGTTGCACCACCTTGCTCCGGCGTGCTCTCCGGCCGACCTCCGACGTGCTTGAGGTGAGCCCTTCACTTATCTGACCTTGCTGAGCATGATGCTCTCTTTAATTCCGCAGTTGCATGTGTAGTTTAATTGATGAAGCATAGTAGCTAATGTGGACTTAGGTTTTGTGGGCCAACTTTGCCCTCGTGCCTCATGCCAGCCCAAACTTGTAAGCACAATTTGTGTCGCGTCGAAACCTACGCGCTGTAATTTACGGCGTAGTCAATAGCTTCCTGGTTTGGAAGAACGAGTCAAAACAACGGTTATAAAGGTGTATTTATAGCAATATTTCGATAGAGGAAATTATGATTTGGTCCCTGTCTGCCCGAACATTAAAATTATGATGTTTAGGGACAGCAGGTGTAGTTGGACGATATTTGGATATTTTTAGACCGTTGGCGGGTCAAGATTGGAGGTTCAGTAGATTTCCGGAAATTCCGGTAAAAGCCTGATTTGGTTAATTTCCCTCGTTCGAGCGTTACATTATTATAGTGTTGTCGGGATGGGTATGAGTGAGTCTATTTCTGATCACAGTTTCTGTTCAGGGCCCAGCAGTTCAGCACCAGCCTCCCAGTAGTCTAGCGGGAGTTCGGGATCGGCCTACATTCAGGTGGGTTATCTTCGATCCGGGCTTTATCTTTTCGGCCTTCTGGTTGTTTTAGTCTAGTCGGACACCTGTTCTTGACTTAGCCCTGATTATGCATACCTGTGTTATTTTCATAGATGTTCGTTATCTGCTATTCGCCTATGTGCTTGCTCCCCTGTTTATATATCACAGTATAGTTGTTATTACAGTCTGATCATGCCAGTTGTTTATATTCCACTGCATTTATTTCCAGTTATACATGCTTTGATATTCCAGATATGCATGATAGACTTGTGATTGAGATATTCGGGCATCTTCTTCCCTGTTGGGATCCTCGGCTTGTTACCGACTACCCGGTCGTTGGACCGCGAGCTTGAGCATAGCACTATGATCGCCACGCACCGCTGTACGTCACGTACACTGACGGTTTGGCCACCGCCATAGTGTTCTTTACCGGTAAAGTGGTCTAGAGGAAAGACCCGTGAGCCCCCAGACAGCACCTGTTGGTGCGGGGTTACGTCAGCCAGATAGGTGCCAGATAGTGGCATGAGCCTGAGGTCCTCGTGACCAATAGTAGAATTGATTGGGTACTTGATATTCTTGTGATTGATGCATAGCTTTTATACTTCCATATTCTAGCATGCTTATTTCAGTACCTATTATTGCTCAGTATACTTTGATTATCAGTAGACTTGTTATTTGATTATTCAGCTTTTATCACTGACCTGTTACTATCCGCAGATTTTAGTACCCAGTAGGTACGATTAGCTATTTCTCGACTCGTCGTGCCCACTGGGATACACTGTCGATGTATCTCACACCCCCTGGGTGACCATTTTTCAGGTCCGTCGGGTGGTGAGATGTCGGGACGGTCCCGTGAGCCGATCACGATAGAGTTGTCCCCTTGATGATCTACCAAAGTTGTTGTGATCCTGATCTGATCTATAGACAGTATTTTGGATTATTGTGATATCTTAGCACTTATGTCTATTTCACATTTTGTCTATCAGTACTCTAGTTTTGATTTACTTTCTCTGAGGATTGGTATGACTTAGTACATCTTTAAACTGATTGGATATTATCATGTAGTCTAGTTTAGTTGTGCTTGATCTCTGAATGTATATTGTTGTACTTCCCGATCCGTGCATGTACAGGGGAAACTCTGCCCGTGTGGTTAGAGGATTTTCTATATGTGTGGAGGTCTGTTACGCCCGGTTTTGCGGACTCTGATTTAAAAAAAAAAAAAAAAAAAAAAAAAAAAAAAAAAAAAAAAAAAAAAAAAAAAAAAGACCGGTTTTTAAACTCGGGGAGTGACAGTAGTATCTTTTGCAGGTTAGTTGATTCGTCTATGCGGAGTTTCCCGTATAGGCGGCGGATCTGTTGGCGGGCTCAGATCGTAGTTTCGACCTCGGGGCGTGACACCTGCGCCACATCGTGTCAGCCACCACCATCCATAGGATTGAGGCCCACTACCGTAGGCTATTGTCATTCATCTATTTACCATCCATAGGATTGAGGCCCACTACCCTAGGCTATTATCATTCATCTATTTGTCCCCTACTAGTCGCTACACCTCCGGAGGAGCACTTGAGGGGCATGAATTTATCGAGTATCATAAGCCATTGTCATCTGCCAAGCTCAATGTAGCTAGATAATCATTGCAATAATCAAACATATTACAAAACGATAACACGATGCTCTAGATACAATCACACTATCCCATTGTCCTACGGCATAATCACTCTGTCCCATTCCCCATGGCATAATTATACAACTCCAAAATATCTACTCATTCCACACTATACTAATAGTATCATAATTAATATAAATACCCTCATATACTCATAAATAAATTTTCAAAACCCATATTCTAACATGCAAAATATAGAACACCTAATCTTAATATATCAAATACCTATCCACAATCCGAGCTATAAAAAATACCACATAGGTCCACTAATAATAAAATATTAATTATTTACTCTCAATCCATATAGTCAAAATATCATAGCATAATGCTCAAATATTTACATGCATACCCACCTACTGTTATCCTCCAATCCAAACAATCAATTATACCCACATATTAAAAGCAGACATAACGAGTAATATGAAGGATCAAATGGCAACTAAGAGGGGGCTGAATTAGTTGAAAAATAAAAACTCAAGTAAATTAAATCTAAGATAAGAATTGCACAACCAAATAAAAAAAAGAACAGAAAGAGAGGCAAACTCAAATAACACAGATGATTTATCTTGATTCAGCCTTTTCGCCTACTCCAGTCTGGTCCTACTTCTCCTTAAGGCACTGCTTTAATCACTATCATTTGGCATTTTAAACAGGGTAAGACCAAAGCCGTTTATAATCACACTTCACAATAACCTCTCAATAAATCTTGCAATTACAAAATAACAATTCAAACTTAGAGAATTTTTCTCGATATCAAGTTGTGTCTCAAACAACAACCAAACCCCCTTTAAATGCACTAGGCATCACTTCAAAAATAGAATAGAAGCATGATTAAAGATAATGGATATTAATTTGAATTTCAACCATATTTGCAAATGTATTTGAATTAATTCTAAAATTATTTTGAATATATTCCATATTTGCAAAGCTCATTTGAAATATTACTAAATTTGAAAATATCATTTGAAATTATACCACAAATATAAAACTATTTTGAATTTATACCATATTTATAAAGTACATTTTAAATTTACTAAATTTGAAAATTTTATTTAAAAATATATCACAAATGTAAAACTATTTTGAATTCATACCACATTAATAAAAAATTTATTTATATCATATTTCAAACTTCTTTGAAAACATACAATAGTAAAATCACATTTGAATTTATACCATATATCAAACTTCTTTCATACCATATTAAAAATAATAACTAATTTTAGTTTAAACTCAAATCAAACCCATGTGGTGGATTTGTCAAGAGATTCGGTTGACCGGCTCAAATCCGATAAAATTGCAAAGAAGTCTTTCATAGTATTGTTGTAGCACTTGTATCCAATTTGGTACAATTTTATCTTGTCCGAACCATTTTGACAATTGAATTGATAATTTATCTTTGATCAAATCCGGTTCGACTTAAGTTATTTTAAATTCAATTAAAACCTAGTAATACTAAATATAAATCTAAAATTTATTTGTTATCATCAAAATTATTATTGGATAAAATCCAACATAATATGTCATTCTCGATGACATGGAATCCATCTGGATCACAAATCCTAATAAAAAATGAAAGGTGGAATAACAACGCGCTCCGCGGCAACCTCCGCACTTATACGACACCAACCCATAAACCGACAACACAACGCCCCACCCACGCGGCTTTAAAAAAATCCAACTTCTAAAATCAAGGATAGAATAGTGTCTAAATCCCAATTTCAACAGAAACCTCCAATCCAAAAGCTACTATAAAATTCGTGGATCAAGAATCCCAAACAAATATTATTAAAATAAAAAATAATCTCAAAGTCGACACGTTGTAAAAATCCTACTTGTGTACGGACTTGGTCGACTAAGTCGCAAACTCGAGCTATATCTCTCTCTCTCCTCTTAACCACTGTGTGTGTGGGTGGGTGGTGCAACCCAAGAGGAGGAAGAAAAAGCACTACAAAAAAATGTTTTTGTGTGTCGTGCGGCTCAAGAGGGAGAAGAAAAGCACTATAAAAAAAATTAACATTTAAGAATATTTTTTTTATATTTAATAATGCTTAAAGGTATTTCAATATAGTTTAGAGTCACATTTAAAATCGTTAGTAAACAAAGAGCCGCTACATATATGTCGATATTTATACCAATCGACAGTAAAATATATTATAATATTTTAAAATATTATAAATTTTTAAAATATTAACTCTTTAAATAATTAAAAAATTAAAAATAATAATAAAATTTATAATTTAATAAATTAGTTTGACATAATAAGAGTTCGATATTTGCTATGTTGTAAGAACAATTAAAAATATTTTTTCAAGAGCCATATAAAAAGCATCATTGTATTGAGATTTTCTTAGCTTGTAATGTAGAACTAGTTAAAGAACCCGCGCTTCGCGGCGGTCGAATAAATTAATATTTATAATTAATAATTAATAAGCAATGAATAATAAATTATTTAAAATATTATGAAGTTTTAAAATTTATAAGTTAGGAAAAAAAAAAGTATAAAAGTACAATTAATACATAGCACAGTTGTTACTAATAAATAGCATCATCTTAAATTTAGCCTAAAAAATATGCATAATTAAAACATAAAGTTGTCTAGTTAATTGTTCTTCATAGAAAAAGCTTAATTATTTGTTGCTGGTAGATGTCTCTTTATCTTCTGAGAGCCTGCAATGTTAACAGATGAAAAGTTAAGAAAAAAAGAGAAATTATTTTATGAAAAGCTTGGTCAAAAAGATGTTTATATAATAAAATTACCTTAAACGATTTCTGCGTGGGTCTTCAACTGCTGAAGATAATTCAGCAACTTCTGTCGACAATCTGATAAAAACCAATGCAATACATTAGGAACTAAAACATAGTATTTCATACATGCAAGACCACGTAGGGAAAATAAAAAATTTAGCCTCAAGTACAATTAATACATAGAACAGTTGTTACTAATAAATAGCATCATCTTAAATTTAGCCTCAAAAATATGCATAATTAAAACATAAAGTTGTCTAGTTAAAACATAAAGTTGTCTAAGTTAGGAAAAAAAAAAGTACAAAAGTACAATTAATACATAGAACAGTTGTTACTAATAAATAGCATCATCTTAAATTTAGTCTCAAAAATATGCATAATTAAAACATAAAGTTGTCTAGTTAATTGTTCTTCATAGAAAAAGCTTAATTATTTGTTGCTGGTAGATGCCTCCTTATCTTCTGAGAGCCTGCAATGTTAACTTTTCTGCGTGGTTCTTCAACTGCTGAAGATAATTCAGCAACTTCTGTCGACAATCTGATAAAAACCAATGCAATACATTAGGAACTAAAACATAGTATTTCATATATGCAAGATCACATAGGGAAAATAAAAAATTTAGCTAAAAAATGTTACAAAAATTAACTAAAAAGTATAAATAAGCTTTAAAAAATATAAATAAAAAATGCTGGTGAATCAGCAAGCTGGAGCTATCAAAAGTTAAAATCTTCAATCCAGTTGCGAAATATGTCATAACAGGGTAAGTATATCCCAACCTGTTAGCAAATCATAAGAATATTAAATTAGGTGTTAAATAAATGAGATCCATCAGCTAACATAAGCAATTAAATATAATACTCATGCATTCAAATGACATTTCATATACTTTAGCAACATATTGTTTCTGGTCAAGAATAATCTGAAAAAGATGAAGGACTCACTGTTGGTATAGCTAATGCTAAGCCTGCATTTGTGCCCCTCCATAATCTAGCAATTTGTACATGATATATATATATATATATATATATATATATATATATATATATATATATATATATAAAATCTGTGAATTCTAAGATAAAAAAAGATAAGATTTACATGGTTGGGTTTTTTTCAGGGATCTTGCCAGAGTTTTTTGTTTGAATTGCTTGGTGTTTGCTTGAGTAGTAGAGCCGAAACTGCTTGGTTTCCCCCAGCAAAAAATGAACAAACAGAGCCGAAATGAATAGTTGGTGACATGATCTACTGCTCAATTTCTTGATTGGAGCATCAACACTACGTACTACATTCTTTTAAAGTCTTAAACACCCTAGAAAGGATCTAATTAAGTTAGATTACTGTACTTGCTTATTCATCTCTATATAGAAGAAAGGCAATTAGTGCTTTAGCTTTCATACACTTAATAATACTTAACCAACACAGCTATGTAACTGTGAATGGACTCAATCATACAGTACTGCAATTATGTTCTTACTTTCTTTTTTTCTTGTTTTGTGATCAAGATATTGTCCCTTTGTGGGAGAATCAGAATAAAAAGAGGTATCTGAATGTTCTGTGTCCATGAATGATCTCCTCCTATATTTTTATGAACTATATATAAAAAAGCTTTGCCTTTATATATATATATATATATATATATATATATATATATATATATATATATATATATATATATGTATATATATATATATATATTCTATAAGACATGAACTGGAAAGAAACTATTCAATGGTATGCTTAAACATACAACACATGATGCTTTTCAGTTTCAAGCAACAATTTCACAGATTTTGTTGCAGAAATAGTCATTACCGTGTTTTCTGCACTTGAAAGATAAGTGGGTTTTGACTCAAGTGGCGGCTTGAAGGCGAATTCTTTAGGAACATCTTCAAGTGGTTCATCATCAATTTTGTTAGAAAGCGATACCGTCATCGAGCTAGAATTGTAATTCTGCAAGAAGGAAATTTTGCCTGTAGTTGGGGAAGGCTGACCCTAGAGAAAACAACAAATAATTAGAAGGAAGGGTCAAGCAATTCAACATAGAAAGTGACAGGTCAAGCACCTAATCCTGCACCTGGATTAAAGTCATGAAAAATTGAATGGTTTCATTTTTCATGTAATATAAAAGTTTTTTAAGTTGAAAAAAAAAAAAAAAAAAAAAAAACATGGTGAAATTATTGAGAAACTGTGCTCAAAATTAGCTTGTTGTGTTGTTACCTGCAATGAATCACCAACATTGATGAAGCTGCAGCAGTTCTTTCCAAAGGCATAGCTGAAGCTGCAGCAGTAGTAGCTACAGTAGTATTAGGTTCAAGCGAAGTATTGCTGTTTGGTAGTGCATTAGCAGCTTCAGATGATGGCCCAGCAGAATTTCCAGATTTGTGCAGATTTTCTTGAGATGCCTGAAGGAGCCGAGCAATGTTTCTTGAATCAGATGAACCGGCGAGTCCAGCGAGGTTTGTCAGGAGATGGATCAGAAGGTCCTGATTATTTGGTTGCTCAGAGTTAACAGCTGCAATAATTTCAAAACAAAATCCATTATTGCATAGCCAAAGTTACCATAGAAAATTAAGCTCGCAATTGCGAAGAATGTTTGAAATCATAATATCAACAAAATGGTATGATATACTACACAGAAGTATAGAACAAAGAAAAGAACATGATAAAATGGAAAGCAGTCTTGTGACTGAAATGCTGCAACAAAAGATGCATAAGAAGAAGCATGTAATAGTATATAGAACATCACAGAAATGGAATATAGCAGTATTCCACGTATAGACAGCAACAATCAATCTCTTCTAGCAATCTATTTCTTCTTTTTCTGTTTTTCTTTTTCTTTCTTTCTTCCTCTCTTTCTAATTTTTTTTTTGCACTATGGGGCGAAGGGGGCAGAGCAACTAACCATCCCAACAGTATTTATAACCGAATAAACTAAGAGAGAGAGGGAGAGAGGGAGAGAAGAAGAGAGGGGGGTAGTAGGTATACATTTTGTATATACCCTGTATATACCTCTATCTAATGGGGCATGGTCCAGCAGTAGGTCGTGAGAAGAGAACCCACGCGCTGGAGTTGGTGAGCAAATCACCCCAGAGTAATTAAGAGAGCTGTACGGAAGAGGGTAGGAAGCACGTCTCCGGGGCGGAGCCACCATGCCGCGACGCGACGCGACGGCAACTCCGCAACAACGCGACGGCAACTCAGGAGCGAGGGAGAGGGAGAGAAGGAGAGAGGGGGGGTGGGAGTCGGTGAGAGTTGCTGAGAAGAGGCCATGCCTCGGCGGAGGTAGCGAGCCCATGCCGCGGCGGGAACTCCGAAACGGAGCCGGTGAGGGAGCGGAGTCGGTGAGAGTTGCTGAGAAGAGGCCATACCTCGGCGGAGGTAGCGAGCCCATGCCGCGGCGGGAACTCCGAAACGGAGCCGGTGAGGGAGCGGAGTTGGTAAGGATAGGGCTTCGCGAGAAGAGAGATCAGAGGGAGAGAGAGAAGCCCAAACGGAGTCGGTGAGAGTAGGTGCCTCGCGAGAAGAGAAAAAGAAAAAGCAGAGGGAGAGAGATGACCCGTGAGAGCTCTCAAAAAGAGAAAGATGGAAAAAGAGAGGCAACTTTTTCCATGTACGGGAGCCCGCTCAGCGTGAAGTGCGGAGGAGCCTTCTAAGCTTCGCCCCATAGTGTATAGAGATAGATGGAAAGAGTCCTTACAGCTTGTCACCTACTTTAAAAGCACAAAATGCCAATAGGTCCCTTAAGCCTCAACCACTCACACATTGTTCCAAACACAAAATTTCGGAATCCGTTTTCGTACTTAATTCTTGCTAAAATGATTTCAAGTCAGTCCAACACTTTTAGACTTGCTAACCACCCATTCATACTGCAATCTTATCTAATCGCCAAAATTCTTCTCTCCTAATTCTTTCATAACTTCAATTTTTTGATCTTTTATCTTATAAGCCATACTCTTATATATATATATATTTTTTAGTTACCATCCATTCATACCTATTCAATGGTTCAGATTTGATTGCTTTTAAGTTATGATCTGCAATAGCAGGCCACTTTGAGAGAGGTACCAATTTCTAGGTACCCAAAACAAAATTATTTTGGTCTTTTAATTAAAAGAAAATTAAGTAATTTTATATCTATTTTGAAAATTTTTATTTTTATAAATATTATAAATTTTAAAATTTTGAATTTAGTGAGAGTCTTTATTTTTAGAAAAGTTATAAATTTTAAATAATCCAATTTAGTTATAGTCTTAAATAATAATATTTTAATTATTTTTATTCAATATATTGTAAATGATTTTAATTTTAGAAAATTATTTTTAGAAATTAAAATTTAGAAATCTATTAATTTTTATTAAAAAAAAAAAATAGGAAAAAGTTTAGATTACTTTTTTATTTACTTTATTAAAAATCTATATTGGAGATGTATTATATGGTTAAATTTTAATTGTATAGTCAAAATTTATTCAGTTTAAATTGCATCTGTACTGTTTAAACTTGTAGGAGGTTTTATACACTGTTTAGATTGTAAAACTATAAGCTTATTGTCAATTTATATTTTAAATTATAATATATGTTCTCATTATTTTAAAAGATCAAATTTTACTATTTAAATTTAATTTAACTTAGCCTGTACAATTCTATTCTAAAAATAAATTTGAATTATACCATATATTTCTATTCAATCAAATATTTAAGCACATTGAATTTTTTTAAAATTATAATACAAAATTAATGTTTAAATTAAAAAAAATTTAAAATTTTTTAAACAAATTAAACTTTTTAAATTAATGGCTAAATTGTAATTCTAATTTCTTTTAAATTAAAATCTTTAAATTAATGTCTAAATTGTAATTCTAAAGCTCTTTAAATTAATGCCTAAATTATAATTCTAAAACACTTTAAATTAATGCTTAAATTATAATTCTAAAATTTTTAAAATTAAACTCTTTAAATTAATACCTAAATTGTCATTCTAAAACTCTTTAAATTAAATTTTTTAAATTAATGCCTAAATTATAATTCTAAAATTTTTAAAATTAATACATAAATTGTAATTTTGTGACGCCCCCAATAGTTCCATATCGGATGTGGATGGAATTGTGATTGTATTTATATGAGATATGGACACTAGTAATAATAACTGGGCTTAAGCATTTTGGGCTATGCTTTGTGCCCAACAAGTTATTATTGCTAGTGGGTCGGGTCGTTACATTTGGTATCATAGGCAATAACCAGTCGGAAGTGTGCGGCGAGTCTCGGCTGAGCCTGGGTCTAGATGACAGGGCTAGCGAGACGAGTCTCACATCGCCTGGTGATCTTATTGCTAGTGGGTCGGGTCGTTACATTTGGTATCATAGGCAATAACCAGCCGGAAGTGTGCGGCGAGTCTCGGCTGAGCCTGGGTCTAGATGACAGGGCTAGCGAGACGAGTCTCACATCGCCTGGTGATCTTGGGCTGTTGTGTGTGTGTTTGGGCTGACGAGGACGTCAGGCCTAAACGGGAGGAGTCTGTGACGCCCCCAATAGTCCCACATCAGATGTGGATAGAATTGTTGTGGTTTGGGCCCACAAAGTTATTATTGCTAGTGAGCCGGGTCATTACAAATTTTAAAATTTTTTAAATTAAACTCTTTAAATAAATGCCCAAATTATAATTTTGAAATTTTTTAAATTAGACTCTTTAAATTAATCTCTAAATTGTAATTCTAAAATTCTTTAGATTAAACTCTTTAAATTAATGCCTAAATTGTAATTCTAAAATTCTTAAAATTAAACTCTTTAAATTAATGCCTAAATTATAATTCTAAATTTTTTAAAATTAAACTCTTTAAATTAATGCCTAAATTGTCATTCTAAAATCCTTTAAATTAAACTTTTTAAATCATTGCCTAAATTATAATTCTAAAATTCTTTAAATTAATGCCTAAATTTTAATTTTAAATTTTTTTAATTTAAGCTTTTTAAATTAATGTATAAATTATAATTCTAAAATTTTTTAAGGGCCCAACAAGTTATTATTGCTAGTAGGCCGGGTCGTTACAAATTTTAAAATTTTTTAAATTAAACTCTTTAAATTAATGCCCAAGTTATAATTTTAAAATTCTTTAATTTAAACTCTTTAAATTAATGCCCAAGTTATAATTTTAAAATTCTTTAATTTAAACTCTTTAAATTAATCTCTAAATTGTAATTCTAAAATTCTTTAAATTAAACTCTTTAAATTAATGCCTAAATTGTAATTCTAAAATTCTTAAAATTAAACTCTTTAAATTAATGCTTAAATTGTCATTCTAAAATTCTTTAAATTAAACTTTTTAAATCATTGCCTAAATTATAATTCTAAAATTCTTTAAATTAATGCCTAAATTTTAATTTAAAATTTTTTTAATTTAAGCTTTTTAAATTAATGTATAAATTATAATTCTAAAATTTTTTAAATTAATACCTAAATTGTAATTTTAATATTTTTAAATTAATGACTAAATTGTAATTCTAAATCTCTTTAAATTAATGTCTAAATTGTAATTTTAAATTTTTTTAAATTAATGCCTAAATTGTAATTCTAATTTTTTTTAAAATTAATAACTAAATTAGTAGAAGGTATTTTAATTAATATATATTTTTTTATAATTTTTAATTACGAAAATATTCCTTTTATAAAGTTACAGATTAACCTGATAATAAATAAAATTATTTTTTTATTTTTTATCGATCAAAAGTTAAAAATATTTTTATTATTTATTAAAAAAAGTATGAGATTATTTCTCTTATCTTATTGATTGCTACTTTTTGTTCAGAGCTTGAGTTAGTTAACTCTAATTCATGACATTAACTTACCTAAATGATATAATAATAGTTAGTAATATATTTTTGAAGATTCCATTAGATAAAGTAGAATAAAATATGAACATGACATTAGTAATATAATTACGAGAATCATTAAGAATTTTGAATCTTTGTACCGATGGTTCTCATTAATTAATTATTATCACAAAAGAAATAATAAAATATATTACAATCAAGAAGAAAATATGAAAAAGATAATATTGCATCTTATTATTTATTCTTTTAAAAATAAATATAGTCCCTATCAACGTGTCTAATACAAACAACAAATTAATGAATCACCCAACTATCATGTAGGAAAAAACAAAAAAAATCAAAGAAGGGCAACGGTCGCTGGGGAACGAAAAAATCCCGGCGATGCGCCTGAGAGAACTATATGGCAAACAAAAACTTGCCGAGATCTCTCTCTTGTGTATAATTGAATGAACGAATAAACGAATCAAATAATAATAAATTTAACGAATTACTAATTAATGAACTAAATTGAGTTGTGGCTTCTCTCTTAGAAGCTCCAAAGAAACGATCCGGAACCTGAAGCTCCGCCGCAGCAGAAGCAGCCGCCGCCGTTATCGTCGGCCTCGTCGTGAACCATCGCTCCCGCCGGTACGGTCAGCTCGAAGAACCCGTAACTGAAATCCTCCACCACGGCCGGCGGCAGCCCCATCCCTCCCTGCGCCGCCGCCGCCGCCCCGACCGGCGATATCAAATCCATGTACGACCAATCCACCGCCTCCTCGCTCTCCGCCGTCATCCCGTCAGACACCTCCTCCATCGACGGCGACTCCGCCGCCGGGACCTCCGCCGTCTTCTCCGCCGCTTCCGTCGAGCGGGCGCGATTGGCGTGGCTGGCAGCCGCCTCACGAATCTGCTGGTGAGTCATGGCGGCTGCGGTGGCGACGGAGAGCTTCGGTGGGGAGTCCGGGAAGTTGAGGCCGCCGCCGCCACGGGGGCCGCGGAGGCAGACCGCTGCGGCGTCGAAGGCTCTTGCCGCCTTCTCCGGCGTCTCGTAGGAGCCGAGCCATATCCTCTCCCGACTGTTGGGCAGCCGGATCTCCGACACGAACTTCCCCCACTTGCGCTGCCGCACCCCCTTATACCGTCTCTCCCCGACCCCCTCCCCCTCCCCCTCCCCAGCTGCCGATTTCGTCATCATCGATATTATTTTCCGGGTATTTTTCTGCACCTGTTGCTCAGATTCCTCTTTACTTTGTTGAGTTCAAATATTTGAGAGTAAAGAGGATGGAGTGAGGCGGGAGAAAGAGAGAGAGAAAGAGAGAGAAAGCAGTGTTGGAATCTTAGCATGGGATTGAGGGTAATTTATATGTGATTCCAAAGAAGACGCGTGGGAAAAAGGATGGGCCTGCGCGAGAGTGGCACGTGTACGCGGGGTGGGGGAGGGTCTGGATGGCGCCGCGGTCGCCGCAGTAGAACAAAGAAAATAAAGGAAATTATCTCATTTTATTATTATTTTTATTATTTTATAGTTTATTTATATAATTTATTATTTAAAAAATTTGATATATAATGTAGAATGCGTTTATTATGCCACGTCACATACCTTTCTTCCTCTCCTCTTCTCTTTCTATGCGTTTATCATGCCAAGTCACACATCTTTCTTCCTCTCCTCTCCTCTCCTCTCCTCTCTCTCCTCCTCTCTTTTCCACTCTCTCTTTCCCATTTCCAGCTGGCCCCCTCCCTTCCAGCTTGGCCACTCTCTCTTCGCCCTCTCTGCAGCTGGGCCCCTCTCTCTTTCCCCTCCACACACACACACACACTCTCTCTTTATTATGCTCCAATCTTTTTTTTTTTTTTTTTTTTTTTTTTTTACATCAAAATTTCTCTTTTGTGAGAGAATTTGAAGCCGGTTTGGGTGGGCGACTGCAGCTGTCACGGCCGCGACAGCTTGGCGGCATCAACTGCGGTCACGACGGGGATGACAACTTGGGAGGCGGTCGCGACGGGCGACGATAAATTAAAGTTATAGTAAACTGTATGGATTAAAATCCCACTCCCAACAATATTTATTTTTATTTATTTATTTTGTAAATTTCACCGTTTCTTGAGCGGTGGTCACGATAATGACAACCGCTTGGACGGCGGCTCAAAAAAGCAAGCAATGAAACAAATAACAAAAAAATAACAAAAAATATTTTTTCTTAATTTTTTCTAAATTTTATTTTATATATTTATTTTGTAAAATAATTTTCAAGAATTTAATTAATAATTTAATATTTTTAAATATTTATTTTGAAAAATATTTTATAAGAGTCTTTTTTTTGGGTTTTTTTCAAAAAAATTTCTATTTTGCAAAATATATTTTAAGATTTTTATTAATAGCTTAATTTTTTTATACATTTAGTTTACAAAATATTTTTTAAGAATTTAACTGGCAATTTTTTTTGCTCTTTTTTAAATTTTTTCTAATTTTTTTGTACTTATTTTATTAAATATTTTCTAAAAATTTAATTATTTTATTATTTATGTACTATAATATATAGTCTCTAAAAAATCATAATTTACTTATTATGCATTAGATTTTTAGCTGACTACTTAAATTTTTTATTAATTATTTAAACTTTTATTAGTAAGAGAAGTTGAGTATTAAAATTTTATTTCATAACATTAAAAAAATTTATACTCAGTTTAAAAAATCTAAACTCAACTTTAAAAAAATTTTAAATAATTAATTTCAAAAAATTTGAACTCAGTTTTAATAGTTAAAAAATCTGAACTAAGATGATTGAATATAGACTATAATTAAAATAATTTTTAATAAAATTAATTTTAAAATATAAAAAAAATTGAACTCAGTTTAAAAAATATTAATTTTTGTTAAAAAATAAATTAGAATCAAAATAATTTTAAATTTTTCAGAGTCTGTTGGCAGGATTTGTGATTCTTTTGGATCCTGTGGAAAAAATGAGAAAGAACGATTTTGTTTTTATTTTAATTATTATTAGTGTTATTATTATTATTTTATTTCAGGGGTAGTTTTGATTTGAAACAATAATGTTCTAATTGAATCGTTTTTGAGTTGCCTCATTTTAGAGGGGCCAACATTTTTATCTTCACTATTTATAGATTGTGGTGTTATTAATAGAGTTATATATCTTAATATTTACTAAACGTGTGATAAGTTATATTTTGATTTATATATATTCAAGTTTTTATCTTGATGCCATATAGTTATGTAAAATTTAAAATAAAGAAAAGGCTAAGTGTGCATTCTAAATGGGATGTATATCGTATACCTTATTTATTTAAGGGTGGTGTGAATTTTATCGGTCACTTCGAAATGACCGGTGAATTAGTCTTCATCCTTGGATGGAATGGAGTGTAAGATATACATCTCATTTGGGGTGTATATCTAGCATAGCTCTTAAAAAAAAAATTGAAATCTTATAACTTTTGAAATATAAATATTAAAAGTTTTGTATGTGAAAAATGTATATATCGCAATACTAAAATAAAAGTGTACAGTAAAAATATTTTTTTAGAATTATTTTTTATTTATTAATGAAGCAGAAAATGTAGAATCTAAAAAAAAATTATAATCACAACAATCATATTACAGACATATCAAACATGATACTTTTTTTTTTTTTTCTATATTTATATTTTTTCTACATTTTTTTCTATATTTATTTTGTAAAATAGTTTTTAAAATTTTAATTTTCTAGATTTTTTTCTACATTTATTTTATAGAGCTGGAATATTATCGGTAGCAGGCTTCGTTACTATCAAATTTTTTTTTGATGATAGAACTTCTAAATCGACGGTACCGTTGAATATGATTTAAATTATTTAAACTATCAATATATAATATTTAAAAATTTATAACTTATTTATTATGTACTACCAGTCACACACTCTCTTAATAAAATCTTACAAATATCTCTTTCTCTCTTAATAAAATCTGACAAATCTCTCTTTCTCTCTCATAAACTCTTATATAATCTTATAAAAAATTTTCAATATCTTATAAAATCTTATAATTTTTAAAAAATTATTATAATATTTACTCTATACCAAAAAAAAAAAATTGTGTATTAAAAATAGTTACTTAGGATTTTTTATTTTCTAATAAAAAAATTTACAAGTATAAAATAACATTATTAATATATTAAGTATATATTAATAAATTTATTTATTTATTAAGGATATGCAAGATATGAAAGAATATTATAGTCACGTCAAATATGTTACAGTCGTATAAAACAAGATACTCCTTCTTTTCATTTCTTTTGCTATTTTTGGGATTTTTTTTAAATTTTTTTTTCTATATTTATTTTGTAAAGTATTTTTTAAGAGTTTAATTACCATTTTTTTTTCATTTTTGGGGCTTTTTTCTATATTTGTTACTATATTTATTTTATAAAATATTTTTTAATAATTTAATTATTTTATTATCTGTATAATGTAATATAAGATCTCTAAAAATTTATAATTTATCTATTGTATATTAAATTTTTACCTCTCCCTCCTGCCCCTCTCTCTCTAGGTTACTAGTCATTACCTCTAACACACTCTCTCTTTCTCTATCTCTCTAGCTAGTTGTCTCTCTTTTTCTCTAAATAAAATTTTATATAATCTATCTCTTAATAAAATATTATAAAATCTTTTTCTTACAATAAAATCTTACAAATCTATTTCTAATCTATTTCTCTCGATAAAATCTTACAGAATTTCATAAAATTATTTCAATATTCTATAAAATCTTATAAAATTTTCTCAAAATTTTTATAATTTTATCTTATAGGATCATTTTTAAATGCTTCTCTCTTATTTTTTTCTCTCTTTCTCCCTATATATCATATTTTATAGTATTTTATAATAATTTATAATTTTTTTTTCAAATAATTATTTTTTCTATATAATATAATTATTATGCTCAGTATTCTAACTCTTAATTCTACAATTCACTCTCACAACACTCTTTCCCTTTCTAAATCTTTTTATCATGTCATATCTTATAAAATATCACAATTTTTTTAAAAAATTTTATAATTTTCTTTATCGAAACAGCAAAATTGTTATAATGTTTTATTTCCCTCTTTCTTTCAATTTTATCTTTTCAAAAATTTTAAATTTTTTTTGCCCTATTAAAAAGAAAAAATTATAATTTTTCTTCCCACTGTAATTGCATTAAAATTATACTTTTATAATTTATCTTTCATTTTTTCTAACCCTCTTAATAAATATTTTTTTTTTCAACCAAATATTTATTGATGATTTTTTTTTTTTAGCTAACTGAGCACTACAAATATAATTTTTTTTTAAAGATTAATTTATTTATCTAAAATTATTATATTTATATCAGAATAAATATTACCATTTTATATTTGAATATAAAATTTTTTATATTTTTTTTATATCTATCCGCTTCGAAAGTTTCGATTTTTTCACTATTGCTAATAACTGTTTTCATTGAATTTTATTTAGTAAGCTAACTGTTTTGAATATGTGTAAATTTTATTAAATATAATTTTTTCGTCTAAAAATTTGTTAGTTTTTTCATTAGTTTTTTAACTTATAAATTTTTTAAAATATCTATTTAATCATATATTTTAATTTATAAAAAATTTACGCGTTAAATATAATTACTTGTCCGCCGCAGCGGGTACTAAACTAGTAATATAATTATAATTGAGACACCACGTGAATCTGTGCGACTTCGAACACGAGCAAATCTAGTCGAAGGTAAAATCAATGAGCGCGTTGGGAAAATTAGTGGCCAACGCTAGGCCTACTCCATAGCGTACCCAAGGTATAGAAGTTTTCTCCTACAGTGAAGCCTCAAAACCATGTGAACTTTCGCCTGCCTATCGTTCAGTGCTTTAAGTTTAGCATATTTATTTTTTATTTTATTTTTTAAACATTAATACTTTATAAATTTATGTACCAGCAAAATAAATTTTATTTTATCAATAATTTCTGACGCAAGTGATGCAAAAGTGGTAAAAAGTTTGACGGTTGTTACTCGAGTTGCGAATTTGTTTCATGTTTTTAATTAAATTTACTATAAAATAAATAAAACGAGTAGCATGCCACCCTGCATAGTTGCAGCACACTTCGATCAGGTACTAGATGACTAATTTTAAAAAATTAATAATAAAAAATAAATTTTATTTTATCAATAATTTCTGACGCAAGTGATGCAAAAGTGGTAAAGAGTTTGACGGTTGTTACTCGAGTTGCGAATTTGTTTCATGTTTTTAATTAAATTTATTATAAAATAAATAAAACGAGTAGTATGCCACCATGCATAGTTGCAGCACACATCGATCAGGTACTGGATGACTAATTTTAAAAAATTAATAATAAAAACTAATTAATTTTTTAATTTTTATAGTTTTTTATTTTTAAATAAATTTTTTAAATTTATGCGAGGGATTCATTATTCACTCCTATACAATTTTAAATAAATAAAATTATTTGAAATAAAAAATGACAAGAATATCAAACGAGATATAACCTACTAAATAACTATTGTCTTGACGATCACTTATCTTGAATTCTCTGTACTGTCATGAAAAATATTTTTCAGATTTTTTAAAAAACACTGAAGTTCAAAATTCAAAAGATTACATAAATTCAGTCCAAAATTTAAATGATCATTTTATAATTGGATTGAAGTTCATGCTCATATTTATAATACAACAAATATTTCGACAACAATTAAATTTGCAAATTGATGATGCTTACTGCAATCTGCTCAATAAACTTAACAGAAGTCCACGACAAGTGATTGAGCGGTGAATTCAAACTTGTATCAAAGTAATTGAGATGATACTGGATCTTACTTTTTCTCCAAATTAGAATGAATTGGATCAGAGGACACATGCAGGGGTACAATTTGGGGTGGGTTTAAGCACTGATATTTTTATTTGGTTTTTTTGTTTTAATTCTTAATCGGTGTGTCCTTGTCGGGAATGAAGCAGCTACGCGGGTTCGGATCCAGAATCGTACCCCTTCATAAGCCTGTGGCGGCCTAGTGTGTGTGTCTGTCACACCAGAAATAGAAAATACTACAGGGATGGCAACTGTTGGTGGGTCCATTCACAGCCACCATATTCATTAGTTTTTAAGATCTTCGTCACTGTCCGGTTCCGCCAAAAGAAAAAAAAAAAAATCCTCTCCTCCCTCGCGTCGCCCCGCTGCTGTCATCATCCCATCCACAAAAATATTCTAAAATTTTTTAAGAAGTAAAATGAATTAATTTTTTTATTTAATATTTAACAAATTTATTTTTTATTATAATTAAAATCTGTTAAATTTTATTTAACTAATAGATTTACATTTTATTTAATATCAAATTATTAAGTATATTTGATTAAATTTAAATTATATTGCAGGCATCTAAATTAGCATTTTATATCTATAAATATCTATAAATAAATTAATAACAGTATAATAGTATTTCCATTTCCACTCTATTTTAGTTCACCATTCCTGCCGCATTCGGGTGGATCCCCAAGGAGATCAGGTCTGCAAAAAAATTATCCTAGCTTTTACAAAATTTAAATAATATTAAAATTTTGTTATATTTGTAGTTCAATTCTAGTTAAATTAAAATTAATATTTAAATCGGTTGGAGATAAATTTATTAAGATTTAAATATTAATTAGAATAAAAATCTATTTATACTAAAATTTGAATATAATATATGCGCTATTATTTTGACGGTGGTGACAGATTTAACCACACCCATATGGCATGACTAAGATGTCAATGATTTTGAATCCACGTACGGATGCGTTCAAAGAGATAAGTCTTCTAAATTTATAGAAGACGAGAGAATGGTGAGAGAGATTCAGGAGGAGGGCTCGGGTTGAAACTACTCTATTGTAGAATAGGAGCCAGTATAGTTCTTTTCTTGGTTAATGAATTTTATTTCACCCGTATTTTTTTGTTTTAATTTTTCTTCTCTTTTTGTCTATGCCGGTTTCAACTTCTATTGAGGAAACGAGTTTATGGTAAAAATTTGATTTGACACTTCCGCTGCGGAATTCCAACACTAGGCGGTACCGGCGTGGATTGCGGTACCGGAGCGGATTGCGGATTCACAACATCTGGTACCAGGGTGAGTACTTGTCACGCCCCGGGGTCGAAACTGCGACCCGGGCTCGCCAACAGATCCGCCATCTGTACGGAAACTGCCGCACAGACGAAGCGTCTACCCTGCAAGTCAGATCTAGAGCTAAAAACATGTATCAGAGCTGAAATAAAACTAGAAGCTACATAAATCAACTGAACATCTGGATAAAATAAAAGTCCTCAATACAAAGTCTGTCTAGCTATAAGAAAAAGTAACAATCCTCACAAGCCTCTCAGAATGTCCAGTACAAAAGTGGAATCATAAAATACCCGGGGTACATCTACCTTAGACTCTCAATGCTGGTAAGGAACTAATCGGCCGCGTCCTCACGTCGATCTGCTGTCTCCGTGCGATCCAAGCCGGAACAGCTGCCTCAAACCTGTCACCGCAGCGGGTGTGAGATCTACTGCAGAAGGCAGATCTCAGTGGGTACCGTCCCAATATCCACGGTATGCCCACTAAGTCTACTGGAGGCAAAACAGATAGGTATGCAGATAGATAGATAAAAGGAAAGCAGGAAATGAACTACAGCTAATAAGTAACAACATCATGCTGAAGGAACTCTACTCTGACCCTGCTATGCATACACTAACACTGCTAATAATATGCCTCAAGTACTATGCTCAAGGGAAACTCATCAATGAACATGCTATGCCATCACTCTCTCAATGTCACCCAATCTCAATGACTGCCTCATAGGGTCCAGTCAAGCCTGCGCCAAACCTACTGCCACCTCATCCACACTGGGACGGGACTTACGTAGGGCGTCCCACACGGACTATCTCAAGCGAACTCTAGTGTATCAACTAGTCGCATCATCGCAGCCTCGCCAGGCTCGGTAACATCATCGCACCCGGGGCGTAGCTCGAGGGGAGCGACCCCACCGAACTCAAGTATCACATCTGTCTCACTGTCTCAATAAGCGGCACATGCAGGCTATAGTCCACGATCAAACAGATCGGTACCTCAAGCTCAAAGCACAACTCAGTCGGAAAAGAACCTCGACTAAATCAGGAATAGCCCAAACACTCTCACAGCTATGTCGGAGAACCCTCAACGACTCAATCTGATAATGCATGACCATGGCTGAGTCGGGAAACCTCCACGACTCGATCTGCCAGAACCCCAAATATCCTCAAAGCTAAGTGGGAGAACTACCTCTGCCACTAAATCATAAACACAACCCATGATCCCAACAAGGAAGAAGAACTCTCATGACACTAGAACTCGACAGACGATGCTCTAAAAATACCCTCGGCCCTCTGGCACGAGTACACAATCAATTCGAACAATCTGGACCATTCATAATGTTCTAAATAATTAAAAACCCTTTTAAAAAAAAAAGGAGTTTTACTTAAAACGGGATACTAAAAATATATGAAGGTCCAGATGCAGCTTGAATCTCAAATGAACATGCAGTCTAGTGTCAAATAACCTCTAGATCATACTAAAAATGTCTGGGGCTCAAGAATGTCATTCTATAATTTTCTAGTCAATTATCAGATTTATCAATATATAATAAATAAGCTAAACATGATCAATATATGATAAATAAGCTAAACATGATCAATATGCTTACAGAAGCATTAGAGGGCATTCCATAAATCTCGAAGAAATTCCAACCCACCTGGATCGCTTTCCGTAGGCAATGCTGAAGTCGGTGAAGTGCCGGAACCTCGAACTGACGAACCCTCGAAAAATCGTGCCGCAAATCCTGGAAGCTCCAATAAATTCCCATGAGTCTGCTCTCAAGATCCGCACACACATGGATCACCCACAGCTAACATACAGCACCCACGCAAAGGCTCAAGTACACCTCCAATCCACCCAAGCATCAACCTTAAGTAATTGCCCGCATCAAGTCCACCATAATTAATTAGCTTGCACTTAAGATATATGCACCAGCACACTTCATAAAAAGATTTCTCAACCCTTGATACACTCACAAAAATCAAGCTCATGCAAGCCAACTTCATACATCTAGAGCCATAAAAAAAAAAGATCTACACATCAATAAATAAGTGCCCACTTATTCGCAATCACTTCCTCTATTACAGTCCAGAAAAATCCACAGCAGCTTCCACAATTCCATTGCACATTCACAAAATGCATACATCACACAACACCTCAATTATTCTCACAAAATCCCCAGCACACCTAGAAGCTCCAATTAAGCACATGAACTCAACATACAACTCTGAAGCTTAAATCATCCACATACACCCTCTCCACACTCACATAAGGCCACACACATCTTGCTCACCCACAGCACACATAAAAGCTCCACTTGCACACTAACAACATCCCACAGCACACACCTCACCAAGCTCGGTTACATCATAATAAATCCAATTACACATCACCCACAATATGCTAAAACTCGAAATAGCACATTAATAAATAATATTCACTTAATCGCAACATCCCAAAAATCCATTTGCACCCAACAAATTCACACAACATACATCTCACACTCACATCCCCAGCATACACAAGGATCACAATAACAATCTGCACATTAAACCTTAATGCCCACATAATACTATTCACTTAATTTCCATCCACAACATCAGCATATTAAAAGCTTCCAAAAGCACACACTAATTACACCATTAAATTATTCACAAAAACTCCCCAAATAAAATATATACCCTCACACATACAAGCCCGAAAACCATGGCACTCTCTCTCTGCTCCTCAACAGCCAACAAGCTGCACAAGAATACACACATTAATTGGTGCTCTCTTATGCACAATTAAATAAATTCACCCAATACATACAGCTCAAACACAAACTGCCAGGCTCCAAATGCTCACTTTCACACTTAAACCAATGTGCCCCGTTCTCAAGTTCATCACCTGTACACATCATACACCATCAACAACATAAATCTCAACACGCACACAGATTAATCGAGCTCCACACGGCGCTTCGCCTAAACCCGCGCAACAAGACGTCATCCTGAGAAGGCAACAAAAGGACAAACCTCGTCAAAAAAAAAAAACAATCTAAAACTGTCCATGCGATCCCCGGGTCCCACAGAGCCACGGCGTGCGCCAACAGCGCGACGACAACAAAACCGAGCTCGCTTGCCGCGCCCCACTGCCGCTGCTGCCGTGCGCTGCGCACCGCATGCCTGCGCGCTGCGCATTGCGCGCCAGCGTGCTGCGCGGCCGCCGCGCGTCGCGCACCGCGCGCCTGCGCACTGCGCACTGCGCGCCAGCGCGCTGCGCGGCGATGCGCGTGCCTCCTCCCCCCTTCACTCGCGGCTTGCAGCAGGCCAACATTGGGCCGCAGGTCCAAACAAGAAACCCAAAACCACCAAAAAAAACGAGAACCAAGCTTCCAAAAAAAAAACGGAAATATTACCTTGGAGATCGACGCGCACGCGCCCGCTCGCCGCTCTCACCGCTCGGCGCCACGGCTCCTAGCAGTGTGTTCCCCCATCAAAGCTCATCCAAAAATTCCTCTTTTCTTCTTTTCTTCTTCTTCTTCTCTCTTTTCTCCTTTTTTTTTTCATCCTCTGTTACATTCCCAATCCTCTGTTTCAACAAGAGAGGAAAATGGTGACGTGGAGTTGCTAATTAGGAGATGCCTAATTAAAGTAAGGAGGGAGGGGTAGTTGGCAGCATTTAATGCTCACAACCAAAAATATCCCAAGTCACTTTTTTAAATCCAAACCACATAAATCCACTCCTTTCATACCTTCTCTACAACATAAGTAAAACCCAATTAACTCAACTAATTAATTTAATTAATTAAATAATCCCTAAAAACCTCCCGTCAACTCACTTTTCGCCTTCGGGCACTCCGTGTCTGTCCGGAACCTCCCGAACTCCGCTGTAATAAAAAAAATACACCTGTTCCCAGAGTTTCCCAATTTTTTGCACACCACGGTGGAGTCGAGGCTTCCCCGAAGCCAGTGCTCTAACGGCGGACAAGCCCGGAAAACCCCGAATCGACCTGGGGCTTCCGCGTTGATCCAAGTCGACCCGAACTCATCTGTAATCCAATAAGGAACACGCTCGAGGCGATTTATCCGCACCACGCCATCTCACGAGGTCGGTGCGCTAACCGAAATCCCGGTATTCTACACTCTCCCCTCCTTAAAAGGGTTTCGTCCTCGAAACCCAAAGTAAATCCATAACTCAGGAGGGTGACTCGATCCAAGGGAATAGGAGATCCTCTACTCATCCTCAGCTCTCAAGTGGCCTTTCTCTCAACACAAAGGATCCTCTGAATCTTCGCCATGGTATAACCCGACTGCAAAATTCCTTTGTCACAAAAGAAAGATCTGCATCAGTCGCTTCAGATAGCTCAATTCCTCGTCCCTTTCTAAAGAAGCGCAATCCAAATCATGCAAGGGATCAAATATACTTCTTCCAGCGAGAAAACACTCGCGGATCAACCTCCCCACGTCAATTTCGACTGATCGTATCCTTGCGGATAGTGGCTTCACAATTATGGTTCCCAAATCCAAACACTAAGCCTCCAATAGGCATAACTCCATCGTTGCTCCTTAGCAACCAAAACACTCATGTTCCGTAGATGCATCTCTCATATCAATTTACAGGGGAAGTAGTTCAACATCGGAAAACAATGCTCAAATTCCAACTCTCAAATCCCAAGTTTCAAAAGTGGCAACCACGGATCGAAGACCTCATTCCAAGGTTGCATGCTCGCCTAACCACGGCGTACTGACCATAAAGTCCTCGCGGAGATAATACTATGATAACAACCATACATCCTTGAAAACTCTATCCGCTGACGTTTCCTCAAACCAAACTCTTCCTGAGTATCCAAGTACTTCAGGTTTGAGGGTCTATGAATAATTCACTTCTCTTCCAATCACTGGCAACCATGCAACTCGATGGAGCTTTAACTCTTCGAAAATATACTGGCCCTGCCTAGTCCAAAACTTTTGACCTCAGTCACAATCATAGGCTTAGGCTAAATCCCAACGGCATCACTCTTCGTTGGGTCCACAGTCGCTCTTGCAGCCGAAATCATAAGGCCTAACCACAGAACCTTTCGAAGTCGAAAGCACACTCTCCCAACTTGGCAAACCACTTATTCTCTCAGAAATTGCAGCACTATACTCAAGTGCTCCTCATGCTACAGGTCACCTCGGAAATAAATCCAGATATCCATGACGGGTACGGCTACCCACCTGTCCAAACACAGCTGGAACGCCTGATTCCTCAAATCCTAAGGACGGCAGGGCATCAATCAATCCACAAGACTGTGCTGTAAGCTCACAATGCCCCTACCGGGTCCTGAACACCACCCGGGCACAGCCCTCGCCTGTAAGGTTCCATAAGACAATCAAACTCACGAGGGCATCTGTCGTAATACACTCCAAACCTGTCTGTGTTCAAATCATCAAAGAACCCTCACTAGTGTATACCCACCACGTGGAACTGGATTACACAAACCTCTCGCTCCCTCAGATCCCGCCACTGCGCTATCCGCTCTCTATCTGACTCTGTCTCACGGTGATACTCCAAAGGTGCTGCCGAAATCGGCGCGGTTTCCAAAACCTCGTCAATCACTATCTCGATCTCAATCTCACTGAACGGCGGCTTCAAAATCAGCTCGGGTAGACCCAGACCCGGGATCACACGGGCGATGAGGATATCCTTCAATCCCGGTGCCGCCGTAAGCACCTCTTCTACAGTCGCCAGCAACGCGATACGACCACGACTCAACTTGTCGTGGTCTAGCTCCCTCTATAAACACACTCCTCCCAACCAGGTCCACGGCAGTTCATAGTCCTGTCTCGACAATCCAAGATAGCATAAATTTGGGATAGCCACTCACTATCCAACCTCAAAACAACATCGCTAAATTGATGTAGGACTGGTAACATTCATCCATGTGCTAAATGTGATCTGGAACCCGATCCTCACGTGCACAAGCCCACAGTCCTATCTCTGGCCCACACGAAGCTGCCCCTGCTCTACTAAACACAAAAGCGGTGTCGGCAACAACCTTGCTCTAACCTTGACGACCAAAGGAACCCACACCAGGAAAGATGCGAACCACTATCCTGGCGGTGAAGGTGGCCCACGCAAAAAGGCACTCACATCCTGGCACTGCTGCTGGTGCCTACACTGTCGAGAACCTCCTGGTCTCTGTCTTCTCTGAGACCCACGACCCAGAGACAGGAATCAATGCAACCTCGATCCACTCAACTATCCCACAATCCGACAATACTGGACGTCTCTCACTGGGGCTGGTCCCTCGCTCCTCGTCCCTCCTGGAAGTGATCACTGATCCCCGGTCAATCCATCGAGCAAGCACAATCGCAGCATCTAATGTCGGTACTCGCCGTGAATGCACAAAGAAATAGATATCCAGATGTAGTCCCCACTCAACATAAACAGCTTTCTGGGCCTCAACCTGGGCGACAGGGGGGGTACTCTGCTCATCAATGGTAGAAACTCGCTCCAGGTCACCAACCGTGCTCCCGGTGGCCCAACAGGACGAACCCGACGCCACCAACTCTTGGCGTCCCTATCCAAAGTACGTAACCAAGTGCACCTGATGCTTCTCCTGGATGAACAAACCCTCTAACAGCTCTTCCATAGCAGCGATCCAGTTCTCGGTCTCCCAAGGCTCCAAACTCTATCCCGAAATCTGCGGGGGATGGAACTGGATGAAATAAAACAACTAATCAGTAAGCTCTCGCTACTCCTGCACTAACCACAGTGCAATCTGGGCCCAAGTCGACGATGTCGCGGCCGGAGGTACTACTGATGGTACCTCGGGGAATGTTCTCTGCTCAGACATGTGCATCACGCGCTCCATGTTCTCTTCCTAGCGCCGCATCGCCTCAAATATCTGGGCTACCTGGGCCCGTAACTCTCAGACCTCACTCTGCTCTATCCATTCAGCCTCCCGCTGATCGGGCTCCTCATCCAAGGCCAACACGCCCACGCCGTCATACGGCGTCTCGGAAGCATCGAAGCCACTGCAACAAAACAAACATTAGGACCAAAACTCTCTCGACCCAATCAAGCGAAAGTCTAAACATGTTAACCTTTCTAAAGTATTATGTTGTCTGCAGCCAACATAATCATCTTTAGAGAAATAACATGTAAGGTCACTCACCCCAATCCTCTGGGGGAGGTACAAACTCAATCAAGACTCTCACTAAAATCACGTCTCTTACGACGGTCATCCTAATGTCCAACCAATAGCCTAGGGTCTCTAAGTCCTCAATGACCTATACACCTAGGCTCTGATACCACCCTAATCTGTCACGCCCCGGGGTCGAAACTGCGACCCGGGCTCGCCAACAGATCCGCCATCTGTACGGAAACTGCCGCACAGACGAAGCGTCTACCCTGCAAGTCAGATCTAGAGCTAAAAACATGTATCAGAGCTGAAATAAAACTAGAAGCTACATAAATCAACTGAACATCTGGATAAAATAAAAGTCCTCAATACAAAGTCTGTCTAGCTATAAGAAAAAGTAACAATCCTCACAAGCCTCTCAGAATGTCCAGTACAAAAGTGGAATCATAAAATACCCGGGGTACATCTACCTTAGACTCTCAATGCTGGTAAGGAACTAATCGGCCGCGTCCTCACGTCGATCTGCTGTCTCCGTGCGATCCAAGCCGGAACAGCTGCCTCAAACCTGTCACCGCAGCGGGTGTGAGATCTACTGCAGAAGGCAGATCTCAGTGGGTACCGTCCCAATATCCACGGTATGCCCACTAAGTCTACTGGAGGCAAAACAGATAGGTATGCAGATAGATAGATAAAAGGAAAGCAGGAAATGAACTACAGCTAATAAGTAACAACATCATGCTGAAGGAACTCTACTCTGACCCTGCTATGCATACACTAACACTGCTAATAATATGCCTCAAGTACTATGCTCAAGGGAAACTCATCAATGAACATGCTATGCCATCACTCTCTCAATGTCACCCAATCTCAATGACTGCCTCATAGGGTCCAGTCAAGCCTGCGCCAAACCTACTGCCACCTCATCCACACTGGGACGGGACTTACGTAGGGCGTCCCACACGGACTATCTCAAGCGAACTCTAGTGTATCAACTAGTCGCATCATCGCAGCCTCGTCAGGCTCGGTAACATCATCGCACCCGGGGCGTAGCTCGAGGGGAGCGACCCCACCGAACTCAAGTATCACATCTGTCTCACTGTCTCAATAAGCGGCACATGCAGGCTATAGTCCACGATCAAACAGATCGGTACCTCAAGCTCAAAGCACAACTCAGTCGGAAAAGAACCTCGACTAAATCAGGAATAGCCCAAACACTCTCACAGCTATGTCGGAGAACCCTCAACGACTCAATCTGATAATGCATGACCATGGCTGAGTCGGGAAACCTCCACGACTCGATCTGCCAGAACCCCAAATATCCTCAAAGCTAAGTGGGAGAACTACCTCTGCCACTAAATCATAAACACAACCCATGATCCCAACAAGGAAGAAGAACTCTCATGACACTAGAACTCGACAGACGATGCTCTAAAAATACCCTCGGCCCTCTGGCACGAGTACACAATCAATTCGAACAATCTGGACCATTCATAATGTTCTAAATAATTAAAAACCCTTTTAAAAAAAAAAGGAGTTTTACTTAAAACGGGATACTAAAAATATATGAAGGTCCAGATGCAGCTTGAATCTCAAATGAACATGCAGTCTAGTGTCAAATAACCTCTAGATCATACTAAAAATGTCTGGGGCTCAAGAATGTCATTCTATAATTTTCTAGGCAATTATCAGATTTATCAATATATAATAAATAAGCTAAACATGATCAATATATGATAAATAAGCTAAACATGATCAATATGCTTACAGAAGCATTAGAGGGCATTCCATAAATCTCGAAGAAATTCCAACCCACCTGGATCGCTTTCCGTAGGCAATGCTGAAGTCGGTGAAGTGCCGGAACCTCGAACTGACGAACCCTCGAAAAATCGTGCCGCAAATCCTGGAAGCTCCAATAAATTCCCATGAGTCTGCTCTCAAGATCCGCACACACATGGATCACCCACAGCTAACATACAGCACCCACGCAAAGGCTCAAGTACACCTCCAATCCACCCAAGCATCAACCTTAAGTAATTGCCCGCATCAAGTCCACCATAATTAATTAGCTTGCACTTAAGATATATGCACCAGCACACTTCATAAAAAGATTTCTCAACCCTTGATACACTCACAAAAATCAAGCTCATGCAAGCCAACTTCATACATCTAGAGCCATAAAAAAAAAAGATCTACACATCAATAAATAAGTGCCCACTTATTCGCAATCACTTCCTCTATTACAGTCCAGAAAAATCCACAGCAGCTTCCACAATTCCATTGCACATTCACAAAATGCATACATCACACAACACCTCAATTATTCTCACAAAATCCCCAGCACACCTAGAAGCTCCAATTAAGCACATGAACTCAACATACAACTCTGAAGCTTAAATCATCCACATACACCCTCTCCACACTCACATAAGGCCACACACATCTTGCTCACCCACAGCACACATAAAAGCTCCACTTGCACACTAACAACATCCCACAGCACACACCTCACCAAGCTCGGTTACATCATAATAAATCCAATTACACATCACCCACAATATGCTAAAACTCGAAATAGCACATTAATAAATAATATTCACTTAATCGCAACATCCCAAAAATCCATTTGCACCCAACAAATTCACACAACATACATCTCACACTCACATCCCCAGCATACACAAGGATCACAATAACAATCTGCACATTAAACCTTAATGCCCACATAATACTATTCACTTAATTTCCATCCACAACATCAGCATATTAAAAGCTTCCAAAAGCACACACTAATTACACCATTAAATTATTCACAAAAACTCCCCAAATAAAATATATACCCTCACACATACAAGCCCGAAAACCATGGCACTCTCTCTCTGCTCCTCAACAGCCAACAAGCTGCACAAGAATACACACATTAATTGGTGCTCTCTTATGCACAATTAAATAAATTCACCCAATACATACAGCTCAAACACAAACTGCCAGGCTCCAAATGCTCACTTTCACACTTAAACCAATGTGCCCCGTTCTCAAGTTCATCACCTGTACACATCATACACCATCAACAACATAAATCTCAACACGCACACAGATTAATCGAGCTCCACACGGCGCTTCGCCTAAACCCGCGCAACAAGACGTCATCCTGAGAAGGCAACAAAAGGACAAACCTCGTCAAAAAAAAAAAACAATCTAAAACTGTCCATGCGATCCCCGGGTCCCACAGAGCCACGGCGTGCGCCAACAGCGCGACGACAACAAAACCGAGCTCGCTTGCCGCGCCCCACTGCCGCTGCTGCCGTGCGCTGCGCACCGCATGCCTGCGCGCTGCGCATTGCGCGCCAGCGTGCTGCGCGGCCGCCGCGCGTCGCGCACCGCGCGCCTGCGCACTGCGCACTGCGCGCCAGCGCGCTGCGCGGCGATGCGCGTGCCTCCTCCCCCCTTCACTCGCGGCTTGCAGCAGGCCAACATTGGGCCGCAGGTCCAAACAAGAAACCCAAAACCACCAAAAAAAACGAGAACCAAGCTTCCAAAAAAAAAACGGAAATATTACCTTGGAGATCGACGCGCACGCGCCCGCTCGCCGCTCTCACCGCTCGGCGCCACGGCTCCTAGCAGTGTGTTCCCCCATCAAAGCTCATCCAAAAATTCCTCTTTTCTTCTTTTCTTCTTCTTCTTCTCTCTTTTCTCCTTTTTTTTTTCATCCTCTGTTACATTCCCAATCCTCTGTTTCAACAAGAGAGGAAAATGGTGACGTGGAGTTGCTAATTAGGAGATGCCTAATTAAAGTAAGGAGGGAGGGGTAGTTGGCAGCATTTAATGCTCACAACCAAAAATATCCCAAGTCACTTTTTTAAATCCAAACCACATAAATCCACTCCTTTCATACCTTCTCTACAACATAAGTAAAACCCAATTAACTCAACTAATTAATTTAATTAATTAAATAATCCCTAAAAACCTCCCGTCAACTCACTTTTCGCCTTCGGGCACTCCGTGTCTGTCCGGAACCTCCCGAACTCCGCTGTAATAAAAAAAATACACCTGTTCCCAGAGTTTCCCAATTTTCTGCACACCACGGTGGAGTCGAGGCTTCCCCGAAGCCAGTGCTCTAACGGCGGACAAGCCCGGAAAACCCCGAATCGACCTGGGGCTTCCGCGTTGATCCAAGTCGACCCGAACTCATCTGTAATCCAATAAGGAACACGCTCGAGGCGATTTATCCGCACCACGCCATCTCACGAGGTCGGTGCGCTAACCGAAATCCCGGTATTCTACAGTACTAGATTCCCAACAATTGGTATCAGAGTTAGGTTACCGATCATCATGAGAGATCGACATCAGAGTACTGGATTACCGATCATCATTGGAGGTGATCACAATTTGATCTCGCTAGGCGTGTTGGACTCGAAGGTATGTGATTTTTCGGCGGAGCTAAAGGGTCCAAAAATGAGATCGGATCGTACAGAGATGCAGTCACTCCAGATGTAGCGATTGAAGACTACAAATCAAATTAATGTGGAGATTGTTAGGATTTGTAGTTAAATTCTCGTTAGATTAAGATTAATATTTAAATATGTGAAAAAAAGTTTGTTAAGATTTAAATATTAATTAGAATAAAAATCTATTTAGATTAGGATTTGGATAGTTTTTGATGTAAGCTATAAATATAGCATATGGCTATTATTTTGACGGTGGTGGTTTTAACCACACCCATATGGCATAGCCAATATATGGTGACCCGAATCCCAATGATTGGCTTAACCTCATGGTCAGCGGCTTTGTGACATCTTTGTCGAGTGTTGGAGATGTTTGCGTGCAAAACGGACGCAAAAAACAGACTCAGCGTGAAAAACTGGACAAAAACACTATTTTTGTATTTTTCTCCCAGTGGATTCGGGCGCCTAAATATACGGCGCTACAGCGCGTTGACCAGGCGGGTCAACTGTGACACCCCCGGAATTTGGATTAGTCCTCTATATAAATGATATAATAGGACTAAATCTCTAACCCGGCTATAGCATTTTGGATGGTAGCAAGATCCAAGAGGAACATGAGAGTTAAGCGTGCTAGAGCTAGAGTAGTTCTAGGATGGGTGACCCCCTGGGAAGTGGGGCGTCACAGTTGGTATCAGAGCCATTCACCAGCCGGAAATGTGAGATGAGTCTCGGCTGAGCCAGGGTTATATAGCGGGTAGAGCAAGGCTCCCCGGCTAATGACCGTTGTGAGTGGAGTGCAGCTCCTCACAAGGTCGGCTAAGGCTAGCAAGACGAGTCTCACATCGCCTGGTGCTTGTGAGTGTGCTTGAGCCTGACGTGGACGTCAGGGCTTAAAGGGGGGAAGAATGTGACACCCCCGGAATTTGGATTAGTCCTCTATATAAATGATATAATAGGACTAAATCTCTAACCGGGCTATAGCATTTTGGATGGTAGCAAGATCCAAGAGGAACATGAGAGTTAAGCGTGCTAGAGCTAGAGTAGTTCTAGGATGGGTGACCCCCTGGGAAGTGGGGCGTCACATCAACACGGGCTATCGGGTCGTGGGCGCGTGGGATAGCGGGTCGTACCCGCGCCGCGTCGCTGCCGGCTTCAGGCGTGTCGCCTGGTGGCAACATGTGTCGGCACGTGAGCGGGAGGCTCCGGGCGCGTGCGGATGGCGGACGCGTGGCGCGGGAGGTATCGGGCACGGTCGGATGGCCGCCATGTAGTTTCGAGTGCGTCCAGGAGCTGACACGTGGATTTGGGCGTTGGTTTCGGGCACACCAGAGAAGTTTCGGGCGCCTGAAAGTTGCCCCTCATACTGAAATTTGGTTGATTCTCCTATTGGTTTTCTTTAAGGTCTGAGGGAGCAACATACCCCACTTTTGTGCCTATAAATAGGCCCCCTGCGACCTGAGGCTGCTATTTTGCCTTCTCCACCACTGTTAGCAAGGTTTGGGCTAGCTTGGGAGCTTCGTTCTTCTTTCTCTATCACCATTGTTGAGCTTTGGGCATTCTTTCAGTTGCTGGCAGCACCGCCGATATTTTTTTGTTCGCTTGCTCTGGACTCTAAAAGAGGAGTTTTGATCTAAAATTTTTAAGATAGCTCCATCTTTGGCAGATCTAGAACTTTGATATTGGTGAAAGTCCCTCATTTCAGCTTTTGACCAGATATTTTAAGCCATTTATGAGCCTCTTGTGTACAGTTTAGAATTTCTGGACAGAGTTGAATGTTTATGAGGTATCTTTATCTTTTTCTTATGGACATTAGGATTGAAGTGCTTGGGATTGTTCTAGATTTCATGAAGAACAAGTGAGCATCTTGTTTCAGGATTTTTAAAGGATCTTGGTTACATCCTCAAGAGTTTGGTGAGCATCTTTCTTTTTGGTTTCATCTCGTGATTGTGTTGGAATTGGGCTCTACACCAAAATGAACTTTGCACGCTGGATTTTAGTGCAGATTCTGGACAACACCTAAGTGATTGGATCATTATTAGGATTTTTGGACTTAAGGTGTGGGTTATGGGATAAAAGGATCTAATAGGGGAAAAACCACATAGAAGGGGGTGAATAGGTGTAAATAATAAAATCACCAAAATCTTTGCATAAAAAATAACCCAATGCGAAAAAAAAAATAACACGCAGAGATTTTACGTGAAAAACTCCAATCCAGGAGTAAAATATCACGGGACCGATCACACGGGAAATCCACTAAGATTAAAATACGTACAAGGTGATATAATGCACAACATGACTCAACGTTTACCGTACGCTCCGAGTAGATCTTCTCCGCAGTCCTCAACGCTCTTCGAATCCACGAAAGCGTCCGACTTTGAATCCACGAAGCCTAACTTCGAATCCACGAAGTCTTCAACCGAATCCACGGTCACTAATGTAGCATGTCGAATCCACGAACACGCCTAACTCCGAATCCACGAAGTCGTTCACCTTGAATGTGATGATCCGGATCTGTGCGGAGGTTTTGCGGTGTGATCAGCAACTTCTGGAGGCTTAATATGTGTGATAGAGATGGTTGTGCGCAAATCGAATCTCAGGATTGGACCTAGCGCAAAAATTAGAACAAATTTGCCTATCTGGATGCCTTCATCAAATTTTAGATGTGGAATTTGGCAAAACGGACATCGGATTTGGATTTAGCGCGCGAAAACAATGAAATCGGCTATTTACTTGTATTTTTCGGGATCCGGACGCCTAAAAATGGATTTTTGGGCAATAGTGACTATTCCGGTTGTAATATCACAGCTTTATGTAACATTTTACCCTCCTGCGAATAAAGTTTAAGTCAAGGAAAAAGTAAATTAACGAGTTTATTTTAATCGATAATCTTGAGGTGCGGATATTTTTCTGTGAAAGAGCTCGAAAAACGGTGAACGACGGTACGACCGGATCCGGATTCCGGCTTACGGAACCCCCAGAAAGGGGGGGTTAGGATCGCAGTAGCCAAGGGGTGCATCGAAATCCGTGTAAGTGATTGTGCATGCTTTTCGAGGAAATACGGATTTATCTTTAAGGATTTATTTTCAGGAATTAATTAATTAATTAATTAGAGCCTTAAAAATACCTGATGTGGTTTTGTCGTACGTACAATCAAACAATTTTGACTTCTCCCGAAAAGAAAGAAACCCTAGCGGGAGAGAAAACAAAGAGGAAAAAAGGCGAAACCCTAACCGGAAGAAAAAAAGAAGAAAGAAGGAGAAAGCGGAGGGACCCGATCATCCCCGACGAACGCGTCGAAGTCGGGAGTGCGAACGGATCTCCTTCCCCGACGGATCGCGGTAAGCGAGGTTACTTTTCGGTTTAGTTTCGCGGTGTTTCGTTGTTGTTTGGTTTTCATCGCCGCCTTACGGCCCTAGGGCATCACCGCCGCCGCCGCCGCATCATGGCCGCGCCGCGCGGCCGCGGCATGCCGCTGCGCGGGGCAAGCGCCGCCGGCCGCGGCATGCAGCCACGCGGGGCATGCAGCCTGCGCGGCCGCGGCATGCAGCCGCGCGGGGCAAGCGCCGCGCGGCCACGGCATGCAGCCGCGTGGGGCTTGCAGCCCGCGCGGCCGCGGCGTGCAGCCGCGCGGGGCAATAGCCCACGCGGCCGCGGCATGCAGCCGCGCGGGGCAAGCAGCCCGCGCGGCCGCGGCGGGCAGCCGCGCGGGGCTTGCAGCTCGCGCGGCCGTGGCAAGCGCCGCGCGGGGCGGGTGCCCGCGCGGCCGCGGCGTGCACCGCGCGGGGCCGGTGCCCGCGCGACCGCAAGGCATGCGGCGATGCGGGGGTGGCCGCGTCGCCCGCCACGCGTCGTCGCTACCGACACGCCGAGTCTTTGATAGTGGTGTTTTTGGGTTTTTGACTTGGGTTATCTACAATAGTATTTATGTTCTAACCGCGGTACTGTTGGGGACTATTTTTAGGTCCGAGTGCCGATTGGGAGTGAGGTTCGGTCTCCGGTGTTTAGATCCGCACAATCGAGGTGGGTACCTTTGGTTATTTTCGGTGTAGGGTCGTTCCCGAGTTTTTTGTTTGATAAAGTAGATGTTTTTGTTAAATTAACTAACCCCATTGCAAGTAAATCCCGTTTACTAATCTAATTGAGGCTGTTGCGGTCGCAAGATCGTTCGATTAATCTGACCGAAGCGGCTGAGGTCGCAACATTGTTTTACACTCATATTGCTTACACGCACACCGACGGTTTGGCCACCGCACAGGGTGTATTTTTTCGGAAAGATGGTAAGTTTTACCCATGTACCCCATACTTGTGATGATGGGGACCCCTCAAGGAGAGGTGGCTGCTAGTTAGGCAGTCGAGGGGTTGGTGGCACCAAGAAGATGAGTACGGTAATTGGGGTTGGGGCCCAACGTATTTTAAAAGCTGGGGTAGGTGCCACGTATGACATTTGACAGGGATTTAGCGGTACATGAGGGGGAAGTAAATGCTCCGGTGTATCGGTGTGTTCTTTTCAGCTATCGCATTACTTGTATGTTTCTACTTTATCAGTCACTGACTACCCACACTCTGACAGGTCCGAGCAGGGGTGGGAACCGGGACGACGGTGAGGCATCATTTAGAGGACCCTAGCCATGATGGCTAGTAAACGATACTTTTCCTGGTTATCTCTTTAATTTATTTGGTTAGTTAAACTGTGACTTACTTGTGTGGTTTTCTTGTGGATGTTGGAATAAGGACTTGGTGTAGGACTATGTTCTTTTATCTGTGATTGTTAAGATGTGTATTTGTGGCTCGTTTTCAAATGCAAACATGGTTTCAAAAGTGTTTTTCAAACCGAGTGTCGTGTGGGCACTGATTTCAAAACCCGTGGATTTATCCTTTCAAGTGTAGTGGCCGCTTAAAAGAGTTTGCGAAAACGTTTTGGAAATAGGGTGTCGTGTGGACACCGACTTTTAAACCTATGGGTTTATGCTATAGTCTGTATGTGATTGTGGTGACTGTATGGTTAAGTGTAGTCTCTCCTCTTTGTCTGTCATGGTTTGCATGGTTAAAGTGTTTGTCGTGCTTGGAACGCCGTGCATATACAAAGGAGACTCCGCCCGTTTGGAGAGTGAATTTTTATATGCGGCGGGTCTGGTGCGCACCGGAGGCGAGATTCATTTTAAATAGGAAAAAAAAATGGGTACGTTTTTCGCTCTTTTAGAACCTCCGGGGCGTTACAGATTATATGGTATTAGAGAAAAACGACTTTAACCACTGCGGCCAGTGACCAACATCCACAGAATGTATTATCACAAGTGACTAACCAAATTGATAACCAAGGTGTAGGTGTGTAATGTATGAGCGTGAGCGCGGGAAAAAAGGGATAGAGTCCCAGGGTTAGTAGGTCAAGGTGTTAGACCGATTGAATTATGATTAATGATATTTTCTTTGCCCACAGTGGAGAATGGCTCGTACGAGATCATCAACTGATAACGCCGGAGCCGACAATGTGGCTCCAGCTGCTGCGGAGAATGAGCTAATCCGCCAGTAGTTACGTGAGATGGCTGGACAACTGTCGACCCTCACAGAGCACGTGCGCCAATTGACGCACCAGCAGCAGGACGTGCCTGGGGAGAGCGCCCGGGTCACACCACCCGAACCAATCGCACCTACGGCGGGACCATCCGGAATGCACAGAGAGACTGCGGCCGCTCGTCCCCAGACAGCGACCACCGGGGTGTCGACGGACCAACCGACGGCGCCATCGGCCGCGCCCAGCCCAACAGCTTCGGGACCCGTTACGGGCGAAGCCTCCACCCAACGGACTGAACGGGATAGGGTGAGAGCGAATTTGGCTGAATTCAAGAAACACGACCCGCCTGTATTCGAGGGCGAGACGACCAACCCCTGGGTCGTGGAGAAGTGGGTGGATACGATGGAAAAGTTATTCGAGGACTTAATGATGGAGGAACATGAACGAGTTCCCCTTGCAGTCCACTATATTAAGGGAAATGCCCGGATGTGGTGGAAAACGGTGCGTCCGGACCCCACGAAGGGCGACGCCCTACCGACATGGACCGAGTTCAGGGAAAAATTGTTCGGGGCGTTTTTCTCCAACAGCGATAAACAACAAATGGAGGACGACCTGAAGCATATCCGACAAGGGAACAGATCCGTCATGGAGTATCAACGAGAATTCGTGAGGCTGGCTAATTGTGTCCCCTTCGTCATAAGGGATGAAGCTCATAAAGCCCGCCTCTTCGTTGACAGATTACAAAGCAACATCTTCAAAGTGGTGCAAGCAGCGGACCTTCACACCTTCCAGAAAGTGGTGGATAGGGCCACCATAGTAGAGCGCGGATTCGCGGTGACGCGCGCCCGACGAGAGGACTCGGATTTCAACAGAGACAAGAAGTGACCCCAGTCCTTCTCAGGAGGGGGACCTTCCAGCGGGAATCGGCCCTCTAAACATCCGAAGTCGCGCCATGGGGCTAAGAGCGCGCCGGTAGGCAGTCAAAGGCCAGGGGACAGACCCTGTGTTATCTGCAATGGAGCCTACAAAGTTACGGAGTGCGCTAAGAGGCATGACCACTGCTTCCGTTGCGGCAAGCAGGACCACTTTCGTTTCAACTGCCCCACGAACTCGGGAACAGCCTCATCTGCAGCCTCCACCCCACCGCCTCAACAGCTAGGGAGGGGGAGGACCCCCTCAGGAACCACTATACGCCCTCCGCTTACTCGACAGGAGGGGGAGACGCGTCCGCAATTGGGAGGGAGGATCTACTCGATGACCCACCAAGGGGCAGACTCACCGGAGGACGTAGTGGCAGGTACTACTCTAATCTCAGACTCTCGAGCTAGAACGTTGTTTGACATCGGGGCATCGCACTCCTTTGTATCTCGTACCTTTGCCCATACTCATGACCTGGAAACGAAACCCCTATCCCATTCTCTGACCGTCCAGACTCCTGGGGGGCCTATTGAGGCTGTTAGCTATGTGCCTTCTTGCCTAATAAAGTTGGGAAGGCTAGACTGGCCCTTGGACTTGGTGGTCATTCCATTGAAGGAATTCGACGTAGTTTTGGGAATGGATTGGCTCACTAAATACCAGGCGGAAATCGATTGTGATAAACGTCAAGTACGACTGCGGAACTGAGATTTCCGGAGAATGTGTACCTCGCATGTAAGAGTACCTTCTTTTCGACCGTCATCTCCGCAACTCGGGCCAGGAGAATGATGGAGAGTGGATGCGTGGCATACCTAGCTTCGGTGGATTTGGCGACCCGACCCATCTCCTCGCTTTCTGACATTACAGTCGTAAGGGATTTTCCGGATATTTTTCCGTCTGAACTTCCGGGGATGCCACCCGTACGCGAGGTTGATTTCTCTATTGAGCTAATTCCGGGAACAAAACCCATCACAAAGGCGCCATATAGAATGGCCTTCGCCGAACTAAAAGAACTGAAGGCGCAACTTGAGGACCTTCTGGACAAGGGGTTCATCCGACCGAGCGTGTCGCCATGGGGAGCGCCTGTTCTCTTTGTAAGGAAAAAGGATGGGAGCTTGCATTTATGCATAGACTACCGGGAAATAAACAAAGTCACGGTAAAGAACAAATACCCCTTGCCACGAATTGACGATCTGTTCGATCAACTACAAGGGGCGACGGTATTTTCGAAGATCGACCTCCAGTCTGGCTATCACCAACTCAGAATCAGAGGCGAGGATATACCGAAGACAGCTTTTCGAACTCGTTATGGCCATTACGAGTTCACGGTGATGCTGTTTGGGCTTACTAACGCCCCAGCGGTGTTTATGGATATGATGAACCGGGTTTTCAAACCATTCCTGGATCAATTTGTGGTGATTTTTATCGATGATATCCTCATCTATTCCCTCACGGATAAAGAGCACGAGGAGCACCTCCGAATGATCCTCCAAACCCTAAGGGATCAAAAACTGTATGGCAAACTCAAAAAGTGTGAGTTTTGGCTCCGTGAGGTCGACTTTCTGGGACACATTGTCTCAGCCTCGGGAATTGCGGTGGACCCGAGGAAGATAGAATCGGTGACCGACTGGGCTCGCCCGACGACGGTGACAGAAATCCGAAGTTTTCTAGGACTAGCGGGATACTACAGACGCTTTGTTGAAGGCTTCTCAAAGATAGCCGCTCCCCTTACTCGATTAACCCGAAAAGGGGAGAAGTTCGTCTGGACGGCCCAGTGCCAAAAGAGCTTCAAGGAACTTAAAGACAGACTCACGCGGGCACCGGTACTCACATTGCCAAAGCCCGGTGAGGACTACGAGATCTATTGTGATGCATCTCGAAGCGGTCTGGGAAGCGTATTGATGCAACAAGGGAAAGTCATAGCATATGCATCAAGACAGCTCAAGGATTATGAGCAGAACTACCCTACACACGACTTGGAGCTCGCGGCAGTCGTGTTTGCTTTGAAGCTCTGGAGACACTACCTCTACGGGGCGCACTGTAACGTGTATTCCGACCACCAGAGCCTCAAATACTTGTTTACACAAAAGGAACTGAACTTACGGCAACGGCGATGGCTGGAACTACCGAAGGACTACGATTTGTCCATCCATTACCACCCCGGAAAGGCAAATGTGGTGGCCGACGCCTTGAGCCGGAAAGGACAGACGGGGGAAACGGCACTGAGCGCCCTTACTCAACAGGATCAGCTAATTGCACAATTTTCTCAATTGAAGCTGGAGGTAGTGCCTGCAGGAGCAGTTGCGAAACTTCTGTCCTTGGTGATGAGGCCTACGCTGATAGAGAGGATCCGGAAAGGCCAAGCAACGGATATGCAACTACAGCAAGTGCGGGACAGATTATCCTCGGAACAGAGTGGGGATTTTGCGATCGGCAAAGATGATGTGTTGAGGTTCCGGGGACGAGTCTGCGTGCCCGATGTGCCGGAATTGAGGAAAGAAATTCTGTCGGAAGCGCATAATGCCCCCTACACTATGATCCCGGAGGTACAAAAATGTACAGAGACCTGAGGCAGACCTTCTGGTGGCCCAAATTGAAGAGTGATGTGACGCAATTTGTGGTGCGTTGCCTGGTGTGCCAACAGGTGAAAGCGGAACATCAGCGACCGGCGGGAAAACTACAACCATTGCCCATACCGGAGTGGAAATGGGAATGGATTACTATGGATTTTGTAACCGGTTTTCCGCGATCGCAACAAGGTCATGACGCGATATGGGTCATTGTGGACCGTCTGACGAAATCGGCCCACTTTCTGCCTATCCACACGACGTGGACCCGAGATCGGCTAGCGCAAACCTATATCGACGAGGTTGTGAGATTTCACGGAATACCGTCGTCGATAACTTCTGATAGGGACACGCGCTTTGTGTCAAACTTCTGGCGGAACCTGCAGCAGGCACTGGGGACCAAACTGCAATTTAGCACGGCCTTCCACCCGCAGATGGATGGGAAATCGGAACGAGTGATCCAGATTCTCGAAGATATGCTTCGAGCTTGTGTGCTGGATCTGGGTGAAGGATGGTCGCGTTACCTACCCCTCGTGGAATTTGCCTATAATAATAGCTATCAGGCTAGTATTAAGATGGCCCCGTACGAAGCCTTGTACGGACGCCGATGTCGATCGCCTATTTGCTGGGACGACTTGGGGGAGCGGAAGCTTTTGGGGCCAGACCTCGTAGAGGAAACGGAGACAAAGGTGCGCCTTATCAGGCAGCGACTGTTGACTGCCCAGAGCCGGCAGAAAAGCTACGCGGACCAGAGACGACGGGAGTTGGAATTTATGGTGGGGGAACACGTGTTGCTTCGTGTATCACCGTCTAAGGGGACAAGACGGTTCGGCATACGAGGGAAGCTGAGCCCACGGTATGTGGGACCATTCGAGATCTTGGAGCGCGTGGGCCCGGTGGCATACTAGTTGGCCTTACCGCCAAACATCGAACGGGTGCATAACGTATTCCACGTTTCAATGCTCCGGAAGTACCTCCCCGACCCGTCGCACGTCCTCGACGCCTCGGCTGTTGAGCTGCGGGAGGACTTGAGCTTCGAGGAGACGCCGATACGGATCTTGGCACGAGAAGAAAAGAAACTTCACAACCGGACGATCCCCAACGTAAAGGTGCAATGGAGTAACCACGAGGAGCGTGAGGCGACTTGGGAACTTGAGACGAGAATGAGGGAGTGTTACCCGGAGTTATTTGGCGAGGGTTGAGGTTAAGTTTCGGGGACGAAACTTCTTTTAAGGGGTGTGTGGTGTAATATCACAGCTTTATGTAACATTTTACCCTCTTGCGAATAAAGTTTAAGTCAAGGGAAAAGTAAATTAACAAGTTTATTTTAATCGATAATCTTGAGGTGCGGGTATTTTTCTGTGAAAGAGCTCGAAAAACGGTGAACGGCGATACGACCGGATCCGAATTCCGACTTACGGAACCCCCAGAAAGGGGTGGTTAGGATTGCGGTAGCCAGGGGGTGCATCGAAATCCGTGTAAGTGATTGTGCATGCTTTTCAAGGAAATAAGGATTTATCTTTAAGGATTTATTTCTAGAAATTAATTAATTAATTAATTAGAGCCTTAAAAATACCTGATGTGGTTTTGTCGTACGTACAATCAAACAATTTTGACTTCTCCCGAAAAGAAAGAAACCCTAGCGGGAGAGAAAAGAAAGAGGAAAAAGGCGAAACCCTAACCGGAAGAAAAAGAGAGAAAGAAGGAGAAAGCGGAGGGACCCGATCATCCCCGACGAACGCGTCGAAGCCGGGAGTGCGAACGGATCTCCTTCCCCGACGGATCGCAGTAAGCGAGGTTTCTTTTCGGTTTAGTTTCGCGGTGTCTCGTTGTTGTTTGGTTTTCATCGCCGCCTTACGGCCCTAGGGCATCACCGCCGCCGCCGCCGCATCATGGCCGCGCCGCGCGGCCGCGGCATGCCGCCGCGCGGGGCAAGCGCCGCTCGGCCGCGGCATGCAGCCGCGCCGGGCTTGCAGCCCGCGCGGCCGTGGCATGCAGCCGCGCGGGGCAAGCAGCCCGCGCGGCCGCGGCGGGCAGCCGCGCGGGGCTTGCAGCCCGCGCGGCCGCGGCAAGCGCCGCGCGGGGCCGGTGCCCGCTCGGCCGCGGCGTGCGCCGCGCGGGGCCGGTGCCCGCGCGACTGCAAGGCATGCGGCGACGCGGGGGTGGTCGCGTTACCCGCCACGCGTCGTCGCTACCGACACGCTGAGTCTTTGATAGTTGTGTTTTTGGGTTTTTGACTTGGGTTATCTATAATAGTATTTCTGTTCTAACCGCGGTACTGTTGGGGACTATTTTTACGGCCGAGTGCCGATTGGGAGCGAGGTTCGGTCTCCGGTGTTCAGGTCCGCACAATCAAGGTGGGTACCTTTGGTTATTTTCGGTGTAGGGTCGTTCCCGAGTTTTCTGTTTGATAAAGTAGATGTTTTTGGTAAATTAACTAACCCCATTGCAAGTAAATCTCGTTTACTAATCTAATTGAGGCGGCTGCGGTCGCAAGATCGTTCGATTAATCTGACCAAAGCGGCTGAGGTCGCAACATTGTTTTACACTCATATTGCTTACACGCACACCGGCGGTTTGGCCATCGCACAGTGTGTATTTTTTCGAAAAGATGGTAAGTTTTACCCGTGTACCCATACTTGTGATGATGGGGACCCCTCAAGGAGAGGTGGCTGCTACTTGGACAGTCGAGGGGTTGGTGGCACCAAGAAGATGAGTACGGTAATTCGGGTTGGGGCCCAACGTATTTTAAAAGCTGGGGTAGGTGCCCAGTATGACATTTGACAGGGATTTAGCGGTACATGAGGGGGAAGTAAATGCTCCGGTGTATCGGTGTGTTCTTTTCAGCTATCGCATTTACTTGTATGTTTCTACTTTATCAGTCACTGACTACCCACACTGTGACAGGTCCGAGCAGGGGTGGGAACCAGGACGACGGTGAGGCATCAGTTAGAGGACCCTAGCCATGATGGCTAGTAAACGATACTTTTCCTGGTTATCTCTTTAATTTATTTGGTTAGTTAAATTGTGACTTGTGTATTTTTCTTGTGGATGTTGGAATGAGGACTTGGTGTAGGACTATGTTCTTTTATCTGTGATGTTAAGATGTGTATTTGTGGCTCGTTTTCAAATGCAAACATGGTTTCAAAAGTATTTTTCAAACCGAGTGTCGTGTGGGCACTGATTTCAAAACCCGTGGATTTATCCTTTCAAGTGTAGTGGCCGCTTAAAAGAGTTTGCGAAAACGTTTTGGAAAAAGGGTGTCGTGTGGACACCGACTTTCAAACCTATGGGTTTATGCTATAGTCTGCATATGATTGTGGTGATTGTATGGTTAAGTGTTGTCTCTCCTCTTTGTCTGTCATGGTTTGCATGGTTAAAGTGTTTGTCGTGCTTGGAACGCCGTGCATATACAAAGGAGACTCCGCCCGTTTGGAGAGTGAATTTGTATATGCGGCGGGTCTGGTGCGCACCGGAAGGCGAGGTTCATTTTAAATAGAAAAAAAAATGGGTACGTTTTTCGCTCTTTTAGAACCTCCGGGGCGTTACACCGACGGGCCGGGCAGGCGCCGGAGCGCGGATGGTTGTGTGCAAATCGGACCTCAGGATTGGACCCAGCGCGAAAATTGGAACAAGTTTTGTCACGCCCCGCGGTTGAAACTGCAACCCTGGAATGCCAACAGATCCGCCGCCTACACGGGACTGCCCGCACAGACGAAGCGACTAACCTGCAAGTAAGATCTATAGCTACACAAATATCAGAGCTGAAAAGAACTAAAGCTAATATGCCTCAAGTATCATGCTCAAAGGAAAAACTCATCTAAGAACATGCTATGCATCCACTCGCTCACATAACCTAATCTCAGTGACTGCCACATCGGGTCCAGTCAAGCCTGCTGTGGTGACCCGGACCGTTGCAGGGCTTCTACAGTGTGACCGGCAGCTTCGGGAGGCCTACGGGGCATGTCAGCGGTGTTCGCGCGCCAATTTGGACTCAAGTGATGGATTCGGGGCTTAAATAGATCACGTGGATAACCGGAAGACCCCGTTGGATGTTTAGAAGTGTTTTCGCGCAAATCGGATACCAGATTTGGACTCGGCGCGAAATTCGGAGTGAAAATACCTTTCCGGGAGCCTCCGGCAAATTTTAGGATTGGAATTTGGCAAAACGGACGCCGTATTTGGATTCAGCGCGCGAAAACGGTCAAGATGGGCTATTTACTTGGATTTTTCGGAGCTTGCTACAGTAATTTACTGTTCACCGGCCGGAACAGTGTTTTCCGGCGATCGCCGGCGCCGGCGGCGGCGGCGGGCAGCACCGGCGGGCGGCGGCGCGGCCTCGGGCAGGCGGAGCAGCGGCGGCGCGCGGCGCGGGCAGCGCGCGGGCGCGCGGGCAGGCGCGCGGTCCACGGCGGCGGCCGTGCACTTGGGCGGTGCCACGTGGCGGCTGGTGAGTGGAGGGCTCACAGTGCGCGGTCTATGGAGTAGTCGCGAGGGCTCATGGTCCAGGATGCACCGAGTTTGACACGTGGCATCGTTTTACTGGATGGTTCACGGAGCGCGGTTCACGGAACATTTTTGGTGCACGGTGGACCGACGGTGGGACACGTGGCGGCTTGTGATTGGCTCGGTGTTGTGCTCCCGGTCTACGCAACGGGTGGAGCAGTTGCCGTACGCGACGTGCGGGCGGGAGCAGGGTGCGCGGTTCACGGGCGGTGCACGGTTGTTGGGGCCACGTGGCGCGCCGTCGTTGGGTGGCTCACGTGCACCGGGCGCAGCGAAAGGTTTTTCCTGGATTTTTCCCTTAAGTGCATCCGAGAGCTCTTCCAATGGGGATTTCGACCCCTTCGAGGCCTCAGCTCGAAGGGGACATTAGAGGATGAATTCTTCCCCTTGAAGTGAGGATCAATTCTACCAAGTTTCAGATTTTCGGGTGGCACGGATTTCGAGATCTCGATTTTACGGCGCGGCGCGACGTTGCGTTTTCTGTGTTCTTCTTCGGCGCAGCAGCAGTGTTTTAGCTCCCCCGGCCTACCCCGAGCTCCTTTTTCTGTGATTTTTGCGCCGTTGGCTTCACGACAGGTAGGGCTTCATCTTTCATTTGGATCGCGCACTCTGATTTTGCTTCTTTGGCTCGGATCCCGAGGTAACAATGGACCCCCTTTTTCTGTGAGGAATGTGAGGACAGCATCGGAGTGTTTTGGTCATATCTTCGCGCTCGAGCGTCATACGGAGACGAGCTTATACAACTTTTTCATCTACAGATCGCAAGGAACGCGCTCGTATTTTTATTGGATTTTCGTGAGATTTATTTCGAGGTGAAAATCACTGTTTTCTCAGTGTACTGTGCACAGTCTTTTTCCACAGTTTGTTGTTTGGATCACCACCTTGCCGGATTTTTATCTTGATGTACAGAACTCGGATTTGGGCGTGCAAGGTACCGTTTCGAAGCTATCGACGCGAGGATCGCCGTGATATTTTTATTGGAATTTTCTGGGCAATTTCTGCAGGTGATAATTTAACTGTACAGAATTCGGGATTGTATGTGTTAATTAGTGCTATAAGTGAGAGCCTAAGTGTAATTAGTGAGCTTTGTACTGTACCAGGAGTATTGCGGGTGTGCTGAACTTGTTGGAGCAAGGATTTGGAGTTTTTGGTATTTTCAGCTGTACGGATTTGGACAGTTGCTCTTCAGGTGGGTGGTTGCTTTACTCCTCTTTCCTGATATACCCACTAGGAGTATTAGAGTGATTCCCTTATTTGGATATGTTGAATAGTCATCTAATGAACATGCATGCTTAACTAAATAATTGTGAGCCTATCTTATGGAAAATATGTTATATTGGGAATTTAATATGTTGGAACTCATACATGCTTTATGGACATCCTTTTAGCATTTAACCTTGCATAAAGGGGGGGGGGGGAATGTACTTTCATAGGATGATACTGTGAGGTGTCTTGCGGAAGGGTACCACTCGAGGATATTATTTGGACAGGCATAGGGGATGGTTTATATGAGGATGATTAGCAGATTAGGGACAGGTGGGGTCTGATTATGATTTTAGCATGATGATTATACCCAGGTGAAACTATTAATTGATATTCTGGTCGAACCACTATTTGTCACTTTTCTACTTTCTCCCCTGAGGACATAGGCAGGCTTACTTGGACATTTGGTAGGGCCATTTCTTATCGCTACACTTTATGTTGGGGTTTGATTTAGAAGAAACCCTATTTGCTTCTTCTCCCCCTATTCTTTAGTCAGGTGACTATATGTTGCTCGAGTTTGAGCAGGGGATTGGCATTGTGTAGCCGGGGCCTAGATTTTTTGCTTCTGGGGTATTATGGCTGCCGCGGGTAGTAGGCGGTGAACCAGATATCATTGTGGGACATGTTTGTGATCATGGGTGTTGTTGTGAACCCCTACTTTTGATTACCCTCTAGGCATTGGAGTAGCTTCTATGATTAGAAGGCTGATTAATAAATTAGGGGCTTTGGGCATGCATTTTAGACAGGCACATGCTATCTTTTATTTACTACTCTCGTACTTTTATCAGCATGCTTTAGCAAGGTAAAAACATATCGACATCTGCTTTATTTTTATGGTTATCATCTTGGGACATTCGCATGCTTGTATGGTCACCTAGATAGGCCACCTTTTTCTGCTACACTATCATGCTGGAATTGACATAGGAGAAACCCCTTTTGTTATTCTTTTCTGCTCTCATTTGAGGCTCAGGGTATTTGCAGCTCGTGCGCGAGCAGGTGGATAGGATAGTGTAGTCAGGTCCTCGGTTTTTGGGACAGACAGGGTATTGCGGCAACCGCGGACATTGGGCGGTTGACCGGAGGTTTCTTATGCATCAGATTGGGTATCAGGTCTTTCTTTCGTGGTTGGATTTCCCACGGTTTGTCTATCTCGCATCGGGTTGAGATCAGGTCCTTCTTTGGTGGATGGGTTTTCCCACTTTGATCAGAGTCATGATCCAGTCCTGCTTATTTATGATACTTGGGTTACTGAGATACTTTTCCTCGTGTGGGTCGCTCCCCACGAGTGCCACTCCGGAGTAGGCTTTCCACGGTGCAGAGCGCCGGGCACCAGGTTGGGTTTTGAGTCCTTGGGACTCCTTTGCTTCGGTGTTATGCGTAGGCTGGCATACCCGTCGCGGCAGAGCAGGCAGTACCAGTGGTTACTGGTGGTTAGATTGGGTTATTCTGGCTGACATTTACTTCCTGATGCATATATTTAGCTATCCTTTTAGCTTGGCATTTTTAGAGGCATTCTAGTGGTAGCTTTTCATCAGGAGTCTTATTCTTTTTAGCATACCGCCTTTGTTTCCTTTTTGCCTCTGGTAGACCTAGTGGGCGTGTCAGGGTTTGAGGTTTTACCCACTAGGGGAGGCTACTGGTTTACTAGTAGTTCTCACCCCCATTCTTTTTCCTCTTTTCTTCTCCCTTGTTTTGCAGAGTCTTCTGCGGGTGCTACTGGACTTTCAGTGGCGGGTCGAGGTGAGAGGACGGCTGAGTAGATAGATCTCGAGGCAGGATGAGCGTGTTAGCTGGACTGTTGGTGTACCCAGGTTTTTCCTCAGACGGTTGTACTTTCACTTTTGGAACTGGCTTTTGCCAGCATGTTGTATTTTTTTTTATTTTGTGAGCTGGGAGAGACTGATGTAGCATTTATACAGATGTTTTGTACTTTATTTCCAGCTTCGGTCTGAGATGTATTAGTTTTAGTTCAGCTCTGTTTTTATTGCTCTTTTATCTTATCTTTTTATCTGAGCAGGTTGTTGACGCTTCGTGTACGCGGGAAATACCGTGTGCACGGCGGATCTGTAGACGGGCCCGGGTTCTGGTTTACACCCGGGGCGTGACAGATTAAGTTGGTATCAGAGCTTAGGGATAGGTCAGTTGGGACTTAGGAAACCCTAGGCTTACGGCGGGCCCTAGGATGTTAGGGTGTGAGAGACGCGACATTTTGCGAAAGTCGGTGATTTGGTTTTGACTCTTCCTGTGAGTGAAGAGGGATCGACATACCCTATTTTTGTGGGACAGTTATGTTGGCTGCAGACAACATAAAGTTACAAAAATAGGGGGATGTCTTTGACTTTCGCTAGATTGGGTCGAGTGTTTGGGTTGTGCTGATTTGCTGTTTGTCGTGGCGAGCGGTGTCTCCCCGACTTTGGGCCCTGACCCGGGTGCACTTGGGTGCAGCTGTTGGGTCTGAGCTAGTTGTTTCGGGCCGGATACCAGATTGGAGTCAGAGAGCTCCGGACCCAGGAGACAGGATTGTCAGAGGCTTTTCAGCGGCAGAGTGGGCGAGCATCTGGTTTTGTGACACAGTCGTCGGAGCGGCGGGCAGCTCGACAGTGCTTCCTTCTGAGACCACCCGATTGCAGCATCCTCAAGGGCGGGGATTTCTACAGTACTGATGGAGCAAGTAGCCCCTCCGTGCCAATGGTTAGTGCTGAGGCGCCGAGGCAGGGTGGATAGTTGACAGCTGATGAGCGGTGAGACCCCAAGGATCAGTTGAGCCAGTTTCGGCGGATAAACCACCTCGATTCTAGGGATTTGGTTTGGAGCCTCTTGGAGTAGAATCGTGGTTGGTGATGATGGAGAGACTCTTTGGCAGCCTTCTGGTGTCTAAAGGGTGTACGCAGTTGTCGAATTGCGCGTTCTATGATTTGAGGAACGAGGCGCATAGGATATGCGTGGCTGAGAGTGGATTGCGCCAGGATACCTTTCCGTTTGCTCGGACCATCTTTCGCAGGTTTTGGACTTTGGGGTGCTTCGATAGTGGAGGCAGTGTTTATGGAACTGGCGCTGCATTTCTTTTGGATGGGTGTCTGCTGTCAGAGGCAAGTTCTGGATAGAGGCGCTTGATGCCAGATGATGGAGGATAGATCGGCCGGCAGAGACATTTTTGTTTTCCTTTCCTGGTTGGTGGATATCCGTGTGGATAGAGTATGTGAGTTTATCTCTGGGGGATGTTACCCTGTGTGTTTGATAATTGGCATGTTTGGGGTGCGATAGACGTGATCGAGGGGTGAGCTCAGTAAGGATAATTGTATCAGGAATTGCATGAATCGATTGTGCTTGGTCGTTTGACGTTGATGTCCTGGTAAATTTGTGAGACATCCGGGGTTGGGTGGACCCCGATGACAGCAACAGCCCTTTTATCAGAGTGGCGCAGCGGTAGCGTGGATTGGCTGTCTGCGAGAGACCGCATTCGGCACCTCAGTGTGAGCTTGGACAGAGGTCGTGCCCCCTTTGTGATTGGTCTAGATATGTCGGCTGGCTGAGCGACGACTACTTGCATCGAGCGGTTGAATCTGTGCCGCCCGGTTGGAGGGCGCCACGGTAGTGGGTTGAGTTATCACAGGTATGATTTCATCACAGCAGTCGGAGTTAGAGCTTGTTGCATTCCTGCATGGACTAGAGGTAGAGTTGTTACCACATGCACTTGAGGTACCGGTTACTGTTGGCATTATGCAAGTGGGGGAGGCTTGTGGATCATGTCCAGTGTAGCAGAGGCCGTGAGTTATGCCGGCAGACATATTGGTGTCTGTGGCAGCTTAGTGTTTGACCCAGTGCATGGGATTGGTTGGCGTAGTGCCACAGGAGGTTTGACTGTCAAGAGAAAGGGCTTTGATTTTCTGCAAGGCAGATAATGGAAGGCAATCTGTTTGTCGAGACTGTTAGAGCACACCGTTTGCAGCGACTGTGTGAGAGGTGCCTACGGTGACAGCGGGACTTAGGGATATCCCTTTTGCTCGTGAGATTCCGGGTGTGAGACCACCTGAGCCGATGCTTATGCCGCCAGAAGGGGAGATTTTGATTGTGGTTGTCGTGGTTCTGGAAACCGCGCCAACTTCGTAGCACCTCGTTGGATATCGCTTCTAGAGCTGCGGGAGTTGATGGCATAGGTGCGGGGATCTGATGGATCGAGGGTCTGTTGGACCTAGTGCTACGACGCTGATACCCGACGGTGAGAGCCCTTTGTAATTGGAGCCCAGTCAGGTCCAGCTATTATTTAGGGCCTTTGATGGAGTTCTGCCCCGGCAGTTGATCGATTATGATGCCTACACCAGTTTGAAATTTACAGTTGAGTATTTCGCCAAGATGGCGTACAAGAGACGCTAGGGGCATTAGAAGTACAGTGAAGCCAATGGAATGACTAATGCCTTGTTGCCTTTAAGATTGAGGAACACTGTTTCCAGTGGGACATGAACGGATTGATAGCAGCGATCTCTAAGGATATTTTGGCTTTACCCCCCTTCCCGAATGATTTTGAGCTTGTGGAGCATTTGTAGATGCTGTGGCAAGGTCTGTGAGGAAAAAGCTTTATGCCAAGTCGTTGTGGTGCAAGTTTTAGTTTTGAGAGCATGTCTTCTTGGATTGCCTATTCAAGCCATAGGGGCGACTGTGGAAATCCGGCCAAAATGGATGGTAATTAAGACTGGCCGAGATCGACGGTTATTGTTGAGGTGAAGAGCTTTTGGACCGGATGGTGCTTGCAGAGCCTGATGATCAGATGACGAGTTTGGTACCAGCGCCGATTTTAACCTAGTCAGTAGTGGGAGATGGATTTGTGAGTTATAGTGATACCTCCCATAGTGGCTGTAGAGCTATCCTTGGATTTTGTTGAGCATCCTGTATCACCCCGACAGGGCCACTTTGGTGGCGGATACCTGGAGCAGAAGAGCTTTGGGGTTGTGCTTGTTGATTCTATATTTGGCGCTGTGTGGGGCCATCTTGGTGTGCAAAGTTTGGGTTTATGTCCTAGAGGATCTCTTTGGATTAGAGGCTGCGGCTGAGCAATCCACTTGGGTGGTTGAGTTTTGAGGGCGACCGAGTGTGAACCCCTGCTTGTTTGGGCCCCTTTTCTGTGCAGGTGTTCTGTGTTTGTGTTTCGGGTCGCGTTGGTTGAGTCGGCTCTTGGGTGTGATTCTTGAGCATGTTGCTCGGGCTGTTCGTTCCTTTCCCCAGTCTTTTGTTGGAAGATCTGAGGTTTTTCTGCATCTCAGCTCAGGAGTGGTATGCTTTGGGCCCCTCGCCCGTGATCGACTCGCTTCTTTGGAGCCCTTTGAGAGTTTGGTGTACGTGGGACGCCCGTTGCAATTCCGGCTCGTGTGGTGAGGGAATTGCGCAATCGGGCTTTGCCGTTCTGGTTGTTGCCGTTCTGGTTGTTGCGGAGTAATCACGGGGAGTGATAGATGACTTGGGAGCTGGAGACGGCGGTGTTGGGTTTTGACCCTGGTTTTTGAGACTCCTAGGGAGTTGCTTTAGTTTCGAGGACGAAACTTTCTTTTAGTGGGGGAGGATGTGGTGACCCGGACCGTTGCAGGGCTTCTACAGTGTGACCGGCAGCTTCGGGAGGCCTACGGGGCATGTCAGCGGTGTTCGCGCGCCAATTTGGACTCAAGTGATGGATTCGGGGCTTAAATAGATCACGTGGATAACCGGAAGACCCCGTTGGATGTTTAGAAGTGTTTTCGCGCAAATCGGATACCAGATTTGGACTCGGCGCGAAATTCGGAGTGAAAATACCTTTCCGGGAGCCTCCGGCAAATTTTAGGATTGGAATTTGGCAAAACGGACGCCGTATTTGGATTCAGCGCGCGAAAACGGTCAAGATGGGCTATTTACTTGGATTTTTCGGAGCTTGCTACAGTAATTTACTGTTCACCGGCCGGAACAGTGTTTTCCGGCGATCGCCGGCGCCGGCGGCGGCGGCGGGCAGCACCGGCGGGCGGCGGCGCGGCCTCGGGCAGGCGGAGCAGCGGCGGCGCGCGGCGCGGGCAGCGCGCGGGCGCGCGGGCAGGCGCGCGGTCCACGGCGGCGGCCGTGCACTTGGGCGGTGCCACGTGGCGGCTGGTGAGTGGAGGGCTCACAGTGCGCGGTCTATGGAGTAGTCGCGAGGGCTCATGGTCCAGGATGCACCGAGTTTGACACGTGGCATCGTTTTACTGGATGGTTCACGGAGCGCGGTTCACGGAACATTTTTGGTGCACGGTGGACCGACGGTGGGACACGTGGCGGCTTGTGATTGGCTCGGTGTTGTGCTCCCGGTCTACGCAACGGGTGGAGCAGTTGCCGTACGCGACGTGCGGGCGGGAGCAGGGTGCGCGGTTCACGGGCGGTGCACGGTTGTTGGGGCCACGTGGCGCGCCGTCGTTGGGTGGCTCACGTGCACCGGGCGCAGCGAAAGGTTTTTCCTGGATTTTTCCCTTAAGTGCATCCGAGAGCTCTTCCAATGGGGATTTCGACCCCTTCGAGGCCTCAGCTCGAAGGGGACATTAGAGGATGAATTCTTCCCCTTGAAGTGAGGATCAATTCTACCAAGTTTCAGATTTTCGGGTGGCACGGATTTCGAGATCTCGATTTTACGGCGCGGCGCGACGTTGCGTTTTCTGTGTTCTTCTTCGGCGCAGCAGCAGTGTTTTAGCTCCCCCGGCCTACCCCGAGCTCCTTTTTCTGTGATTTTTGCGCCGTTGGCTTCACGACAGGTAGGGCTTCATCTTTCATTTGGATCGCGCACTCTGATTTTGCTTCTTTGGCTCGGATCCCGAGGTAACAATGGACCCCCTTTTTCTGTGAGGAATGTGAGGACAGCATCGGAGTGTTTTGGTCATATCTTCGCGCTCGAGCGTCATACGGAGACGAGCTTATACAACTTTTTCATCTACAGATCGCAAGGAACGCGCTCGTATTTTTATTGGATTTTCGTGAGATTTATTTCGAGGTGAAAATCACTGTTTTCTCAGTGTACTGTGCACAGTCTTTTTCCACAGTTTGTTGTTTGGATCACCACCTTGCCGGATTTTTATCTTGATGTACAGAACTCGGATTTGGGCGTGCAAGGTACCGTTTCGAAGCTATCGACGCGAGGATCGCCGTGATATTTTTATTGGAATTTTCTGGGCAATTTCTGCAGGTGATAATTTAACTGTACAGAATTCGGGATTGTATGTGTTAATTAGTGCTATAAGTGAGAGCCTAAGTGTAATTAGTGAGCTTTGTACTGTACCAGGAGTATTGCGGGTGTGCTGAACTTGTTGGAGCAAGGATTTGGAGTTTTTGGTATTTTCAGCTGTACGGATTTGGACAGTTGCTCTTCAGGTGGGTGGTTGCTTTACTCCTCTTTCCTGATATACCCACTAGGAGTATTAGAGTGATTCCCTTATTTGGATATGTTGAATAGTCATCTAATGAACATGCATGCTTAACTAAATAATTGTGAGCCTATCTTATGGAAAATATGTTATATTGGGAATTTAATATGTTGGAACTCATACATGCTTTATGGACATCCTTTTAGCATTTAACCTTGCATAAAGGGGGGGGGGGAATGTACTTTCATAGGATGATACTGTGAGGTGTCTTGCGGAAGGGTACCACTCGAGGATATTATTTGGACAGGCATAGGGGATGGTTTATATGAGGATGATTAGCAGATTAGGGACAGGTGGGGTCTGATTATGATTTTAGCATGATGATTATACCCAGGTGAAACTATTAATTGATATTCTGGTCGAACCACTATTTGTCACTTTTCTACTTTCTCCCCTGAGGACATAGGCAGGCTTACTTGGACATTTGGTAGGGCCATTTCTTATCGCTACACTTTATGTTGGGGTTTGATTTAGAAGAAACCCTATTTGCTTCTTCTCCCCCTATTCTTTAGTCAGGTGACTATATGTTGCTCGAGTTTGAGCAGGGGATTGGCATTGTGTAGCCGGGGCCTAGATTTTTTGCTTCTGGGGTATTATGGCTGCCGCGGGTAGTAGGCGGTGAACCAGATATCATTGTGGGACATGTTTGTGATCATGGGTGTTGTTGTGAACCCCTACTTTTGATTACCCTCTAGGCATTGGAGTAGCTTCTATGATTAGAAGGCTGATTAATAAATTAGGGGCTTTGGGCATGCATTTTAGACAGGCACATGCTATCTTTTATTTACTACTCTCGTACTTTTATCAGCATGCTTTAGCAAGGTAAAAACATATCGACATCTGCTTTATTTTTATGGTTATCATCTTGGGACATTCGCATGCTTGTATGGTCACCTAGATAGGCCACCTTTTTCTGCTACACTATCATGCTGGAATTGACATAGGAGAAACCCCTTTTGTTATTCTTTTCTGCTCTCATTTGAGGCTCAGGGTATTTGCAGCTCGTGCGCGAGCAGGTGGATAGGATAGTGTAGTCAGGTCCTCGGTTTTTGGGACAGACAGGGTATTGCGGCAACCGCGGACATTGGGCGGTTGACCGGAGGTTTCTTATGCATCAGATTGGGTATCAGGTCTTTCTTTCGTGGTTGGATTTCCCACGGTTTGTCTATCTCGCATCGGGTTGAGATCAGGTCCTTCTTTGGTGGATGGGTTTTCCCACTTTGATCAGAGTCATGATCCAGTCCTGCTTATTTATGATACTTGGGTTACTGAGATACTTTTCCTCGTGTGGGTCGCTCCCCACGAGTGCCACTCCGGAGTAGGCTTTCCACGGTGCAGAGCGCCGGGCACCAGGTTGGGTTTTGAGTCCTTGGGACTCCTTTGCTTCGGTGTTATGCGTAGGCTGGCATACCCGTCGCGGCAGAGCAGGCAGTACCAGTGGTTACTGGTGGTTAGATTGGGTTATTCTGGCTGACATTTACTTCCTGATGCATACATTTAGCTATCCTTTTAGCTTGGCATTTTTAGAGGCATTCTAGTGGTAGCTTTTCATCAGGAGTCTTATTCTTTTTAGCATACCGCCTTTGTTTCCTTTTTGCCTCTGGTAGACCTAGTGGGCGTGTCAGGGTTTGAGGTTTTACCCACTAGGGGAGGCTACTGGTTTACTAGTAGTTCTCACCCCCATTCTTTTTCCTCTTTTCTTCTCCCTTGTTTTGCAGAGTCTTCTGCGGGTGCTACTGGACTTTCAGTGGCGGGTCGAGGTGAGAGGACGGCTGAGTAGATAGATCTCGAGGCAGGATGAGCGTGTTAGCTGGACTGTTGGTGTACCCAGGTTTTTCCTCAGACGGTTGTACTTTCACTTTTGGAACTGGCTTTTGCCAGCATGTTGTATTTTTTTTTATTTTGTGAGCTGGGAGAGACTGATGTAGCATTTATACAGATGTTTTGTACTTTATTTCCAGCTTCGGTCTGAGATGTATTAGTTTTAGTTCAGCTCTGTTTTTATTGCTCTTTTATCTTATCTTTTTATCTGAGCAGGTTGTTGACGCTTCGTGTACGCGGGAAATACCGTGTGCACGGCGGATCTGTAGACGGGCCCGGGTTCTGGTTTACACCCGGGGCGTGACACCTGCGCCCCCTTGTGTATCAACCAGGGCATCCCATCGGACTATCTCAATATCACGCAAAGCGACCTCTAGTGTATCAACTAGGCGCATCATCATCATCGTATCCGGAGCGTAACTCGAGGGGAGCGACCCCACCGAGCTCAAACGTGCCTCATCTGGCATAAAAAGCGACATCTGCAAGCTACAATCCACGATTAAACAGATCAGAAACTCGAATACCAACATCCCACACTCATGTCTAGGTCGGAGAACACTCCACGACTCAATCTGATAAGCCCCCACTGTTAAGGATTTTATTTTGGCGTATTTCGTGAAGTGGTTAAGTCTTGAATATTGAAGATGAAGATGTTTGGATCATATACCTCAATCTCAAGAAAGAAGAATTCAAAAGGATTAGGTACGTTTAACTAAATAAGTTTGGTGATCCGAATACTTCTTATAGGGTAGAAACACTTGGATGGATTTTTAATTGCATAAAAATCAAAAAACTGGACTGTTACATGTTCAGGATCCGGATCAGGGCATCCGGTCCGGACCCCGAACGTAGGTAAGTTCATGCGGAATTTCAGTCCGGACCTCCCCTGGTTCAGTTTGCACCCCGAGCAAGGTTTCTTCAGAAATCGCATGAATAGTCCGGACCGTTCATGTCACGCCCCGGGGTCGAAACTGCGACCCGGGCTCGCCAACAGATCCGCCACCTATGCCAAACCCCGCATAGGCGAAACGTCCTACCTGCAAGAAAAGTACTACAGCTAAATAGATATCAGAGCTATACCATAAAAGTGCGGTAAAATTAAAACCATCCATCTGTACAACTGGAATAATAACAATGTCCATCTCCCAAAATGATAATCATACAATATCCTCAAATACAAAACCCAAACTCAGCAGGGAGGTATCTCAATAAAACATCAGTGTACATGCTCTCAATACAAGTAATAACCTCACTACAATAATCTCTCAAAAGAAGAAATAAACTGATCTACTGACTGTACTCAGGATCTCCAATGTAGGGGTACTGCTACTCTCCACAGACGGGTAGGGATCTAGCACGCGACTCCCTCGCCACGCACAGCAACCGCAGAATCAGCAACACCCGCTAAGACTCTGCAAAACAAAGGAGAGAAAGAAAGGGGAAGGGGAAAACCCCCAATGGGTGTGAGAACTACACCAAAAGGGAGTTCTCAGTGGGTACCACCGCCAGGCCCGACGATCTGCCCACTAAGTCTACTAGAGGCATAAGATAACCATGGAGTAAAGACTAAAATAAGAAAGCTGGAGACTCGTAACAGCTACCATGAGCTGACTGCCACATCGGGTCCAGTCAAGCCTGCGCCTCCCTAGTATATCAACATAGGGTGTCCAGTCGGACTAACTCGCTATCGAATAGTGGCTCATGCAGGCTATAATCGAAATCCACGCTCTCTCTCAGAACGGATAGACTTAGGATCCACAACCTCTCGCACAACGGTCGAAACTCACAACGACCACGGGACCACCGTTAACCCAAACGGTTCCCAACAATACTAGCACTGATCTAAACACAGCTACTAGACTCCACTCAGCCCCCGGCACGAGTGTAACAATAAGGTACATGCCTTATATAAACCCAATCAGATGGACCGGTATGGAACCCGGTACTGCCTGCTCTGTTATCGAACTCAGTAACTGATCGGCACACGGCTCGATCTCAACATAAGTAACAGACCGGCACACGGCTCGGTCAAAATATAAGTAACAGACCGGCACACGGCTCGGTCAAGCCTACCTCCTGAGTCGCACTCGAGGGGAGCGACCCACACGAGTAAAGTATCTCAGTAACAAGTATCTCTGTCAAGTATCTCAATATAGCAGGACTGGATTGTCACGCCCGGGGTCGAAACTGCGATCCGGGCTCGCCAACAGATCCGCCACTGTGACACCCCCGGAATTTGGATTAGTCCTATATATAAATGATATAATAGGACTAAATCTCTAACCCGGCTATAGCATTTTGGATGGTAGCAAGATCCAAGAGGAACATGAGAGTTAAGCGTGCTAGAGCTAGAGTAGTTCTAGGATGGGTGACCCCCTGGGAAGTGGGGCGTCACAGTTGGTATCAGAGCCATTCACCAGCCGGAAATGTGAGATGAGTCTCGGCTGAGCCAGGGTTATATAGCGGGTAGAGCGAAGCTCCCGGCTAATGACCGTTGTGAGTGGAGTGCAGCTCCTCACAAGGTCGGCTAAGGCTAGCGAGACGAGTCTCACATCGCCTGGTGCTTGTGAGTGTGCTTGAGCCTGACGTGGACGTCAGGGCTTAAAGGGGGGAAGAATGTGACACCCCCGGAATTTGGATTAGTCCTATATATAAATGATATAATAGGACTAAATCTCTAACCCGGCTATAGCATTTTGGATGGTAGCAAGATCCAAGAGGAACATGAGAGTTAAGCGTGCTAGAGCTAGAGTAGTTCTAGGATGGGTGACCCCCTGGGAAGTGGGGCGTCACAGCCACCTATGCGAAATCCCGCATAGGCGAAGCGTCCAACCTGCAAAGTACCATCTAACAACTAAACAGATATTAGAGCTGAAGAAAAACTGCTGTAATAAAAACTTGAATCACTGTACAACTGAAAAATAAAGGTACAATATCCATCTCCCATAAATAAATGATACAATAATCCGGTCCACCAAAACTGTAATACAAGTAAAAGCCACCTATACAATATCTATAAATCCAAAAAGGGAGATAAACTGAAATAATAAAATACAACTGTGTACAGTGAAACCCACAATCCGGGTTGGTACATCTATCCCACTGTAGAAATCAACTCTGGTAAGGATCTATCTCACGACTCCCTCGCCTCGAACCATCAACCGAAAGATCCGCAACTCCCGCAGCAGACACTACAAAACAAAGGGAGGAAAGGGAAAAAACAACAATGGGGGTGAGAACCACTAGTAAAACTAGTAGCCTCCCCTGTGGGTAAAGCCTCAAACCCCGACGTACCCACTAAGTCTACCAGAGGCAAGAGAAGGAGTAAGAGAGGTGGTAAGCTACAAACAGAAATACTGATAAGAGAAAGCTACCACTAGTATGCCTCTAAATGCAGTATCGAAAGAAATGACTGTATGAATGCATCAGAAAATAGTATCTGACCAAATAAACCCAATCTAGCGCCACCAGTAAAATTGATACTGCCTGCTCTGCTGTCGAACTCAAGAACTCAGTAGGGGACCAGCACACATGGCTCGAAATCCCAAGGGACCAGCACACAAGGCTCGAAATCCCAAAAAGATGGATCGATACCCATCACGGTCTAAAGCCTACTCCGGAGTGGCACTCGAGAGCAGCGACCCACACGAGTAAAGTATCTCTGTCATCAGTATCACAAGTATCTCTGTCAAGTATCTCAATATAGCAGGACTGGATCATGACTATGATCAAAGTGGGAAAATCCATCCCCTAATGAAACCCCGATCCCCAATCTGTTGCAATAATACTCAATAAGTGGGAAACTCCATCCACTAGAGAAATCTGATACCCAATCTGATGCATAAGTAAACATCCGGTCAACCGCCCAATGTTCGCGATCGCCGCAACACCCCACAAGTCCAAAATCGAGTCTAACCTGTCCCAGACTCAATGGACTCAACTACACTATCCCGAACCCCTGCTCTAACTCGAGCAACATGCATCTGAATAAAAAGAGCACAGCTAAACATAGTTTCTCCTAAGTCAGATTCCAACATGAAAGTGTAGCAGAAAAAGGTGGCCTATCTAGATGTCCATACAAGCATGCAAGTGTCCTCATGTAGAATGAAAGAAAGGTATCTACAGTGTTCTTACACAGATTAGATCATGAATAGTATATACTATCATAAGGAATAACTCACACAGAATATAGGTTAAAGAACATCATTTATCATCAACATCACCTAAAGGAGTACAACACTTATCAATCCTCACATTCTCACATGGATATTCTAAAGATCATTTAACATCACTTAAACATGGACATTCAATAAAGTATCACCAATGAATAGACTAAGGTTCAACAACTTTCATTGATCTCACATAGGATGAACATAGGATCTACTAACAACATCCAATCTCATTTGGAGGAATTAGGAGTCATGAACATAGCTTAGTCTCATAAGGAATAGACCTCAACTCACAATGATAACCATCTTTTCATGAATGAACTAGGAATCAAAAGCATAGGTCATTCTCACATCGGCTAGATCAATAACCAACATCAACACCCATTTTCACATAAGCTAGATCAAAGATCAATCAACTAATTATTCTCACATAGATAGGTTATGAATCAACATCTATGCTCAACATCACACATTGTAGGTTAAGGATCGACAACTATAATTCATATCACAAAGTGGGTCGTTGAGGACTTAGTGACCCTAGGCTATTGGTTGGACAGTAGGATGACTGTCGTGAGAGACGTGACTTTAGAGAGAGTCCTGATTGAGTCTGTACCTCCCCTAGAGAGTTGGGAGAGTGATCTTACATGTTTATTCTCTAAAGATGGTTATGTTGGCTGCAGATAACATAATGCATTAGAATGGTTAACATGTTTTAGACTTTCGCTTGATCGGGTCGAGAGTGTTTGAGGTCTTGATGTTTGGTTCGTGGCAGTTGTCTTTGATGCCTCCGAGACGCCGTGCAGCGGCGAAGGCGCGTTTGGCCTTGGATGAGGAGCCCGAACAGCGGGAGGCGGAATGGACAAAGCAGAGTAAGGTCTGAGAGTTACGAGCGCAGGTAGCCCAGATGTTTGAGGCGATGCGGCGCCAGGAAGAGAACATGGAGCACGTGATGCGCATGCTTGAGCAGAGAGCATCTCCCGGGGTATTGCTAGTAGTACCTCCAGCCGCGACATTGTTGATTTTGACCCAGATCGCACCATTGATAGTGCGGGAGCAGCGAGAGTTTGCTGATCGGTTGTTGTACATCAGCCAGTTCCATCCCCCGTAGTTTTCAGGACAGAGTTTGGAGCCTTGGGAGGCCAAGAACTGAATTGCTACTATGGAGAAGTTGTTTGAGGATTTGTTCATCCAGGAGAAGCATCAGGTGCACTTGTGATGACCCGGATCTCCGCAGAGCTGCTACAGTGCGTTGGGGTGGCTATTGGAGGCCTACATGGTGTGTTGGAGGTGTTTGTGGCATAATTGGACATAAGTGTTGGACATCGGACTTATATGGACCCTGTGAGTGATTAGAGGACCCCGTGGAGGGTTTAGAAGTGGTTTCGGGCGAATCGGATATTTAAATTGGGCTCCACACGAAGTTTGGACTAAGAACGCATTTCCGGGTGCCTTCGACAATTTTTAGAGTCGGAATTTGGCGAAACGGACGTCAAATTCGGATTCAGCGCGCGAAAACGGTCAAAATGGACTACCCACTTGATGTTTTTGGGCACGGGTTACTGTTCACCGCCGGAACAGTAACTCCGGCGATCGCCGGCGGCGGCCGGCGGCGGCGGGCAGCGGCGGAGGGCGGCGGCGCGGCCTCGGGCAGGCGGCAGCGCGGCGGCGGGCAGGCGCGGGCAGGGCGCGCGGTTCACGCGGCAGGCGTGCACCGGAGCGGGGGGCCACGTGGCAGTTTCCTAGTGGATGGTCCACAGGTCGCGGTCCACGGAGCACAGCGGAGTGTACGGTGGACCAGAGCAGAGACACGTGGCAGTGTGGCATTGGTTCGGTGTTTGGGGTTGTGTGCACCGGGTGCAGCAAGCACGTGGCATGGACACGTGGCGCGTGAGGATTGGGCTGGCTACTGTGCGCGCAGATTGCAGGTAGCGTGGTGCACGGTGGACCGGTTGGAGACACGTGGCATCATGTTATTCGTTGGGTGTTTGGAGGTGTAGTGCACCGGGTGCAGCGAGTGTTTGGCTTGGACACGTGGCGCGCGGGGATTGGGCGCGTCACTGTGCGCGTACGGGCGGCAGGCGGCGGGGCAGGCGCGCAGGCGGCAGGCGGCGGTGCCGGCGGGCGTACGTGGCGGCCACGGCGCCGACGTGGCGCACGCGTGCGCCACGTGGCGGCCGCCCATTGGCCAGCGCCAACTGCCGCGTTGACCGGGGCTGGCCACGCGGCGTGTGGGGAGCGGCCGGATCCGCTGTGTGGTGTTCGGGGACACGTGTCGGCGCGAGGAGCGGGTCGGACGGTCACGCGGTCCGACCGGATCGGGTGTGCGGGCGTGGGCCGTGTGGGCCGGGCTACTGTGCGCGCCCGAATGCTCGGGCCGGGCCGCACTGTTTGCGCCCGAAACATTTCGGGCGCCCGGAAAAAAGGACACAGGGGTCATTTCCGAAAAGATTTTGGTGGGCCTATATATACCCCCTCCTCTCCCTCATTCTTCTCCTTTTCCGAGCTTTAGAGAGGGAATGAGAGGGGGAGATCTATATGAAAGTTGTTCCCCTTGATGTCCTGGATCTTGTGGTGGATTTCCAGAATCTCTGGAAGCTCGGCAACGGCGATATCTTTTTTACAGTTCGCCTCGGTTTTCGCCCCATTTCGGCCCATTACCGTCGCAGTTCAGTCAGAAATTCGTTGTGGGCAAACCAGGAGGAGTTTTTGGATGATTTCTTCGACAGTGTGTTCCTAAGAGGTAAGGCTTCGATTTTCGTGTTGATCGCTTCGCTCTGTTTCGCACTTTTGGCACGTTTCCCGAGACATCTTTGACCCCTCTTTTGCTGTTTGGGTGTTTGGACAGCGGTACCTTCGACGAATTGTTTCTCGGCATAGGAATATCGGATTGAGGCGATTCAAGAGTCGATTTTGGGCTACTTTTCGCAAGGAACGCGCTCGTATTTTTCTTGGAATTTTATGAGATTGATTTCGAGGTGAAAATTACTGTTTTCTCAGTGTACAGTGTGCAGTTTTTTTCACAGTTGGATGTTTGGATTACCACCTTGCCGAATTTATAACTTGACTTACCGAACTCGGATTTGGGCGTGCAAGGTACCGTTTCGAAGCTATCGATGCGAGGATCGCTGTGATATTTTTCTGGGATTTTTCTGGGCAGTTTCTGCAGGTGATAATTTAACAGTTTTGGGACTGTTGTTGTATGTATCTATAAGAGCATTATTTGGGAATTTGAGTTAGTTTTGTGGACTTTGTGTTGTGCCAGGAGTGTTCGGGTGTACTGTATTTGTTGGAGCGCAGGATTGGAGTTTTTGGCATTTTCAGCTGTACGGACCCGGACAGTTAGCGCTTCAGGTGGGTGGTTGTTGCACGCCTCTACTTCTGACCTGCTCACTAAGTTTATTAGAAAACCCCACTTTTGAGCATATTGATTGATTATTATGCATGATTGCCTGATATAAATGTGAGCCTATCATCTGAGATTAATTGTGTGAATATAGCATGTTGGGGACATTATGGGAATAATATTTTCTGTTGGAACATGATCATTGGCATAATTTATTAGTGATGATTGACATGCTACTTTAGCACCCAGCTTTTATGAAAATGGATTAAATAGATTAATTGGTGGGACATAACGACTTAATTATGTGCGGGTTTCACTCTGGGGATTTATTATGGATCAGGGATCATATACATGTGTAGTTGATTGACAATTTTAGCATGATGGGTATATCTATGTGGATTATTACTCGTTACACATGTGAAACTGTTATTTGATATATTCCCTCTTTCATCTTGTATGAGGACTTATGCATGCTTGTTTGGACATCTAGATAGGCCACTATTTTATTGCTACACTATCATGTGGGGATTTGACTTAGGAGAAACCATGATTGCTTTCTTTCTCCTTTTTATTTTGACTTTTGAGTCATGTTGCTCGGGTTCGAGCAGAGGTTTGGGATAGTGTAGCTGGGACCTGAGGGTCAGTGATAGGGTGTACCTGATGTTGGATTGTGGGCTATTGCGGCAACCGCGGACAGTAGGCGGTTGACCAGATCTTGATTATTTCACCCAATTGTGGGTTGGGGGTTATTGCGGTGACCGCGGACTTTGGGCGGTTGACCGGATGTTTACTATTGCATCAGATTGGGTATTAGATTTCTCTAGTGGATGGTATTTCCCACTTTTGAGTATTATTGTATCGGATCGGGGTTTCATTAGTGGACGGAGTTTCCCACTTTGATCATTGTCATGATCCAGTCCTGCTATTGTGAGATATTGGTTACAGAGATGCTTGATACAGTGATACTTTACTCGTGTGGGTCGCTCCCCTCGAGTGCCACTCCGGAGTAGGCTTTAGACCGTGTTGGGTTCCGGTCAGTTGGTGAGTTGTGAGTGATGGCAGAGCAGGCAGTACCAGTTTACTGGTGGCACTAGATTGGGTCTATTTAGCCAGATGTTGTTTCCTGGTGCATTCATACCGTCATTTCCTTCGGTATTGCATTTAGAGGCATACTTGTTGTGGTTTCCCCCTTTTATTCAGTAGTTCTGTTTACAGCTTTACTACCTGCCCTTTTCTTGCCTCTAGTAGACTTAGTGGGTACGCCGGAGCTTGAGGCTTTACCCACAGGGGGAGGCTACTGGTTTACTAGTGGTTCTCACCCCCACTGTTGTTTCCTCTTCTTCTCCCCCCCTGTTTTGCAGAGTCCTCATTGGAGTTGCTGATCTTCGGTCGTTGTTCGGGGCGAGGGAGTCACGAGCTAGATCGTTACCACCCGAGGAGTGTAGCTGTATCCCCTGGTTGGAGATTCCTCGTAGCTGTTGGCTGGTTTTTACTGTTTCTCTGGAGGAGAGAGATCTTTTGTATTTGGAGAGACTGATGTACTATAGTTTTAGTTTATCTCCTTTTATAGTCGAGAGATGCTGTACTGAGGACATTGTATGATGATTATCTGTATTTGAGGGAATGGATATTGTACTTTATTTCATGTTGTATAGTGATTGGATTTTATTTTACAGCATTTTATTTCAGCTCTGATATTTGTGTAGCTATAGTACTATCTTTTGCAGGTTAGACGCTTCGCCTATGCGGGTTTTGGCATAGGTGGCGGATCTGTTGGCGAGCCCGGGTCGCAGTTTCGACCCCGGGGCGTGACAGATTAAGTTGGTATCAGAGCTTAGGGATAGGTCAATTGGGACTGTAGAAACCCTAGGCTTATGGTTGGACCCTAGGATGACTTCGTGAGAGTCGTGATTTTAGCGAGAGTCCTGATTGAGTTTTATACCTCTCCCAAGTGATGGGATGGGTGATTGGCATGTTTATTCTCCTAAGCAATTATGTTGGCTGCAGACAACATAATGCGGCGGAACGGTTGACATGCTCTAGACTCTCGCCGGATTGGGTCGAGTTTTGTTTTGTGCTGTGGTGCAGTTGGTCGGGGTGAGCGGTGTCTCCCCGACGCGTTGTGCGGATTGGTGTGCACTCGTCGCAGCGGTGGAGCTTGAGTAGATTGTTTTGGGGCCGGATACCCGGATAGAGGTTAGAGAGCTTCAGGCCCCGATGGCAGGATTGTCTGAGGTTTATCAGCGGCAGAGTGAGCCGCTGGTCTAGGTGACACAGTTGTCGGAGCAGTGGGCAGCCCGACAGTGTTTTTCTCCTGAGACCACCTGGTTATTGTATCCTCAGCGGCAGTGATTTCTGAGGCGCCGATGGAGCGAGCGGCCCCGTGCCAATGTTGGGTGTTGCGGCACCGAGGCAGGGTGGATTGCTGATAGTGGGGAGTTGTGGGACATCATTGATCGATGGAGCCAGCTTTGGCATATGAACCACCCTGATTTATGGATTTGAGATGGAGCCCTTGGAGGCAAAATCGTGGTTGGTGGTGATGGAGTGATTAATTGAGGGTCCCCCTGTGCTGGGAAGTTTTTGCAGTTGTTGAACTGTACGCTCCAGGTTTCGAGGGACGAAGCGCGTAGGATGCGTGCGATTGGTAGTGGATTGCGCCAGAATACCCTTGTAGTTTATCTGATCCCTCGGTTTTGGATTATGGATTTTGGATGCCTCGATGGAGTAGGCATTGTGTGTGGAGCGTACTGTTGCAGTTCCTTTGGATAGGAATCTGCCGCCAGAGGCGAGTTCTGGATAGAGGCGCCTGGCGCTAAGTGTTGGGGGACAGATCGGGTGGCTGTGGCATTTTCGTTTTCCTTTCTGGATGGTGGACCTCCTTGTGGACGGATTATGTAAAGCTTACCCAAAGGAAGGTTACCCCTTTGTGATTATTAACCTGCATGTTTGGGGTACAATAGATGTGCTTGAGGGGTGAGCTGAGTAAGGATAATTGAATGAGGAATTGCAGGAATTAATTGTGTTTTGTTATATGACGATTGCGATAATGGATTTTCTGAGATGTCAGAGGTCAGGTGGACCCCGGTGGCAGCATCAGCATCATTATCAGAGTGGCGCAGCGGTAGCGTGGATTTGTTGTCTGCGAAGGGCCTTATTCCTTGCCTCAGTGTGAGTAAGGCGGAGAATTGTACTCCTTTTGTGGATAGCCTTGATTTTCTGGCAGATTAAGTGACGACCACCTACATTGAGCGGTTGAGACTGTGCTGCCTGGGTGGAGGGCGCCAAGGCAGTGGACCAGGTCGTCGCAGGTGATTTCATCACAGCAGTCAGAGTTAGAGCATGTTGCATTCCTGCATGGACTAGAGGCAGATTTGTTACCACATGCACTAGAAGTACAGGTTCCTGTTGGGATGGTGCATGTGGAGGAGGTTGTGGATCATGTCCAGTGCAGTTGAGACCCCGAGTGGTATCGGCAGGTTTATTGGTATTTGTATCTGGTCAGTGTTTGACCTAGTGCGTGGGATTGGTTGGCACAGTGCCACATGGTGTATGACTGCGGGGAGAGAAGGTTATGATCTTCTGCAAGGCAGACATTAGAGACTTGTTCTTTGAGACAGTCGAAGCACACAAGTTGTAGCGACAATGCGAGAGGTGCCAACGGCGGCACCGGGACGCGAGGATATTCCTGTTGTCGTGAGATCCCGGGTGTGATTCCACCGGAGCTGATAATGATGCCGTCGATTAGGGAGATTGAGATTGCGGTTGACGTGGTTCGGGGAACCACGCCAACCCCGATAGCACCTCATTGGATACCCCCTGTAGAGCTGACAGAGCTGATGGCGCAGTCGCAGGATCTGATGGATCGAGGGTCTGTTCGATCTAGTGCCACGTCGTTGGCACAGGACAGTGAGGGTCCTTGTGTGGGGTGACCGCAGGCAGGTCTGGATGTTATTTAGGACCTTTGATGGAGTTATACCCCGATAGTGGTCTGCTTGGGATGCAGGTGTCTTCTTGGGATCATACAGTTGTGTATCCCGCCAAGATGGTGTTCAGGACCCGGTAGGGGCATTATGAGTACAGTGGGGACAGATGGAATGACTAAGGCCCTGTCGTTTTAGGACTTGAGGAATTGTGTGTTCCTGATGCACTTGGAAGGATTATTTGAGATATTCTTCCGGGATATTTTGATTTTACCCCATCTCTGTACGGTTTAGAGCTGGTGGAGCACTGGTAGACAGTGTGGCAAGGTTTGTGAGGAAGAAGCTATGCCAAGTTGTTGTGGTACAAGTTTTAGCTGTGAGAGCATACCTTCTTGGATTACTTGTTCTAGCCGTGAGGGGCGGTGGTAAACTGGCCATAAGGGATGCTTGCGAGAATGGCTGAGACCGGCAGTTATTTGATTGAGGTGAGGAGCTTGTGAGCCGGATAGTGCCAGCAGAGCTTGGCAATCGGATGATGAGATTGATACCAGCCCTGATTTCAGCATCGCCAGTGTTGGGGATGGATTTGTGAAATACAGTGATGCCTCCCATAGTAGCTATGAAGTTACAGTTGGATTTGTGGCAAGCATCCAATATCACCCTGATAGGGCCACTGTGGTGGCGGATACCCGGAGCAGGAGAGCTATTTGGGGTTGAGTTTGTTGACTCCGCAGCTGGCGCTGCGTGGACTGTCGAGGCAGACGTGGCCTATGATGGTGACACTGAGGGCTCTTTTTCCTCTCGGAGTTGCTTTGCCTGTCACTGGTTTGGGAGTTGAGGACACAACTCCCGAAATTTGATGAAGTGACCGTCTGGAGCAGTTACCCTTTCTCGAGCCTGGAGGATTGGATTTACCAGCTGCAAGGGTACTGGACCTTCTCGAAGATTGATTTGCGATCTGGTTCTTCCAACTGCTTATTGTTGTGTGCTGATGCCCGAGAGTTGGGGAGGTGTTGCTACACCCTGATGGTTTTGGATTAGAGATCAGAGTTACGTGATCAGTTGGAGGACCTATATCGGATGCCCCGGAGTACAGAGGTACTTGGATCGAGCTTGTTGTGCCGAAGGACTTGTGGTTGGATCATCTGAGGCCCTGGGAAGAGCGGAGGCTTGTACCGATGCAGATTACTTGATAGCTCGAGCAGTTAGCCCAGCTGCACTTGGTTGAGTTGGTGCGGTTTTTCTAAGTGCCCGCCTTTATGTTGTTCTAAATGGAGACCCGAGGACCGCATCGCGCCTTTGGAGGAGGTACTTGTCAGCCTTGGGAGCTTGAGTGGTGGATGATTGGATGTTTACCCCCTTTATTGTGGTTAAGTTTCCGTGTTGAGGAACGACTTTAGTTTCGAGGACGAAACTTTCTTTTAGTGGGGGAGGATGTGATGACCCGGATCTCCGCAGAGCTGCTACAGTGCGTTGGGGTGGCTATTGGAGGCCTACATGGTGTGTTGGAGGTGTTTGTGGCATAATTGGACATAAGTGTTGGACATCGGACTTATATGGACCATGTGAGTGATCAGAGGACCCCGTGGAGGGTTTAGAAGTGGTTTCGCGCGAATCGGATATTTAAATTGGGCTCCACACGAAGTTTGGACTAAGAACGCATTTCCGGGTGCCTTCGGCAATTTTTAGAGTTGGAATTTGGCGAAACGGACGTCAAATTCGGATTCAGCGCGCGGAAAACGGTCAAAATGGACTACCCACTTGATGTTTTTGGGCACGGGTTACTGTTCACCGCCGGAACAGTAACTCCGGCGATCGCCGGCGGCGGCGGCGGCAGCGGAGGGCGGCGGCGCGGCCTCGGGCAGGCGGCGCAGCGGCGGCGGGCAGGCTTGCGGGGAGGGGCGCGCGGTTCACGCGGCAGGCGTGCACCGGAGCGGGGGGCCACGTGGCAGTTTCCTAGTGGATGGTCCACAGGTCGCGGTCCACGGAGCACAGCGGAGTGTACGGTGGACCAGAGCAGAGACACGTGGGCAGTGTGCATTGGTTCGGTGTTTGGGTTGTTTGCACCGGGTGCAGCAAGCACGTGGCATGACACGGGCGCGTGAGATTGGCTGGCTACTGTGCGCGCAGATTGCAGTTCGTGGTGCCGGTGGACCGTTGGAGACACGCTGTGCACATGTTTATTCTTTGGGGTGTTTGGAGGTGTATGGCAACCGGGTTGCGCGAGTTTGTTGTCACTTGGACACGTGGCGCGCGTGATTGGGCGCGTCACTGTGCGCGTACGGCGGCAGGCGGCGGGCAGGCGCGCAGGCGGCAGGCGGCAGGCGGCGTGCCGGCGGGCGTGGCGGCCACGGCGCCGACGTGGCGCACGCGTGCGCCACGTGGCGGCCGCCCATTGGCCAGCGCCAACTGCTCCGTTGACCGGGGATGGCCCACGCGGCGTGTGGGGA
>JAQOTM010000364.1:129056-218155 GCA_029168755.2 Tillandsia fasciculata
CTCACTGCACAAGCCACAGTCCCTCTCTGGCCCACGCGAAGCTACTCCGACTCTACTAAAACACGCACAAGCGGTGTCGGCAACAAACATGCTCTAACTCCGACGACCATAAAGAAAACCACACCTGGTAAGACGCGATCCACTATCCTGGCGCCCTCTAACCGGTTGCACAATCTCACCCACTAGATGTTGGTGGCCATCGCTCTATCTGTGTCACGCCCCGGGGTCGAACTGCGACCCGGGCTCGCCAACAGATCCGCCATCTGTACGAAACTGCCGCACAGACGAAGCGTCTACCCTGCAAGTCAGATCTAAAGCTAAAAACATGTATCAGAGCTGAAACTAAAAAACCAAAAGCTATAGAATAAAAACTGAACATCTGGAATAGTAAAATCTCCACTAGTACACAAATCCCCAAGGTACATAGTCTCACAAGAATAAAACAAGTACTATCCTCACAAGTCTCTCAGAATGTCCAGTACAAAAGTGGAAACATAAATACACCGGGTACATCTACCTCAAACTCTCAATGCTGGTAAGGAACTAATCGGCCACGTCCTCACCTCGATCTGCTGTCTCCGCGGGAACCAAGCCGGAACAGCTGCCTCAAACCTGTCACCGCAGCGGGTGTGAGATCTACTGCAGAAGGCAGATCTCAGTGGGTACCGTCCCAATATCCACGGTATGCCCACTAAGTCTACTGGAGGCAAAACAGATAGGTATGCAGATAGATAGGTAGATAGATAAATAATGGTAAGCTGAATAGAAAACTACAGCTAGAAGGTCTCAATCATACGGCTCAAAAAGAAACTCTACCAATGATACGATATGCATATACTAACACTGCTAATAATATGCCTCAAGTACTATGCTCAAAGGGAAACTCATCAATGAACATGCTATGCCATCACTCTCTCAATGTCACCCAATCTCAATGACTGCCTCATAGGGTCCAGTCAAGCCTGCGCCAAACCTACTGCCACCTCGTCCTCACTGGGACGGGACTTACGTAGGGCGTCCCACACGGACATCACAAGCGAACTCTAGTGTATCAACTAGTCGCATCATCGCAGCCTCGTCAGGCTCGGTATCATCACACACACCCGGGTGGTAGCTCGAGGGGAGCGACCCCACCGAACTCAAGTATCTCATCTGTATCACTATCTCATAAGCGGCACATGCAGGCTATAGTCCACGATCAAATAGATCGGCAACTCGATGCTCGAAAGCGCAACTCTGTCGGAAAAGACTCCACGACTCAAACAGGAAAACCCAAACACTCTCACAGCTATGTCGGAGAACCCTCAACGACTCAATCTGTTAATGCACGACCCATGGCTGAGTCGGGAAACCTCCACGACTCGATCTGCCAGAACCCCCAAAACTCTCAAGGCTAAGTGGGAGAGCCATCTCCACCACTGAATCAAAATACGACCCATAATCTAGAGTAATCTCACTATCCCATAAGGAGCTCAAAAATCAAATGACACTATAACTCATCTCAAAACTCAAAAAAGACCCCTCGGCCCCCAGGCACGAGGTCTAATGCACCCTGAAATTATGCCATACCTCTGGCGAACTTATCTTTTAAAAACCACCTTTGAAAAATGATGTTTTTTCCTTAAAACGGGCTTTCTCAATTTTTAAAATGATCCGGATGCAAAAATAATGACCACAGAACATGCAGCTTAGTGTCATATGATAGGAGGAGTATACTAAAAATAATCTGGGGTTCTAAATAATTTTCTAAAAATTCCCAGGGAATTATCAGATGTAAAAACAGTGAAAAATAGCATGGTAAACATGATCAAATTGCATTCAGGAGCATTAAGGGGCATTCCATACATTTTGGAGAAATTCCAACCCACCTGGAACGCTTTCCGCAGGCAATTGCTGAAGTCGGTGAAGTGCTGGAACCTCGAACTGACGAAACCTCGAAAATAGTGCCGCAAATCCCGAAAAAATCCTCGGAAGCTCCAATAAAACCACCAGAGTCTTCACAAAGATCCTGTGCGCCACGGCTCGCTCCACACATCCACAGCACACAAGTATATTTTCGTAGTACTCATAAAACCTTCAGCAACTACCAGGTGTACGCAGTCCATTTTATATCCACCTTAATCCAAAAGCCACACCACAACATCTGCACGCTCATAAAATAAATGCTCATTTATCCAATTTGCACTAACCACTTACACCCTAGAAAAACTCCCTCAACACACAAGCAGCTCCAAATGCTCACTCAAAACACATAAACTCTTCAAGCTCCTATTAACAACTTATTAAAATTACATGTTCACCCAAACATTATTTTCTTAAGTCAACCCCCCCACACACACAAGCTGCTCCCTTAAGCACAAAAATAAATTAAAGCTCACATAACCACCAAATCCCATAAATCCACCTGCTACATACAAGTTCACACTGATCACAATATCACCTATAACACTCTAATAATCCAAAGCACACTCAAAAATATACAAAAGTCCTCAAATACATCTCCAACATTATGCTCACATGCACATAATGATTCCGGATCACATATACACAATTCCTTAATTCCAATAATTTTAAATTGCTCCCTGCTTAAAGCAGGTCCTTCATCCATCAACATGCTTAATTAAGTTTCACAACACCACCAAGCACCCATGTACACACACACACATACACATAGTCCTCAACATGGAACCCACATACTCAGCACAAACTTCACACTGCCCAGGCTCCATGTGCAAACAATAATTCAAGATCACATAACACAATCCATTAATTCAAATCCACCTACTCTCCCTCAAGTGCATCTGTACCCACCACAACCAATCACTACTAAAATCATCAAAAGTCCACCACAAATCACAGCTTGCAATTAAATACAAGCTTCATTTACATACTTCCAATTTACATAAAAAAAAAACTGCTCACTAACAAAATAATTGCTCACCTATTAAATCCACCATTACAACCATTAAGTCCATATGCACCTCAAAATATCCCACAGCTTAAGGAAACCGCAAGCTCCAAGCCACCAGTCAAGCTACAGGATCCCAAAGCCACGCTGCGCACTCCACTCGGCTCCGCATAGCACCTCGCCGAATCCGAGCATCCACAAGAGGATGTCCTGCGAGCAAAAGGGAAGAACCGCATAAAAAAAAAAAAAAGCCTACAAAATGTCCACGCGACTACCCGGGCAACCCACGGCCTCGACGTGCGCGTACACGGGCCTGCCGCGCGCTCAACAGAGCCTGCCGCGCGCTCGCCTGGGCAGCCGCGCGCGCCCGCATGGGCAACGCACCCGCATGGCAGCGTGCTCGCCTGGGCTGCGCGCCCGCATGGGCAGCGCGCCCGCATGGGCAGCGCGCCCGCAGCTGCGCACCACGGCTCCGCTTGCCACCTCCTCCAATGGACAGCAAGTCCAAGCAAAAAAAATCAAAAACACTCCAAAACCAACAAAAATCAAACCTCCAATGCCAAAAAGAGCAACCCAAAATAAACTAAGCTCTTACTCTCTCTCTCTCTCTAAAAGAAAACAAATTCTGCACATACCTTGAAGGCGCTCGATGCGCGCAAGCTCCGCTCGGCCTCTAGCATAAGGTCCACGGCAACCCCTCTCAACCATCTCCTCCCTTTTCCACCATTTTTTTCCCTTTCTTCATCTTCCTTTCTCTCTTTCTACCTTGCTTTCTTTTCCTCTGTTACATCTTAAATCCTCTGTTTTTGCTTTGTGAAAGAGACGATGACGTGGAGGCCTTCTAATTAGGAGAACTTAATTAGTGTGGTAGGTGGGCAGCGTTAAATGCACCAATGCAAAATATCTCAAGCCACCCACTTAAAATTCTCATTCCATGCCACATAACTGTTTCCTTCCTACTTTCCACAGCAAAAACCACATTAATTAAATTAAATTAATTAATTAATTCAAATTTGGCCAACTCCAAGTCACTTTTTGTCTTCGGGGCCTCCGCACCGGCCTGAAACCTCCCGAACCCCGCTGTAATCTGAAATTACACATGCTCAAAGCTTTTTCTCCTCAAAAAGCTCAACCGTGGAGTCGGTGTGCTAAATCCAAAGACCGGCTCCAAAATTGCCAGTTCCAACTCACTTTTCGTCTTCGGGTCCTCCGCGTCAGTCCGGGACCTCCCGAAATCCGCTGTAATTCCAAAGTATACCTGTTCCATGTATTTCCCAAATTTTCCGCACTCCACTGTGAAGTCGAGGTTTCCCCGAAGCCAGTCCTTTATCAGCGCACAATGCCCGGAAAACCCCGAGTCAAGCTATCCGAAACAACCCGAACTCATCTGTATACACATAAGCAACATGCCCAAGGCAAATCCTACGCACCACGCCATCTTGCGCGGTCGGCGCGCCATCTGAAAACCCGGTACTCTACAATCTGCCTCGGCATCACGGCTCTATCAGCCTACCGGTAAGTCGGATAAACCTTTTCATCCTAAAGGGGTAGTGGGGGTGCCGTCGCAAGCGGCAAAACCATGAGCACTACTCTGGGACACTCTGCCTGAAAATCTCCTGACTATCCGCATTGAAAAACATCGCCCCTGCCTGAGGTCACACTATGGCGATGAATGCGGCCCATCGCAAATGAAACAATCATCCTGACACTGCTGCTGGTGGTGCCCCGACTGTCGAGAAACCTCCTGGTCTCTGTCTCCTCGGAGACCCATTACCCTGAGACTGGAATTATGGCAACCTCGATCCACTCGACTGTCCCAAAATCAGGCGATACTAGACGTCTCTCTCTGGAGCTGGTTCCCTCGCTCTCCGTCCCTCTTGGACATGATCACTGATCCTCGGTCAATCCATCAAGCATGCTCAATTGCTGCATCCAGAGTCGGCGCTTGCGAGAATGCACAAAGTGATAGATATCCCGATGCAGTCCCCTCTCAAAATAGATCAACCTTCTGGCCTCATCTTGGGCAACATGGGGCACACTGCTCAACCGTCGCAGAAACTCGCGAACATACTCCTGAAGAGGTCGGCTCTCCTATGTAGGCGTCTCAAATCCCCTTCTAGTTTCTGCTTTACACTGTCGGGGAAAGAAGGCTCTGAACAGCAAAGCACGAAACTCACTCCAGGTCATCACTGCGTTCCGGTGGTCCAACAGGACGAACTCGACGCCACCAAATCTCGGCGTCCTTATCCAAAAAGTGCGTAGACAAGTGCTGTCACGCCCCGGGGTCGAAACTGCGACCCGGGCTCGCCAACAGATCCGCCACCTATGCTAAAACCCGCATAGGCGAAGCGTCTAACCTGCAAAAGATAGTACTATAGCTACACAAATATCAGAGCTGAAATAAAATGCTGTAGAATAAAATCCAATCACTGTACAACATGAGATAAAGTACAATATCCATTTCCTTGAATACAGGTAATCAACATACAATGCCCTCACTACAGCATCTCTCAACTATACAAGGAGATAAACTAAAACTATAGTACATCAGTCTCTCCAAATACAAAAGATCTCTCTCCTCCAGAGAAACAGTAAAAACCAGCCAACAGCTACGAGGAATCTCCAACCAGGGGATGCAGCTACACTCCTCGGGTGGTAACGATCTAGCTCGTGACTCCCTCGCCCCGAACAACGACCGAAGATCAGCAACTCCAATGAGGACTCTGCAAAACAGGGGGGAGAGAAGAAGAGGAAACAACAGTGGGGGTGAGAACCACTAGTAAACCAGTAGCCTCCCCCTGTGGGTAAAGCCTCAAGCTCCGGCGTACCCACTAAGTCTACTAGAGGCAAGAAAAGGGCAGGTAGTGAAGCTGTAAACAGAACTACTGAATAAAAGGGGAAAACCACAACAAGTATGCCTCTAAATGCAATACCGAAGGAAATGACGGTATGAATGCACCAGGAAACAACATCTGGCTAAATAGACCCAATCTAGTGCCACCAGTAAACTGGTACTGCTGCTGCTCTGCCATCACTCACAACTCACCAACTGACCGGAACCCAACACGGTCTAAAGCCTACTCCGGAGTGGCACTCGAGGGGAGCGACCCACACGAGTAAAGTATCACTGTATCAAGCATCTCTGTAACCAATATCTCACAATAGCAGGACTGGATCATGACAATGATCAAAGTGGGAAACTCCGTCCACTAATGAAACCCCGATCCGATACAATAATACTCAAAAGTGGGAAATACCATCCACTAGAGAAATCTAATACCCAATCTGATGCAATAGTAAACATCCGGTCAACCGCCCAAAGTCCGCGGTCACCGCAATAACCCCCAACCCACAATTGGGTGAAATAATCAAGATCTGGTCAACCGCCTACTGTCCGCGGTTGCCGCAATAGCCCACAATCCAACATCAGGTACACCCAATCACTGACCCTCAGGTCCCAGCTACACTATCCCAAACCTCTGCTCGAACCCGAGCAACATGACTCAAAAGTCTAAATAAAAGGAGAAAGAGAGCAATCATGGTTTCTCCTAAGTCAAATCCCAATATGATAGTGTAGCAATAAAATAGTGGCCTATCTAGATGTCCAAATAAGCATGCAAAAGTCCTCATGCAAATGAAAGAGGGAATATATCAAATAACAGTTTCACATGTGTAACGAGTAATAATCCACATAAATATACCCATCATGCTAAAATCATCAATCAACTACACATGTATATGATCCCTGATCCATAATAAATCCCCAGAGTGAAACCCGCACATAATTAAGTCATTATGTCCCCCAATTAATCATTTAATCCATTTTCATAAAATCTGGGTGCTAAAGTAGCATGTCAATCATCACTAATAAATTATTCCAATGATCATGTTCCAACAGAAATATTATTCCCATAATGTCCCCAACATGCTATATTCACACAATTAATCTCAGATGATAGGCTCACATTTATATCAGGCAATCATGCATAATAATCAATCAATATGCTCAAAAGTGGGGTTTTCTAATAAACTTAGTGAGTAAGTCAGAAGTAGAGGCATGCAACAACCACCCACCTGAAGCGCTAACTGTCCGGGTCCGTACAGCTGAAAATGCCAAAAACTCCAATCCTGCGCTCCAACAAATACAGTACACCCGAAACACTCCTGGCACAACACAAAGTCCACTAAACTAACTTAGGCTCCCAAATAATGCTCTTATAGATACATACAACAACAGTCCCAAAACTGTTAAATTATCACCTGCAGAAACTGCCCAGAAAAATCCCAGAAAAATATCACAGCGATCCTCGCATCGATAGCTTCGAAACGGTACCTTGCACGCCCAAATCCGAGTTCGGTAAGTCAAGTTATAAATTCGGCAAGGTGGTAATCCAAACATCCAACTGTGAAAAAAACTGCACACTGTACACTGAGAAAACAGTAATTTTCACCTCGAAATCAATCTCATAAAATTCCAAGAAAAATACGAGCTGTGTTCCTTGCGAAAGGTAGCCCAAAATCGACTCTTGAATCGCCTCGATCCGATATTCCTACGCCGAGAAACAATTCGTCGAAGGTACCGCTGTCCAAACACCCAAACAGCAAAAGAGGGGTCAAAGATGTCTCGGGAAACGTGCCAAAAGTGCGAAACAGAGCGAAGCGATCAACACGAAAATCGAAGCCTTACCTCTTAGGAACACGCTGTCGAAGAAATCATCCAAAAACTCCTCCTGGTTTGCTCACAGTGAATTTCTGACTGAACTGCGACGGTAATGGGCCGAAATGGGGCGAAAACCGAGGCGAACTGTAAAAATGATATCGCCGTTGCCGAGCTTCCAGAGATTCTGGAAATCCACCACAAGATCCAGGACATCAAGGGGAACAACTTTCATATAGATCTCCCCCTCTCATTCCCTCTCTAAAGCTCGGAAAAGAGAAGAATGAGGGAGAGGGGGGTATATATAGGCCCACCAAAATCTTTTCGGAAAATGACCCCTGTGTCCTTTTTTCCGGGCGCCCGAAATGTTTCGGCCGCAAACAGTGCGGCCCGGCCCGACTTTCGGGCGCGCACAGTAGCCCGACCCACACGGCCCACGCCCGCACACGATCCGGTCGGACCGCGGACCGTCCGACCCGCTCCTCGCGCCGACACGTGTCCCCGAACACCACACAGCGGATCCGGCCGCTCCCCACACGCCGCGTGGCCAGCCCCGGTCAACGCGGCAGTTGGCGCTGGCCAATGGGCGGCCGCCACGTGGCGCACGCGTGCGCCACGTCGGCGCCGTGGCCGCCACGCCCGCCGGCACCGCGCCGCCTGCCGCCTGCCGCCTGCGCGCCTGCCCCCGCCGCTGCCGCCCGTACGCGCACAGTGACGCGCCCAATCCCCGCGCGCCACGTGTCCAAGCCAAACACTCGCTGCACCCGGTGCACTACACCTCCAAACACCCAACGAATAACATGATGCCACGTGTCTCCAACCGGTCCACCGTGCACCACGCTACCTGCAATCTGCGCGCACAGTAGCCAGCCCAATCCTCGCGCGCCACGTGTCCAGCCACGTGCTTGCTGCACCCGGTGCACCAACCCCAAACACCGAACCAATGCCACACTGCCACGTGTCTCTGCTCTGGTCCACCGTACACTCCGCTGTGCTCCGTGGACCGCGACCTGTGGCCCATCCACTAGGAAACTGCCACGTGGCCCCCCGCTCCGGTGCACGCCTGCCGCGTGAACCGCGCGCCCTGCCTGCCCGCGCCTGCCGCCGCCCGCGCTGCCGCCTGCCCGAGGCCGCGCCGCCGCCCTCCGCCGCTGCCCGCCGCCGCCGGCCGCTGCCGGCGATCGCCGGAGTTACTGTTCCGGCGGTGAACAGTAACCCGTGCCCAAAAACATCAAGTGGGTAGTCCATTTTGACCGTTTTCGCGCGCTGAATCCGAATTTGACGTCCGTTTCGCCAAATTCCAACTCTAAAAATTGCCGAAGGCACCCGAAATGCGTTCTTAGTCCAAACTTCGTGTGGAGCCCAATTTAAATATCCGATTCGCGCGAAACCACTTCTAAACCCTCCACGGGGTCCTCTGATCACTCACAGGTCCATATAAGTCCGATGTCCAACACTTATGTCCAATTATGCCACAAACACCTCCAACACACCATGTAGGCCTCCAATAGCCACCCCCAACGCACTGTAGCAGCTCTGCGGAGATCCGGGTCATCACATCCTCCCCCACTAAAAGAAAGTTTCGTCCTCGAAACTAAAGTCGTTCCTCAACACGGAAACTCAACCACAATAAAGGGGGGTAAACATCCAATCATCCACCACTCAAGCTCCCAAGGCTGACAAGTACCTCCTCCAAAGGCGCGATGCGGTCCTCGGGTCTCCATTTAGAACAACATAAAGGCGGGCACTCCAGAAAACCGCACCAACTCAACCAAGTGCAACTGGGCTAACTGCTCGAGCTATCAAGTAATCTGCATCGGTACAAGCCTCCGCTCTTCCCAGGCCTCAGATGATCCAACCACAAGTCCATTCGGCACAACAAGCTCGATCCAAGTACCTCTGTACTCCCGGGCATCCGATATAGTCCTCCAACTGATCACGTAACTCTGATCTCTAATCCAAAACCATCAAGGTGTAGCAACACCTCCCCAACTCTCGGGCATCAGCACACAACATAAGCAGTTGGAAGAACCAGATCGCGAATCAATCTTCGAGAAGGTCCAGTACCCTTGCAGATGGTAAATCCAATCCTCCAGGCTCGAGAAAGGGTAATTGCTCCAGACGGTCACCTCATCAAATTTCGGAGTTGTGCCTCAACTCCCAAACCAGTGACGTGCAAGCAACTCCGAGAGGAAAAAGAGCCCTCAGTGTCACCATCATAGGCCACGTCTGCCTCGACAGTCCACGCAGCGCCACTGCGGAGTCAACAAGCTCAACCCCATTAGCTCTCCTGCTCCGGTATCCGCCACCACAGTGGCCCTATCAGGTGATATTGGATGCTTGCCACAAATCCAACTGTAACTTCCTAGCTACTATGGGGGCATCACTGTATTCACAATCCATCCCCCAACACTGGCGATGCAGAAATCAGGGCTGGTATCAATCTCATCATCCGATTGTCAAGCTCTGCTGGCACTATCCGGCTCACAAGCTCCTCACCTCAACATGTAACTGCCGGTCTCAGCCATTCTCGCAAGCTCCCTTATGGCCTTTACCACCGCTGCCCCTCATGGCTAGAACAGTAATCCAAGAAGGATGCTCTCACAGCTAAAACTTGTACCACAACAACTTGGCATAGCTTCTTCCTCGCAAACCTTGCCACACTGTCTACCAGTGCTCCACCAGCTCTAAACCGTACAGAGATGGGGTAAAATCAAAATATCCCGGAAGAATATCTCAAATAATCCTTCCAGTGCATCACGGACCACCAATAGTAAGTCCTAAAGGCGACAGACCTTAGTCTTGGCATCTGTCCCCACTGTACTCAAAAAAGACCCACCGGGTCTTGAAAACCGATTTGGAAAACGGCATAAATCCACAACGTTGGGAAAACGGGCCCCACCCGACCCTAGACTTTTGAAAACAGTTTACGAAGTCCTTTTTCGGGGTTTTCTCCATCATTTGTCTAGAAAACGGCCAACCGGGAATGATAGTCCACCCAGAACAAATGACCTCACTGTCCATCCACACGACGGGATCGAGAACCACACAAAACCTACAAATCCGAATGAAATGCAGAGAAAGTAAGTACAACAGCATACTAGGGCCCCTCGGACTGCTACCGCCCGGCCTACAGGGGGTGCCACCCTGAGGTACGGGGTTTGGCGGTGTAGTCAGCTGTCACGCCCCGGGGGTTTTCTTTCTGCGGAAGCATTTAGTAAAAAGGTTAAATTAGCGTGTCCAAAGTTCCTTCATTTTTTTTTTTTTTTGAAATGCCTTTCTCCCCGGTGCGTGCCCAGACCCGCCGCATATACAGGATCTCTCTGTAAACGGGCAGAGTCTCCCCTGTATATGCACGGCGTAGCGTTTAGTACATGTTCAGAGTCACACACAATCATTCAATCACAACAATCAGAATCGTATATCACTAATTCTAACCATTCAAACAGTTGGCCGATCAGTTTGGAAAGGATAAATCCTCAGGTTTGAAAGAGCGCCCACCCGGCACTTATATTTTGAAAACTAGTTTTGAAATCACATAAATCCACGAGGTTTGAAAACGGTGCCCACACGACACCCAAGTTTTGAAAACTCATTTCGCAATCCATAAATCCACACGGTTTTGAAGTCAGTGCCCACACGACACTTAGATTTTTAAAAACGGTTTTCGCAATCTTTTCTTTGACTTTGTTTTGTTTTCAAACGGCCAGCAGAAAATAAAGGGAAAGTAATGCATAAACGAATAACCAAATACCGACATCTTTGTCGACCCCACAAGGGTATCGGGAACCTCACACATGCCTACAACATAAATGAAAAGCTGAAAAGAAAAGAAAGTATATAATCCAGAGCCTCCCACAATCCCGCTGCGACCGCCCCGTCCTCACCGCCTCCTACCTCTCCCCTCGCCTGGACCCTGTCACCAAGTGGGAAGTCAGCGACTAATAAATGCAGAGCAGGGGAAATAATAAAAACAAACCGTGGCGATAACCGGAGCAACCACCCTTTCGGGGAGGGAAGAATGGCAACCTGTATACCTGCATCCTGTAATACCTGGCCGCATCGGTCCACTACCGACGGCCCATACCGTACCTGCAGAAACCCGACCACGCCGGACAACTAAACCGGCGGGTCGCACCGCTCGCACCTCGGCGCCTCAACCCCACAACTAATAAGGGGCCCCACTACGTCACCTCGTGGGTATACACGGGTCATAGACCGCTTTTCCGGAAAAGTGCACCCCTCACGGTGGCCAAACCGCGGGTGCACGTGTTGCTGCCTCGAGCCCAGGAATAACAACGCATGAATAGTAATAAAGCAGTAATCGCAATGTATTTGAACTAATAAAACGATAACCATGTTGCGCAAGTCAAAGTAAAGTAAAGGTATGTAAACTCATGTTGCCCTACCAATAGCATAGTCAAGGGAAAGACAGTAACTGCAATATTAGAACATGAAATCCCCTAACTAACAATGCGTAGCTATAACCCGTAGCAATTAGAGCAATAACTTCTAGTAGCATTAAGATGAGCATTAACATGTAATAGTTAAATTGAAACGAGCAAGGGAATTGACGCTAAAATACCACTCTCAACCCACCTGTCGCTAGTAGATGATCACGTTCGGCTCCCTCGCGTCCCGGTACGCTCGCTCGGACCCGCACACCTACCTGTCGCTGGGGAAAGTCAGCGCCCCGACTCGACTAACCAAAAGGACGACAATCCCCCCGTCCCGGTCCGCGGCTCCCCGTCGGCACGCGGCCGTGAGTGTGCCCGGTCCCGCGCGGGTCACACCCGCACCGTGCGGGTCGCACCCGAACCGTGCGGTGCGCACCCGCACCGTGCGGTTTAACCCCGCACGCGGGCTGGGTGCAAGCCCCGGCCCCGTGCGGCCGTACCCGCACCGTGCGGGTTACCCCCGCACGCGGGCTGGGTGCAAGCCCCGGCCCCGTGCGGGTTGTACCCGCACCGTGCGGGTTACCCCGCACGCGGGCTGGGTGTGAGCCCCGCCCCGTGCGGGTTGTACCCGCACCGTGCGGGTTACCCCCGCACGCGGCTGGGTGCAAGCCCCGGCCCCGTGCGGGTTGTACCCGCACCGTGCGGTTACCCGCACGCGGCTGGGTGTGAGCCCCGGCCCCGTGCGGGTTGTACCCGCACCGTGCGGTTTACCCCCGGCGGCTGGGTGCAAGCCCCGGCCCCGTGCGGTCTCGTGGGGTCGCCGTTTGGGGAGGGATGGACCTTCGCTCATGCGGCGGATTCCGGAGAATCCGTCGCCTGTGCCTTTCCTCCCCGTCCTTACGCTAACCGCACGATCAAGAATCTCCAAGAACAAAAGAATTGACAACCTCCGTCTCACCTCGGTTTCGACGACGATGATTGGGGAAGGAGGGATCGTCCGATCTTGCGTACCCGGTTCTAGCAGAGGGCGTGCCTCCTCTCGGTCGCCTCGAAGCGGTGCTCCACGCCGTTGAAGGGGAAAAGAAAGGGGAACGCGTTCTCGGTCACGCTCGGGGTACGCACGCCTCGGGTAAAAGAAGGAGGGAGGGGATTGGGGTTCCCGACCTAGGTCCCCAACTCCTAATTAATAAACAGATTCGGCGTAAATGAGTCTGAACCCAACCCAAGCAGAAATAAGTTTAGATTAGATTAAATTACCAATCCGCTTAAGTTGAATTAACTTAAATTAAATTAACCCTCCCAATTAAATTAAATTAAATTAAATTAATTCTAGCTCCCCCAAATAAAAATAAATTCAATTTGGCTGGTTTACCCGGGTCTGATTTACCTTTGAGGAGACGTGCTGAACACCCGAGCTGCTGCCAACTTCAGAAAAATATTCCGGGAGATTCCGGGGTCGGAAATCAAATCCGATCGCGCCGCCGGTCTTCATTTCGCGGGCTTTATCCCCTAAAAATACCCGCGAGCCCCGACGGCCTGCCCAAAACAACACACGACCAAAGTATCCCGGGCCCCCTTAGCTGAAGAACGGTTCGAAAGAAAGAAAAAGAAAGGTCACCGGTAGTACCAAAAGAAGGGTAAACTCGCAGTTATTACACCACTCACCTCTAAAAACGAGTTTCGTCCTCGAAACTCAATCCTGGGTGGGAGCGAAAAGGTCGGGGTAGCACTCCCTCATCTTGGATTCCAGTTCCCAAGTGGCTTCCCGCTCTTCATGGTTGCTCCAAAGTACCTTCACGTAGGGGATGGCTCGGTTTCGCAGTGATTTAGTTTCCCTTGCCAGGATTCTCACTGGGGTTTCTTCGAAGCTCAGGTCCTCCTTAAGTTCGAGTGCAGAGGTGTCCAGGACATGTGATGGGTCGGGAAGATATTTCCGAAGCATTGATACGTGGAACACATTGTGGACTCGGTCGAGGTTTGGTGGTAGGGCGAGGCGGTAAGCTACTGGGCCAATGCGCTCCAAGATCTCGAAGGGCCCCACAAACCGTGGGCTCAGCTTGCCCTTTAGCCCGAAACGCCTGATTCCTTTGGATGGCGAGACCCGCAAAAACACCTGCTCCCCCACTTGAAATTCCAAGTCACGGCGCCTCTGGTCTGCGTAACTCTTCTGTCGGCTCTGTGCGGTCAGCAGGCGCTGTCTGATAAGGCGCACTTTCTCCTCAGTTTCCTCCACTAAGTCGGGTCCTAAGAGCTTCCGTTCCCCCAAGTCATCCCAGCAAATCGGGGATCGGCAGCGCCTTCCGTACAAGGCTTCGTAGGGTGCCATCTGAATGCTGGCTTGGTAGCTATTGTTGTAGGCAAATTCCACGAGGGGTAGGTAGCGTGACCAACCGGCCCCCCAATCAAGTGCACAGGCGCGGAGCAGGTCTTCTAGGGTCTGTATCGTGCGCTCTGACTGTCCGTCCGTCTGAGGGTGGAAGGCGGTGCTGAAATGTAATCTGGTCCCCATGGCCCGCTGAAGACTTTGCCAAAACTTCGAGACAAAGCGCGTGTCCCTGTCCGAGGTGATCGACGCCGGTACCCCATGTAGTCTCACTATCTCGCTGATGTAGACTTGAGCTAACCGTTCGCGGGTCCACGTTGTATGAACCGGCAAGAAGTGTGCTGACTTGGTTAATCTGTCGACTACGACCCAGACTGCGTCGTGGCCCTGTTGTGATCGAGGGAATCCAGTGACAAAGTCCATGGTGATCTGGTCCCATTTCCACTCTGGTACCGGTAAGGGCTGTAACTTCCCTGCTGGTCGCTGGTGCTCAGCCTTTACCTGTTGGCATACTAGGCAGTGGGCTACGTGTCGCGTCACGTCTTCCTTTAGCTTAGGCCACCAGAACGTCTGTTTGAGGTCCCTGTACATCTTCGTGCCCCCCGGATGTGCCGCATAAGGGGCTCGGTGTGCCTCAGCTAGGATCTCTTCCTTCAACTCTGCTGAATTCGGCACGCAGATCCGTCCGTGGAACCGTAAGGTGCCGTCGCTTTCCACCGCAAAGTCAATCTCTTGGCCCAGTAGGATCTTGTCTCGTATGCGCTGTAGGTGTGGGTCGGTCTGCTGCCCCTCCTGGATCCTCTCGAATAACGTCGGCTTGACCACCAAGGTTAGAAGTTGCATAACCGTGCCTGCCGGCACCACCTCCAATTGCATTCGCGCGAACTCCGCGATCAGGTGGTCCTGCTTCGTTAGCGCGCTCTCCGATGTCCCTTCTTGATGCCCTTTCCTGCTCAGTGCGTCAGCTACCACGTTTGCCTTTCCGGGGTGATATTGAATCGTCAAGTCGTAGTCCTTCAACAATTCGAGCCATCGCCTCTGCCGCAGATTTAACTCTTTCTGGGTAAAGATGTATTTCAAACTTTGATGATCTGAGAAAACGTTGCAGTGGACTCCGAAAAGATAGTGCCTCCACAGTTTCAAAACGAAGACCACGGCGGCCAATTCCAAGTCGTGTATCGGGTAGTTCTTTTCGTAGTCCTTCAACTGCCTGGACGCGTAAGCGATTACCTTCCCCTGTTGCATCAGAACACCTCCCAGTCCGATCCGTGACGCGTCGCAGTACACTTCATAATCCTCTCCGGGCGTCGGCAGCACAAGTATTGGTGCCCTGGTTAACCTCCTCTTGAGTTCCTCAAAACTCTGCTGGCATTTGGCCGTCCATATGAATTTCTCGCCTTTTCTGGTCAATCGGTTTAAAGGGGTAGCGATCTTTGCGAAACCCTCAACGAAACGCCGGTAATATCCTGCCAGCCCTAGAAAACTCCGTACTTCTGTCACTGACGTCGGCGGCTGCCAGTCCACCACTGCTTCCACCTTCTTGGGATCCACGGCGATTCCCTGTGCCGAGATCACATGCCCCAAAAAGCCGACTTCGCGCAGCCAGAACTCACACTTCTTGAGCTTAGCGAACAGCTTCTGCTCTCTGAGGGTTTGCAGGATTGTTCGTAGATGGTCCTCGTGCTCCTCGTCGGTGGTGGAGTAGATCAAAATGTCGTCGATGAAGACTACCACAAACCGATCCAAGAAGGGTCTGAAGATCCTATTCATCATGTCCATGAAGACTGCGGGGGCGTTCGTAAGCCCGAAAGGCATCACCGTGAACTCGTAGTGGCCGTACCGAGTCCGGAAGGCGGTCTTGGGGATGTCTTCATGTCGAACTCGGAGTTGATGATAGCCCGACTGTAGGTCAATTTTGGAAAAGACCGTCGCTCCCCGTAACTGATCGAAGAGGTCGTCGATTCTGGGTAGGGGGTATTTATTCTTCACCGTAACTTTGTTTATCCCTCTGTAGTCGATGCAGAGACGCAGGCTCCCGTCTTTCTTCCGCACGAAGAGTACCGGTGCGCCCCAGGGTGACACACTCGGTCTGATGAACCCTTTATCCAAGAGGTCTTCCAGTTGTGCTTTAAGCTCCTTTAGCTCCGCGAAGGCCATTCGGTAGGGCGCCTTCGTAATTGGCTGCGTGCCTGGTACTAGCTCGATAGGGAACTCCACCTCTCGCTCCGGAGGCATCCCGGGCAGTTCTGCGGGGAAAACATCGGGGAAGTCCCCCACCACCGGGATGTCTGCAGGTGTCGACGAGGGTCGGGTGGCCAGATCCACCGACGCTAAATAGGCCACGCATCCACCCTCTACCAATCTTCTGGCTCGTGCCGCTGAGATGACCGCTGGGAAGGTGATGCTTTTGCCCGCCATATACACATGTTCAGGAAAACCCGGTTCTTGCAGTCGCACTTGTCGCTTATCGCAGTCAATGAGCGCCTGGTACCTTGTGAGCCAGTCCATGCCCAACACCGCGTCGTACTCCTTCAAGGGGATTACCACCATGTCCCATGGGCAAGCCAGTCGCCCAAGCTTAATCGAGCAGGCGGCCACTGAGCTGACCGCCTCCAAAGTCCCCCCCGCCGTTTGCACCGTCAAGCAGTTTTGAAGGGGGGTTTCCTCGAGGTCATGCATAAAAACGAAGTCACGAGAGATGAACGAGTGTGTTGCTCCGGTATCGAAAAGAGTTCTAGCACGGGAATTCGAAACGGAAGTAGTACCTGCAAGAGCGTCCTCCGGTGGATTGGTCCCTTGGCTGGTCATTGAGAAAACCCTCCCGCCTGGTTGTGGCTGCCGATCCTCCTCACGCCGTGGTGCGGGGGGCCTGGGAGTTGACGCCATAGGAGCTTTCCCCCGCCCTGAGAGCTGTGGCGCGGGCGTGTAAGCTCCCGAGGGTGCAGGTCCCCCGCCCAAGGGACAGTTGCGGCGGAAGTGCCCCCGTTTGCCGCATCTGAAACAGTGGTCGCCTCTTTGGGGGCACTCTCCCGCAGTATGCCCTCCCCCGCAAATCACGCAATGCCTATTTCCCGGCCTCGGCCCTCCTGGCGGCGCTCCTCGGGGTCCCGCCTGCGGTTTCCACCGTTTGGGGGCTCCGCCCCCACTCCAAGAGCCTCCTCCCTGGTTCTGCTGCTGCCGCTTCCTGTCCTCCAGTCGCGCCGAGTTCTCCCTTCTTGCGCGGGTAATGGCAAAGCCCCGCTCCACCGTGGTGGCCCTGTCGACCACTTTCTGGAATGTATGCAGGTCAGCTGCTTGCACCACCTCAAAGATATTGCTCCGCAGGCCGTCCACAAAAAGTTGCGCCTTATGAGCCTCGTCCCTTATGACGAACGGGACGCAGTTCGCTAGGCGGACGAACTCTCGTTGGTACTCCATGACCGTCCGGTTTCCCTGCTGGATATGGTTCAGATCATCTTCCAACTTCTTCTTGACGCTGCTGGTGAAGAAGGCCTCGAATAGCTCTTTCTTGAAAGTTTCCCAGGACGGGAAAGCGGTGCTCTTAGCTGGATCTGGGCGCACCGTCTTCCACCATAAACGGGCATTCCCCTCCAGGCAATGGACTGCCAGGGGAACCCGCTCATCATCCTCCATGAGTAGATCTTCAAAAAGCTTCTCCATCGACCCCACCCAGTTCTCAACGACCCACGGATCAGTCGTATCTCCTTCGAACGTGGGCGGGTCGTGTTTCTTAAAGTCCTTCAAGTTGGCCCGCACTCGATCCCGCTCGGTCATCACCACACCCCTTCCACTCGTGGCGGCGGCAGCCGCGATAGGGGTAGGCGTGACCACTGTTTCCTCCAGAACAACCCGGCTAGTTGTCCCTGGTGCCGGTCCCGTAGTCGCCGCTGGTGGTGGTGCTGTCGGTGGTGCCGCGGCGGGTGCTGTCGGCCCCGGCGGAGGGACCGGGGCGGCCGTCACTGGCGCGGCCTGCTGCTGCTGCGTCAACTGACGCACATGATCGGTGAGGGTGGCCAATTGCCCCGCCATTTCCCGCAATTGCTGCCGCAGGAGCTGGTTCTCCGCGGCCGTCGATGTCGTCGCTTCTGCCTCGGCGTCACCCGCCGACGATCTGGTACGAACCATAGCTGTCACACATAACAGGGTCAACATCAGACTTTAACTACGACCGCGAATCACTTCGCCCGAGAAAAGACTCAAATTTCCCCCCCCCCGATCACTCACGTTCTACCGCCCTATGCCCTACCCATTTCATTCACTTGTAGATATGTGAAGCATTCCCACGGATGTCGGCATCAACAGTTGTGATTGAATGAATTGTCTCTGATACCATCTTAATCTGTCACGCCCCGGGGGTTTTCTTTCTGCGGAAGCATTTAGTAAAAAAGGTTAAATTAGCGTGTCCAAAGTTCCTTCATTTTTTTTTTGAAATGCCTTTCTCCCCGGTGCGTGCCCAGACCCGCCGCATATACAGGATCTCTCTGTAAACGGGCAGAGTCTCCCCTGTATATGCACGGCGTAGCGTTTAGTACATGTTCAGAGTCACACACAATCATTCAATCACAACAATCAGAATCGTATATCACTAATTCTAACCATTCAAACAGTTGGCCGATCAGTTTGGAAAGGATAAATCCTCAGGTTTGAAAGAGCGCCCACCCGGCACTTATATTTTGAAAACTAGTTTTGAAATCAGCATAAATCCACGAGGTTTGAAAACGGTGCCCACACGACACCCAAGTTTTGAAAACTCATTTCGCAATCCATAAATCCACACGGTTTTGAAGTCAGTGCCCACACGACACTTAGATTTTTAAAAACGGTTTTCGCAATCTTTTCTTTGACTTTGTTTTGTTTTCAAACGGCCAGCAGAAAATAAAGGGAAAGTAATGCATAAACGAATAACCAAATACCGACATCTTTGTCGACCCCACAAGGGTATCGGGAACCTCACACATGCCTACAACATAAATGAAAAGCTGAAAAGAAAAGAAAGTATATAATCCAGAGCCTCCCACAATCCCGCTGCGACCGCCCCGTCCTCACCGCCTCCTACCTCTCCCCTCGCCTGGACCCTGTCACCAAGTGGGAAGTCAGCGACTAATAAATGCAGAGCAGGGGAAATAATAAAAACAAACCGTGGCGATAACCGGAGCAACCACCCTTTCGGGGAGGGAAGAATGGCAACCTGTATACCTGCATCCTGTAATACCTGGCCGCATCGGTCCACTACCGACGGCCCATACCGTACCTGCAGAAACCCGACCACGCCGGACAACTAAACCGCGGGTCGCACCGCTCGCACCTCGGCGCCTCAACCCCACAACTAATAAGGGGCCCCACTACGTCACCTCGTGGGTATACACGGGTCATAGACCGCTTTTCCGGAAAAGTGCACCCCTCACGGTGGCCAAACCGCGGGTGCACGTGTTGCTGCCTCGAGCCCAGGAATAACAACGCATGAATAGTAATAAAGCAGTAATCGCAATGTATTTGAACTAATAAAACGATAACCATGTTGCGCAAGTCAAAGTAAAGTAAAGGTATGTAAACTCATGTTGCCCTACCAATAGCATAGTCAAGGGAAAGACAGTAACTGCAATATTAGAACATGAAATCCCCTAACTAACAATGCGTAGCTATAACCCGTAGCAATTAGAGCAATAACTTCTAGTAGCATTAAGATGAGCATTAACATGTAATAGTTAAATTGAAACGAGCAAGGGAATTGACGCTAAAATACCACTCTCAACCCACCTGTCGCTAGTAGATGATCACGTTCGGCTCCCTCGCGTCCCGGTACGCTCGCTCGGACCCGCACACCTACCTGTCGCTGGGGAAAGTCAGCGCCCCGACTCGACTAACCAAAAGGACGACAATCCCCCCGTCCCGGTCCGCGGCTCCCCGTCGGCACGCGGCCGTGAGTGTGCCCGGTCCCGCGCGGGTCACACCCGCACCGTGCGGGTCGCACCCGAACCGTGCGGTGCGCACCCGCACCGTGCGGTTTAACCCCGCACGCGGGCTGGGTGCAAGCCCCGGCCCCGTGCGGCCGTACCCGCACCGTGCGGGTTACCCCCGCACGCGGGCTGGGTGCAAGCCCCGGCCCCGTGCGGGTTGTACCCGCACCGTGCGGGTTACCCCCGCACGCGGGCTGGGTGTGAGCCCCGGCCCCGTGCGGGTTGTACCCGCACCGTGCGGGTTACCCCCGCACGCGGGCTGGGTGCAAGCCCCGGCCCCGTGCGGGTTGTACCCGCACCGTGCGGGTTACCCCCGCACGCGGGCTGGGTGTGAGCCCCGGCCCCGTGCGGGTTGTACCCGCACCGTGCGGTTTACCCCCCCCGCACGCGGCTGGGTGCAAGCCCCGGCCCCGTGCGGTCTCGTGGGGTCGCCGGTTTGGGGAGGGATGGACCTTCGCTCATGCGGCGGATTCCGGAGAATCCGTCGCCTGTGCCTTTCCTCCCCCTTACGCTAACCGCATGATCAAGAATCTCCAAGAACAAAAGAATTGACAACCTCCGTCTCACCTCGGTTTCGACGACGATGATTGGGGAAGGAGGGATCGTCCGATCTTGCGTACCCGGTTCTAGCAGAGGGCGTGCCTCCTCTCGGTCGCCTCGAAGCGGTGCTCCACGCCGTTGAAGGGGAAAAGAAAGGGGAACGCGTTCTCGGTCACGCTCGGGGTACGCACGCCTCGGGTAAAAGAAGGAGGGAGGGGATTGGGGTTCCCGACCTAGGTCCCCAACTCCTAATTAATAAACAGATTCGGCGTAAATGAGTCTGAACCCAACCCAAGCAGAAATAAGTTTAGATTAGATTAAATTACCAATCCGCTTAAGTTGAATTAACTTAAATTAAATTAACCCTCCCAATTAAATTAAATTAAATTAAATTAATTCTAGCTCCCCCAAATAAAAATAATTCAATTTGGCTGGTTTACCCGGGTCTGATTTACCTTTGAGGAGACGTGCTTAACACCCGAGCTGCTGCCAACTTCAGAAAAATATTCCGGGAGATTCCGGGGTCGGAAATCAAATCCGATCGCGCCGCCGGTCTTCATTTCGCGGGCTTTATCCCCTAAAAATACCCGCGAGCCCCGACGGCCTGCCCAAAACAACACACGACCAAAGTATCCCGGGCCCCCTTAGCTGAAGAACGGTTCGAAAGAAAGAAAAAGAAAGGTCACCGGTAGTACCAAAAGAAGGGTAAACTCGCAGTTATTACATCCCCGAACCACGTCAACCGCAATCTCAATCTCCCTAATCGACGGCATCATTATCAGCTCCGGTGGAATCACACCCGGGATCTCACGACAACAGGAATAATCCTCGCGTCCCGGTGCCGCCGTTGGCACCTCTCGCATCGTCGCTACAACTTGTGTGCTTCGACTGTCTCAAAGAACAAGTCTCTAACGTCTGCCTTGCAGAAGATCATAACCTTCTCTCCCCGCAGTCATACACCATGTGGCACTGTGCCAACCAATCCCACGCACTAGGTCAAACACTGACCAGATACAAATACCAATAAACCTGCCGATACCACTCGGGGTCTCAACTGCACTGGACATGATCCACAACCTCCTCCACATGCACCATCCCAACAGGAACCTGTACTTCTAGTGCATGTGGTAACAAATCTGCCTCTAGTCCATGCAGGAATGCAACATGCTCTAACTCTGGCTGCTGTGATGAACTCACACCTGCGACGACCTGGTCCACTGCCTTGGCGCCCTCCACCCAGGCAGCACAGTCTCAACCGCTCAATGTAGGTGGTCGTCACTTAATCTGCCAGAAAATCAAGGCTATCCACAAAAGGAGTACAATTCTCCGCCTTACTCACACTGAGGCAAGGAATAAGGCCCTTCGCAGACAACAAATCCACGCTACCGCTGCGCCACTCTGATAATGATGCTGATGCTGCCACCGGGGTCCACCTGACCTCTGACATCTCAGAAAATCCATTATCGCAATCGTCATATAATGAAACACAATTAATTCCTGCAATTCCTCATTCAATTATCCTTACTCAGCTCACCCCTCAAGCACATCTATTGTGCCCCAAACATGCAGGTTAATAATCACAAAGGGGTAACCTTCCTTTGGGTAAGCTTTACATAATCCATCCACAAGGAGGTCCACCATCCAGGAAGGAAAACGAAAATGCCACAGCCACCCGATCTGTCCCCCAACACTTAGCGCCGGCGCCTCTATCCAGAACTCGCCTCTGGCGGCAGATTCCTATCCAAAGGAACTGCAACAGTACGCTCCACACACAATGCCTACTCCATCGAGGCATCCAAAATCCATAATCCAAAACCGAGGGATCAGATAAACTACAAGGGTATTCTGGCGCAATCCACTACCAATCGCACGCATCCTACGCGCTTCGTCCCTCGAAACCTGGAGCGTACAGTTCAACAACTGCAAAAACTTCCCAGCACAGGGGGACCCTCAATTAATCACTCCATCACCACCAACCACGATTTTGCCTCCAAAGGCTCCAACTCAAATCCATAAATCAGGGTGGTTCATCTGCCAAAACTGGCTCCATCGATCAATGATGTCCCACAACTCATCCACTATCAGCAATCCACCCCGCCTCGGTGCCGCAACACAAAACATTGGCACGGGGCCGCTCGCTCCATCGGCGCCTCAGAAATCACTGCCGCTGAGGATACTGTAACCAGGTGGTCTCAGGAGAAAAACACTGTCGGGCTGCCCACTGCTCCGACAACTGTGTCACCCAGACCAGCGGCTCACTCAGCCGCTGATAAACCTCAGACAATCCTGCCATCGGGGCCTGAAGCTCACTAACCTCAATCCGGGTATCCGGCCCCAAAACAATCTGCTCAAGCTCCACCGCTGCGACGAGTGCACACCAATCCGCACAACGCGTCGGGGAGACACCGCTCACCCCGACCAACTGCACCACAGCACAAAACAAAACTCGACCCAATCCGGCGAGAGTCTAGAGCATGTCAACCGTTCCGCCGCATTATGTTGTCTGCAGCCAACATAATTGCTTAGGAGAATAAACATGCCAATCACCCATCCCATCACTTGGGAGAGGTATAAAACTCAATCAGGACTCTCGCTAAAATCACGACTCTCACGAAGTCATCCTAGGGTCCAACCATAAGCCTAGGGTTTCTACAGTCCCAATTGACCTATCCCTAAGCTCTGATACCAACTTAATCTGTCACGCCCCGGGGTCGAAACTGCGACCCGGGCTCGCCAACAGATCCGCCACCTATGCCAAAACCCGCATAGGCGAAGCGTCTAACCTGCAAAAGATAGTACTATAGCTACACAAATATCAGAGCTGAAATAAAATGCTGTAAAATAAAATCCAATCACTATACATCATGAAATAAAGTACAATATCCATTCCCTCAAATACAGATAATCATCATACAATGTCCTCAGTACAGCATCTCTCAACTATAAAAGGAGATAAACTAAAACTATAGTACATCAGTCTCTCCAAATACAAAAGATCTCTCTCCTCCAGATAAACAGTAAAAACCAGCCAACAGCTACGAGGAATCTCCAACCAGGGGATACAGCTACACTCCTCGGGTGGTAACGATCTAGCTCGTGACTCCCTCGCCCCGAACAACGACCGAAGATCAGCAACTCCAATGAGGACTCTGCAAAACAGGGGGGAGAGAAGAAGAGGAAACAACAGTGGGGGTGAGAACCACTAGTAAACCAGTAGCCTCCCCCTGTGGGTAAAGCCTCAAGCTCCGGCGTACCCACTAAGTCTACTAGAGGCAAGAAAAGGGCAGGTAGTAAAGCTGTAAACAGAACTACTGAATAAAAGGGGAAAACCACAACAAGTATGCCTCTAAATGCAATACCGAAGGAAATGACGGTATGAATGCACCAGGAAACAACATCTGGCTAAATAGACCCAATCTAGTGCCACCAGTAAACTGGTACTGCCTGCTCTGCCATCACTCACAACTCACCAACTGACCGGAACCCAACACGGTCTAAAGCCTACTCCGGAGTGGCACTCGAGGGGAGCGACCCACACGAGTAAAGTATCACTGTATCAAGCATCTCTGTAACCAATATCTCACAATAGCAGGACTGGATCATGACAATGATCAAAGTGGGAAACTCCGTCCACTAATGAAACCCCGATCCGATACAATAATACTCAAAAGTGGGAAATACCATCCACTAGAGAAATCTAATACCCAATCTGATGCAATAGTAAACATCCGGTCAACCGCCCAAAGTCCGCGGTCACCGCAATAACCCCCAACCCACAATTGGGTGAAATAATCAAGATCTGGTCAACCGCCTACTGTCCGCGGTTGCCGCAATAGCCCACAATCCAACATCAGGTACACCCTATCACTGACCCTCAGGTCCCAGCTACACTATCCCAAACCTCTGCTCGAACCCGAGCAACATGACTCAAAAGTCTAAATAAAAAGGAGAAAGAAAGCAATCATGGTTTCTCCTAAGTCAAATCCCAATATGATAGTGTAGCAATAAAATAGTGGCCTATCTAGATGTCCAAATAAGCATGCAAAAGTCCTCATGCAAGATGAAAGAGGGAATATATCAAATAACAGTTTCACATGTGTAACGAATAATAATCCACATAAATATACCCATCATGCTAAAATCATCAGTCAACTACACATGTATATGATCCCTGATCCATAATAAATCCCAGAGTGAAACCCGCACATTGATAAGTCATTATGTCCCACCAATTAATCTATTTAATCCATTTTCATAAAATCTAGGTGCTAAAGTAGCATGTTAATCATCACTAATAAATTATTCCAATGATCATGTTCCAACAGAAATATTATCCCATAATGTCCCCAACATGCTATATTCACAAAATTAATCTCAGATGATAGGCTCACATTTATATCAGGCAATCATGCATAATAATCAATCAATATGCTCAAAAGTGGGGTTTTCTAATAAACTTAGTGAGTAAGTCAGAAGTAGAGGCATGCAACAACCACCCACCTGAAGCGCTAACTGTCCGGGTCCGTACAGCTGAAAATGCCAAAAACTCCAATCCTGCGCTCCAACAAATACAGTACACCCGAAACACTCCTGGCACAACACAAAGTCCACTAAATACACTTAGGCTCCCAAATAATGCTCTTATAATACATACAACAACAGTCCCAAAACTGTTAAATTATCACCTGCAGAAAGTGCCCAGAAAAATCCCAGAAAAATATCACAGCGATCCTCGCATCGATAGCTTCGAAACGGTACCTTGCACGCCCAAATCCGAGTTCGGTAAGTCAAGTTATAAATTCGGCAAGGTGGTAATCCAAACATCAAACTGTGAAAAAAACTGCACACTGTACACTGAGAAAACAGTAATTTTCACCTCGAAACAATTTCATAAAATCCCAAGAAAAATCACCACTGCGTTCCTCGCGACGAGTAGATCAAAATCGACTCTTGAATCGCCTCGATCCGATATTCCTAGGCCGAGAAACAATTCGTCGAAGGTACCGCTGTCCAAACATCCAAACAGCAAAAAGGGGGTCAAAGATGTCTCGGGAAACGTGCCAAAAGTGCGAAACGGAGCGAAGCGATCAACACGAAAATCGAAGCCTTACCTCTTAGGAACACGCTGTCGAAGAAATCGTCCAAAAACTCCTCCTGGTTTGCTCACAGTGAATTTCTGACTGAACTGCGACGGTAATGGGCCGAAATGGGGCGAAAACCGAGGCGAACTGTAAAAATGATATCGCCGTTGCCGAGCTTCCAGAGATTCTGGAAATCCACCACAAGATCCAGGACATCAAGGGGAACAACTTTCATATAGATCTCCCCCTCTCATTCCCTCTCTAAAGCTCGGAAAAGGAGAAGAAAGAGGGAGAGGAGGGGGTATATATAGGCCCACCAAAACTTTTCGGAAATGACCCTGTGTCCTTTTTTCGGGCGCCCGAAATGTTTCGGGCGCAAACAGTGCGGCCCGGCCCGACATTCGGGCGCGCACAGTAGCCCGGCCCACCCGGCCCACGCCCGCACACCCGATCCGGTCGGACCGCGTGACCGTCCGACCCGCTCCTCGCGCCGACACGTGTCCCGAACACCACACAGCGGATCCGGCCGCTCCCCACACGCCGCGTGGCCAGCCCCGGTCAACGCGGCAGTTGGCGCTGGCCAATGGGCGGCCGCCACGTGGCGCACGCGTGCGCCACGTCGGCGCCGTGGCCGCCACGTACGCCCGCCGGCACCGCCGCCTGCCGCCTGCGCGCCTGCCCCGCCGCCTGCCGCCCGTACGCGCACAGTGACGCGCCCAATCCCCGCGCGCCACGTGTCCAAGCCAAACACTCGCTGCACCCGGTGCACTACACCTCCAAACACCCAACGAATAACATGATGCCACGTGTCTCCAACCGGTCCACCGTGCACCACGCTACCTGCAATCTGCGCGCACAGTAGCCAGCCCAATCCTCGCGCGCCACGTGTCCATGCCACGTGCTTGCTGCACCCGGTGCACACAACCCCAAACACCGAACCAATGCCACACTGCCACGTGTCTCTGCTCTGGTCCACCGTACACTCCGCTGTGCTCCGTGGACCGCGACCTGTGGACCATCCACTAGGAAACTGCCACGTGGCCCCCCGCTCCGGTGCACGCCTGCCGCGTGAACCGCGCGCCCTGCCCGCGCCTGCCCGCCGCCGCGCTGCCGCCTGCCCGAGGCCGCGCCGCCGCCCTCCGCCGCTGCCCGCCGCCGCCGGCCGCCGCCGGCGATCGCCGGAGTTACTGTTCCGGCGGTGAACAGTAACCCGTGCCCAAAAACATCAAGTGGGTAGTCCATTTTGACCGTTTTCGCGCGCTGAATCCGAATTTGACGTCCGTTTCGCCAAATTCCAACTCTAAAAATTGCCGAAGGCACCCGGAAATGCGTTCTTAGTCCAAACTTCGTGCGGAGCCCAATTTAAATATCCGATTCGCGCGAAACCACTTCTAAACCCTCCACGGGGTCCTCTAATCACTCACAGGGTCCATATAAGTCCGATGTCCAACACTTATGTCCAATTATGCCACAAACACCTCCAACACACCATGTAGGCCTCCAATAGCCACCCCAACGCACTGTAGCAGCTCTGCGGAGATCCGGGTCATCACAAGTGCACCTGATGCTTCTCCTGGATGAACAAATCCTCAAACAACTTCTCCATAGTAGCAATTCAGTTCTTGGCCTCCCAAGGCTCCAAACTCTGTCCTGAAAACTACGGGGGATGGAACTGGCTGATGTACAACAACCGATCAGCAAACTCTCGCTGCTCCCGCACTATCAATGGTGCGATCTGGGTCAAAATCAACAATGTCGCGGCTGGAGGTACTACTAGCGATACCCCGGGAGATGCTCTCTGCTCAAGCATGCGCATCACGTGCTCCATGTTCTCTTCCTGGCGCCGCATCGCCTCAAACATCTGGGCTACCTGCGCTCGTAACTCTCAGACCTTACTCTGCTTTGTCCATTCCGCCTCCCGCTGTTCGGGCTCCTCATCCAAGGCCAAACGCGCCTTCGCCGCTGCACGCGTCTCGGAGGCATCAAAGACAACTGCCACGAACCAAACATCAAGACCTCAAACACTCTCGACCCGATCAAGCGAAAGTCTAAAACATGTTAACCATTCTAATGCATTATGTTATCTGCAGCCAACATAACCATCTTTAGAGAATAAACATGTAAGATCACTCTCCCCAACTCTCTAGGGGAGGTACAGACTCAATCAGGACTCTCTCTAAAGTCACGTCTCTCACGACAGTCATCCTACTGTCCAACCAATAGCCTAGGGTCACTAAGTCCTCAACGACCCACTTTGTGATATGAATTATAGTTGTCGATCCTTAACCTACAATGTGTGATGTTGAGCATAGATGTTGATTCATAACCTATCTATGTGAGAATAATTAGTTGATTGATCTTTGATCTAGCTTATGTGAAAATGGGTGTTGATGTTGGTTATTGATCTAGCCGATGTGAGAATGACCTATGCTTTTGATTCCTAGTTCATTCATGAAAAGATGGTTATCATTGTGAGTTGAGGTCTATTCCTTATGAGACTAAGCTATGTTCATGACTCCTAATTCCTCCAAATGAGATTGGATGTTGTTAGTAGATCCTATGTTCATCCTATGTGAGATCAATGAAAGTTGTTGAACCTTAGTCTATTCATTGGTGATACTTTATTGAATGTCCATGTTTAAGTGATGTTAAATGATCTTTAGAATATCCATGTGAGAATGTGAGGATTGATAAGTGTTGTACTCCTTTAGGTGATGTTGATGATAAATGATGTTCTTTAACCTATATTCTGTGTGAGTTATTCCTTATGAGAGTATATACTATTCATGATCTAATCTGTGTAAGAACACTGTAGATACCTTTCTTTCATTCTACATGAGGACACTTGCATGCTTGTATGGACATCTAGATAGGCCACCTTTTTCTGCTACACTTTCATGTTGGAATCTGACTTAGGAGAAACTATGTTTAGCTGTGCTCCTTTTTATTCAGATGCATGTTGCTCGAGTTAGAGCAGGGGTTCGGGATAGTGTAGTTGAGTCCATTGAGTCTGGGACAGGTTAGACTCGATTTTGGACTTGTGGGGTGTTGCGGCGATCGCGAACATTGGGCGGTTGACCGGATGTTTACTTATGCATCAGATTGGGTATCAGATTTCTCTAGTGGATGGAGTTTCCCACTTATTGAGTATTATTGCAACAGATTGGGGATCGGGGTTTCATTAGGGGATGGATTTTCCCACTTTGATCATAGTCATGATCCAGTCCTGCTATATTGAGATACTTGACAGAGATACTTGTGATACTGATGACAGAGATACTTTACTCGTGTGGGTCGCTGCTCTCGAGTGCCACTCCGGAGTAGGCTTTAGACCGTGATGGGTATCGATCCATCTTTTTGGGATTTCGAGCCTTGTGTGCTGGTCCCTTGGGATTTCGAGCCATGTGTGCTGGTCCCCTACTGAGTTCTTGAGTTCGACAGCAGAGCAGGCAGTATCAATTTTACTGGTGGCGCTAGATTGGGTTTATTTGGTCAGATACTATTTTCTGATGCATTCATACAGTCATTTCTTTCGATACTGCATTTAGAGGCATACTAGTGGTAGCTTTCTCTTATCAGTATTTCTGTTTGTAGCTTACCACCTCTCTTACTCCTTCTCTTGCCTCTGGTAGACTTAGTGGGTACGTCGGGGTTTGAGGCTTTACCCACAGGGGGAGGCTACTAGTTTTACTAGTGGTTCTCACCCCCATTGTTGTTTTTTCCCTTTCCTCCCTTTGTTTTGCAGTGTCTGCTGCGGGAGTTGCGGATCTTTCGGTTGATGGTTCGAGGCGAGGGAGTCGTGAGATAGATCCTTACCAGAGTTGATTTCTACAGTGGGATAGATGTACCAACCCGGATTGTGGGTTTCACTGTACACAGTTGTATTTTATTATTTCAGTTTATCTCCCTTTTTGGATTTATAGATATTGTATAGGTGGCTTTTACTTGTATTACAGTTTTGGTGGACCGGATTATTGTATCATTTATTTATGGGAGATGGATATTGTACCTTTATTTTTCAGTTGTACAGTGATTCAAGTTTTTATTACAGCAGTTTTTCTTCAGCTCTAATATCTGTTTAGTTGTTAGATGGTACTTTGCAGGTTGGACGCTTCGCCTATGCGGGATTTCGCATAGGTGGCTGTGACGCCCCACTTCCCAGGGGGTCACCCATCCTAGAACTACTCTAGCTCTAGCACGCTTAACTCTCATGTTCCTCTTGGATCTTGCTACCATCCAAAATGCTATAGCCGGGTTAGAGATTTAGTCCTATTATATCATTTATATAGAGGACTAATCCAAATTCCGGGGGTGTCACATTCTTCCCCCCTTTAAGCCCTGACGTCCACGTCAGGCTCAAGCACACTCACAAGCACCAGGCGATGTGAGACTCGTCTCGCTAGCCTTAGCCGACCTTGTGAGGAGCTGCACTCCACTCACAACGGTCATTAGCCGGGGAGCTTCGCTCTACCCGCTATATAACCCTGGCTCAGCCGAGACTCATCTCACATTTCCGGCTGGTGAATGGCTCTGATACCAACTGTGACGCCCCACTTCCCAGGGGGTCACCCATCCTAGAACTACTCTAGCTCTAGCACGCTTAACTCTCATGTTCCTCTTGGATCTTGCTACCATCCAAAATGCTATAGCCGGGTTAGAGATTTAGTCCTATTATATCATTTATATATAGGACTAATCCAAATTCCGGGGGTGTCACAGTGGCGGATCTGTTGGCGAGCCCGGATCGCAGTTTCGACCCCGGGGCGTGACAATCCAGTCCTGCTATATTGAGATACTTGACAGAGATACTTGTTACTGAGATACTTTACTCGTGTGGGTCGCTCCCCTCGAGTGCGACTCAGGAGGTAGGCTTGACCGAGCCGTGTGCCGGTCTGTTACTTATATTTTGACCGAGCCGTGTGCCGGTCTGTTACTTATGTTGAGATCGAGCCGTGTGCCGATCAGTTACTGAGTTCGATAACAGAGCAGGCAGTACCGGGTTCCATACCGGTCCATCTGATTGGGTTTATATAAGGCATGTACCTTTATTGTTACACTCGTGCCGGGGGGCTGAGTGGAGTCTAGTAGCTGTGTTTAGATCAGTGCTAGTATTGTTGGGAACCGTTTGGGGTTAACGGTGGTCCCGTGGTCGTTGTGAGTTTCGACCGTTGTGCGAGAGGTTGTGGATCCTAAGTCTATCCGTTCTGAGAGAGAGCGTGGATTTCGATTATAGCCTGCATGAGCCACTATTCGATAGCGAGTTAGTCCGACTGGACACCCTATGTTGATATACTAGGGAGGCGCAGGCTTGACTGGACCCGATGTGGCAGTCAGCTCATGGTAGCTGTTACGAGTCTCCAGCTTTCTTATTTTAGTCTTTACTCCATGGTTATCTTATGCCTCTAGTAGACTTAGTGGGCAGATCGTCGGGCCTGGCGGTGGTACCCACTGAGAACTCCCTTTTGGTGTAGTTCTCACACCCATTGGGGGTTTTCCCCTTCCCCTTTCTTTCTCTCCTTTGTTTTGCAGAGTCTTAGCGGGTGTTGCTGATTCTGCGGTTGCTGTGCGTGGCGAGGGAGTCGCGTGCTAGATCCCTACCCGTCTGTGGAGAGTAGCAGTACCCCTACATTGGAGATCCTGAGTACAGTCAGTAGATCAGTTTATTTCTTCTTTTGAGAGATTATTGTAGTGAGGTTATTACTTGTATTGAGAGCATGTACACTGATGTTTTATTTGAGATACCTCCCTGCTGAGTTTTGGGTTTTGTATTTGAGGATATTGTATGATTATCATTTTGGGAGATGGACATTGTTATTATTCCAGTTGTACAGATGGATGGTTTTAATTTTACCGCACTTTTATGGTATAGCTCTGATATCTATTTAGCTGTAGTACTTTTCTTGCAGGTAGGACGTTTCGCCTATGCGGGGTTTGGCATAGGTGGCGGATCTGTTGGCGAGCCCGGGTCGCAGTTTCGACCCCGGGGCGTGACATGAACGGTCCGGACTATTCATGCGATTTCTGAAGAAACCTTGCTCGGGGTGCAAACTGAACCAGGGGAGGTCCGGACTGAAATTCCGCATGAACTTACCTACGTTCGGGGTCCGGACCGGATGCCCTGATCCGGATCCTGAACATGTAACAGTCCAGATTTTTGATTTTTATGCAATTAAAAATCCATCCAAGTGTTTCTACCCTATAAGAAGTATTCGGATCACCAAACTTATTTAGTTAAACGTACCTAATCCTTTTGAATTCTTCTTTCTTGAGATTGAGGTATATGATCCAAACATCTTCATCTTCAATATTCAAGACTTAACCACTTCACGAAATACGCCAAAATAAAATCCTTAACAGTGGGGGCTTATCAGATTGAGTCGTGGAGTGTTCTCCGACCTAGACATGAGTGTGGGATGTTGGTATTCGAGTTTCTGATCTGTTTAATCGTGGATTGTAGCTTGCAGATGTCGCTTTTTATGCCAGATGAGGCACGTTTGAGCTCGGTGGGGTCGCTCCCCTCGAGTTACGCTCCGGATACGATGATGATGATGCGCCTAGTTGATACACTAGAGGTCGCTTTGCGTGATATTGAGATAGTCCGATGGGATGCCCTGGTTGATACACAAGGGGGCGCAGGCTTGACTGGACCCGATGTGGCAGTCACTGAGATTAGGTTATGTGAGCGAGTGGATGCATAGCATGTTCTTAGATGAGTTTTTCCTTTGAGCATGATACTTGAGGCATATTAGCTTTAGTTCTTTTCAGCTCTGATATTTGTGTAGCTATAGATCTTACTTGCAGGTTAGTCGCTTCGTCTGTGCGGGCAGTCCCGTGTAGGCGGCGGATCTGTTGGCGTTCCAGGGTTGCAGTTTCAACCGCGGGGCGTGACAAAACTTGTTCCAATTTTCGCGCTGGGTCCAATCCTGAGGTCCGATTTGCACACAACCATCCGCGCTCCGGCGCCTGCCCGGCCCGTCGGTGTAACGCCCCGGAGGTTCTAAAAGAGCGAAAAACGTACCCATTTTTTTTCTATTTAAATGAACCTCGCCTTCCGGTGCGCACCAGACCCGCCGCATATACAAATTCACTCTCCAAACGGGCGGAGTCTCCTTTGTATATGCACGGCGTTCCAAGCACGACAAACACTTTAACCATGCAAACCATGACAGACAAAGAGGAGAGACAACACTTAACCATACAATCACCACAATCATATGCAGACTATAGCATAAACCCATAGGTTTGAAAGTCGGTGTCCACACGACACCCTTTTTCCAAAACGTTTTCGCAAACTCTTTTAAGTGGCCACTACACTTGAAAGGATAAATCCACGGGTTTTGAAATCAGTGCCCACACGACACTCGGTTTGAAAAATACTTTTGAAACCATGTTTGCATTTGAAAACGAGCCACAAATACACATCTTAACATCACAGATAAAAGAACATAGTCCTACACCAAGTCCTCATTCCAACATCCACAAGAAAAATACACAAGTCACAATTTAACTAACCAAATAAATTAAAGAGATAACCAGGAAAAGTATCGTTTACTAGCCATCATGGCTAGGGTCCTCTAACTGATGCCTCACCGTCGTCCTGGTTCCCACCCCTGCTCGGACCTGTCACAGTGTGGGTAGTCAGTGACTGATAAAGTAGAAACATACAAGTAAATGCGATAGCTGAAAAGAACACACCGATACACCGGAGCATTTACTTCCCCCTCATGTACCGCTAAATCCCTGTCAAATGTCATACTGGGCACCTACCCCAGCTTTTAAAATACGTTGGGCCCCAACCCGAATTACCGTACTCATCTTCTTGGTGCCACCAACCCCTCGACTGTCCAAGTAGCAGCCACCTCTCCTTGAGGGTCCCCATCATCACAAGTATGGGTACACGGGTAAAACTTACCATCTTTCCGAAAAAAATACACACTGTGCGATGGCCAAACCGTCGGTGTGCGTGTAAGCAATATGAGTGTAAAACAATGTTGCGACCTCAGCCGCTTTGGTCAGATTAATCGAACGATCTTGCGACCGCAGCCGCCTCAATTAGATTAGTAAACGAGATTTACTTGCAATGGGGTTAGTTAATTTACCAAAAACATCTACTTTATCAAACAGAAAACTCGGGAACGACCCTACACCGAAAATAACCAAAGGTACCCACCTTGATTGTGCGGACCTGAACACCGGAGACCGAACCTCGCTCCCAATCGGCACTCGGCCGTAAAAATAGTCCCCAACAGTACCGCGGTTAGAACAGAAATACTATTATAGATAACCCAAGTCAAAAACCCAAAAACACAACTATCAAAGACTCGGCGTGTCGGTAGCGACGACGCGTGGCGGGTAACGCGACCACCCCCGCGTCGCCGCATGCCTTGCAGTCGCGCGGGCACCGGCCCCGCGCGGCGCACGCCGCGGCCGAGCGGGCACCGGCACCGCGCGGCGCTTGCCGCGGCCGCGCGGGCACCAGCCCCGCGAGGCGCATGCCACGGCCGCGCGGGCTGCAAGCCCCGCGCGGCTGCCCGCCGCGGCCGCGCGGGCTGCTTGCCCCGCGCGGCTGCATGCCACGGCCGCGCGGGCTGCAAGCCCGGCGCGGCTGCATGCCGCGGCCGAGCGGCGCTTGCCCCGCGCGGCGGCATGCCGCGGCCGCGCGGCGCGGCCATGATGCGGCGGCGGCGGCGGCGGCGGTGATGCCCTAGGGCCGTAAGGCGGCGATGAAAACCAAACAACAACGAGACACCGCGAAACTAAACCGAAAAGAAACCTCGCTTACTGCGATCCGTCGGGGAAGGAGATCCGTTCGCACTCCCGGCTTCGACGCGTTCGTCGGGGATGATCGGGTCCCTTCACTTTCTCCTTCTTTCCTCTCTTTTTCTTCCAGTTAGGGTTTCGCCTTTTTTCCTCTTTGTTTTCTCTCCCGCTAGGGTTTCTTTCTTTTCGGGAGAAGTCAAAATTGTTTGATTGTACGTACGACAAAACCACATCAGGTATTTTTAAGGCTCTAATTAATTAATTAATTAATTTCTAGAAATAAATCCTTAAAGATAAATCCTTATTTCCTTGAAAAGCATGCACAATCACTTACACGGATTTCGATGCACCACCTGGCTACCGCAATCCTAACCACCCCTTTCTGGGGGTTCCGTAAGTCGGAATTCGGATCCGGTCGTATCGCCGTTCACCGTTTTTCGAGCTCTTTCACAGAAAATACCCGCAAAGATTATCGATTAAAATAAACTTGTTTGACTTAAACTTGACTTATTCGCAAGAGGGTAAAATGTTACATAAAGCTGTGATATTACACCACACACCCCTTAAAAGAAGTTTCGTCCCCGAAACTTAACCTCAACCCTCGCCAAATAACTCCGAATAACACTCCCTCATTCTCGTCTCAAGTTCCCAAGTCGCCTCACGCTCCTCGTGGTTACTCCATTGCACCTTTACGTTGGGGATCGTCCGGTTGTGAAGTTTCTTTTCTTCTCGTGCCAAGATCCGTATCGGCGTCTCCTCGAAGCTCAAGTCCTCCCGCAGCTCAACAGCCGAGGCGTCGAGGACGTGCGACGGGTCGGGGAGGTACTTCCGGAGCATTGAAACGTGGAATACGTTATGCACCCATTCGATGTTTGGCGGTAAGGCCAACTAGTATGCCACCGGGCCCACGCGCTCCAAGATCTCGAATGGTCCCACATACTGTGGGCTCAGCTTCCCCCGTATGCCAAACCGTCTTGTCCCCTTAGACGGTGATACACGAAGCAACACGTGTTCCCCCACCATAAATTCCAACTCCCGTCGTCTCTGGTCCGCGTAGCTTTTCTGCCGGCTCTAGGCAGTCAACAGTCGCAGCCTGATAAGGCGCACCTTTGCCTCTGTTTCCTCTACGAGGTCTGGCCCCAAAAGCTTCCGCTCTCCCAAGTCGTCCCAGCAAATAGGCGATTGACATCGGCGTCCGTACAAGGCTTCGTACGGGGCCATCTTAATACTAGCCTAATAGCTATTATTATAGGCAAATTCCAGGAGGGGTAGGTAACGCGACCATCCTTCACCCAGATCCAGCACACAAGCTCGAAGCATATCTTCGAGAATCTGGATCACTCGTTCCGATTTCCCATCCATCTGCGGGTGGAAGGCCGTGCTAAATTGCAGTTTGGTCCCCAGTGCCTGCTGCAGGTTCCGCCAGAAGTTTGACACAAAGCGCGTGTCCCTATCAGAAGTTATCGACGACGGTATTCCGTGAAATCTCACAACCTCGTCGATATAGGTTTGCGCTAGCCGATCTCGGGTCCACGTCGTGTGGATAGGCAGAAAGTGGGCCGATTTCGTCAGACGGTCCACAATGACCCATATCGCGTCATGACCTTGTTGCGATAGCGGAAAATCGGTTACAAAATCCATAGTAATCCATTCCCATTTCCACTCCGGTATGGGCAATGGTTGTAGTTTTCCCGCCGGTCGCTGATGTTCCGCTTTCACCTGTTGGCACACCAGGCAACGCACCACAAATTGCGTCACATCACTCTTCAATTTGGGCCACCAGAAGGTCTGCCTCAGGTCTGTCACGCCCCGGGTGTAAACCAGAACCCGGGCTCAAACACAGATCCGCCGAGCACACGGTATTTCCCGTGTACACGAAGCGCTGGTAACCTGCTCAGATATAAGAAATAATATAATAAAGGAGCATACAACAGAGCTAACTAAAACTAAAACATCTCAGACAAAAGCTGGAAAGTAAAAGTACAATAAAGCTCTCAAATAAGTACAAGTGTCTCTCCCAGCTCACGAAGTAAATACAACCAGCTGGCAGAAGCCAGACCCAAAATAACAAAAAAATACAACTGTCTGAGAGTACAGGGGATACATCCAAAACTACAAAGCTCGAAACCCGGGAAGTATCTATCTAATCAGCTATCCTCTTACCTCGATCCTGGGTAGAGGGTCCCGCAAATCCCGCAGAAGACTCTGCAAAACAAAGAGGGGAAAGAAAAGAGAAAACAGTGGGGGGTGAGAACTACTATAAAAACAGTAGCCTCCCCTAGTGGGTAGACCTCAAACTCGAGCATGCCCACTAGGACTATCAGAGGCGGAAAAATAACACAAGGTGGTAAGCTATAAGTAAAACTACTGATGAAGAGCTACCCCTATCATGCCTCAAAGATGCCTAGCTAAAGGAATAGCTAATGATATGGACCAGGATGTCACAGACTACAAGACCAACCCAATCGAACACCAGTAACACTGGTACTGCCTGCTCTGCTGTCCTCTCAAGAACAAGTAACTGATCGGCACCCGGCACGATCCCAAAAGTATCCAACCGACCGGCACACGGCACGGCCCTAAAAGTATCCAACCGACCGGCACACGGCACGGCCCTAAGCCTACTCCGGAGTGGCACTCGAGGGGAGCGACCCACACGAGTAAAGTATGTAACCATAAGTATCTGATGTAGCAGGACTGGATCAAGACTCTAAACATGTGGGTAAGACCATCCACTAAAGAAGCCCGATCCCTCACCTCCAATCTGATGCAATAATAATAATAATACTAATAAGCCGGTCAACCGCCCCCAGTCCGCGGTTGCCGCAACACCCAATCATCAATCCCCAACTGTTCCAACTCTGAACATCTGACTACACAATCCCCTAAAACTAGACATCAGGAGAATGAATAAAAAGCATGGTTTCTCCTAAGTCAATTCCAGCATGTATGTGTAGCAGAAAAAGGTGGCCTAACTAGATGACCATTCAAGCATGCAAAGTCCTTTACTTGATAAAATCATTTCAATTATTCTAACATATGCAACATTAAGTATTTGGAACCTCTAATGTATACGTGGCATGACATATGATTCATGATACAATTTGGATGCATAATCTACTATCAAGTCTCCCCTCTTTACAACATGAATTCTAACCACATGCTCAAACCTTCACTTAACATACAACATGATATGGCTATAGCATTATTTTCATATAATTAAACTACATATCTAAAACATGGAAATACCGCTCACTAACTTGTAGCTTGCTAACAATGCAAATATTATCAAAGGAATCTTAATCTCATACAAGCATGCTTGATACATCCACAATTAGTAACACATGATCAAGGCATTCCAATAGGCCTAGTGACATTCACAAGTAGGAGGTTCACAACATCACCCACCTCGAGCGCTAATCCAAGTCCCCAAATGCGAATCTCTCGCTCTGTCCAAAACTGGTCACGAATCTGTACAACATACCCCAAAGACAACACATAAGCTATTCATTCTCAATTTCCCAAAATCTGTCCCCTAAAACCACAGTCCAGAGTTCTCAAATTTTCACCTGCGAAAGATGCCCAGAAAAATCCCAGAAAAATACTATCGCGATCCTCGCGACGAGCCCGTCGAAACGAGTACCTGCACGCCCAAATCGGAGTTTCCTACGCTGAGATAAAAATCCGGCAAGGGGAACAACCCAATCCAAACTGTACAAAATTTCTGTAACGAAGAACTACAGAAAAAGGAGATTCTCACCTTCGCGAAAAATCCACAAAAATCTGAGAAAAATCCAGGAGATTCCTTGCGAAATGTAGATGAATTTTGCCTCTTGAATCGCCTCGATCCGATGCCTGAGCGCAAAGTTACAGCCGGAACACTGCGGTGCTGTCCAACAATCCGCGAAGAAAAATGGGTCAAATGGGAGCCCGAAAAACTCAAAGATCAGCACGGAAATCGATGAAGCTCAAAACACGAAAGTTGAAGTCCTACCAGTCGAGAGTCCGATGGCGCAAGAATCGTCGAAAAAGGAGGTCGGGGTGAGTCGGGGGAGCCCAAACACTGAAAAGGGACGAAGCGGGTCGAAGGTGAACAAGCGTCGCGCCGCGCCGCAAAATAGCTAACCTCGGGTTGCGTGCCTCCACAAATCCTCAAAGTCCTCCAATGGATAGTATACTGTGAGGGGAAGAACTTCTCTGAAGAGTCCACAGTGAAAAGAAGTCTAAAAAGCCCGCAAAAGAACTAAGGAGTCCTATTTATAGGCACAGCCCAAAGTCAAGTGGGCCGGGTTTTCGGGCGCAACTTTCGGGCGCCCGAAAACCCGAAGAGGGGTCGGACAGCCCCCGTCCGACGCGCCCGGAAATTCCTGGGGCTGACACGTGTCCCCATAACAGGGGACAGCGGTGCAATGCACCCTGCCGCGCGCCACGTGTCCTCCCGCGGTCAGCGGGGTAGGTACGGACCGCCAACCGCGGGCCGACGCGTGGCGCACTCGAGTGCGGCCGCCTCTCGCGTTGCGACGCGTGGCGCACTCGAGTGCGGCCGACAGCCGCGTCAGCGCCCCCCTGCGCGCGCCCTGTCCCGAGGCGGGCCTCCACGGACCCCGTACACCGCGCATGCTGAGCCCGCCTCTCACCAGCCGCCACGTGTCCCTGCGCCGGGTCCATGCACCCGCGCAGGGAACTCCGTGGACCGCGCTCCAGGCACGGGCCAACCACGGGTCGAAACGTGGTTCCCGCCTGAACCCGTGCACCGGCGTTCAAACCGCTGCACCGCCGGTCGAGTTCCCGTGGACCGCGCACCAAAGGCCCGCCAGTCCCCGCCTGCCACGTGTCCTGCGCCGGGCTCATGCACCCAGCCGCGCCGCTCCGTGGACCGAACGTCGCGAACCGGCCAATTATAGGCCGCCACGTGGCAGTTGGCGGTCCACCGACACTCCCCCATGCACCCAAAAGCCCCGATAACTTCCGGAAGCCCGTTTTTGGTCATCCGGACTCCAAATTCAACAAGCAAATAGCCGTTTTCAAGCGTTTTTCCGCGCTGAATCCAAATCCAACCTCCATTTGGCCAAATTCAATTTCTAACTTTCGGCAAATACAGCCGAAGGCCCAAATAGTTACAAAATCTCACAGGGTCCATCTGTGGCACCCTTTGGTGCACCATAGACCAGACACCAACACTAGGTGTTATACAAGGTGGATCCATCGGGAAACTGCATGGGAAAAACCAGAACACTACATCCTCCCCTACAAGGAAAAGTTTCGTCCTCGAAACAAAAGTCATACCTCAGGCTGGGGCCTCGAATAAGTAGGGGTAGGCATCCATCATCGCTGACTCCAGCTCCCAAGTAGCCTCACGCTCATCATGACTGCTCCAGAGGATCTTCACATAAGGGATGGTTCGGCTGCGCAACTCTCTGACCTCCCGGTCCAAAATCCTCAACGGTCGCTCGACGTAGCTCAAGTCCTCGGCGATCTCCAATGGGGCGAAATCGATAATGTGCGACGGGTCAAACACATACCTCCTCAGAGTCGATACATGAAACACATCGTGGACACCTGCTAATCTGGGAGGAAGTGCAAGCCTGTAGGCAACTGGCCCTATGCGCTCCAACACCTCGAAAGGTCCAATATAACGAGGGCTCAGTTTCCCACGAATACCAAATCTCCGAATCCCCTTCGAAGGCGAGACTTTCAAAAAGACATGGTCGCCCACCTGGAACTCTAAGTCTCGCCGTCGAGTATCAGCATAACTCCTCTGTCGACTCTGGGCAGTCTCGAGATGTCGCCGTACCACTTTGACCTTTTCCTCTGCCTCAAGTAGTAGATCAGGACCCAAAGTCTTCTTCTCACCCACGTCACTCCAATACAGTGGTGACCGACACTTGCGTCCATACAACGCTTCAAACGGAGCCATCTGAATGCTCGCTTGGTAGCTGTTGTTGTACGCAAACTCAACTAATCCCAAGTGTCGGTACCACCCTCCTCCAAAGTCCAGAACGCAGGCTCTCAACATATCCTCGAGGGTCTGAATCGTGCGCTCCGACTGCCCATCGGTCTGTGGGTGGAATGCTGTGCTAAACCGGAGCCGTGTCCCCAAGGCTGTCTGTAAACTCCTCCAGAAGTGCGAAACAAACCTCGGGTCTCTATCTGATACGATGGAAACGGGTATCCCGTGCAATCTAACCACCTCAGCCAAGTACACCTGCGCCAGTCGCTCCATCGGCCATGTCATCTGTACCGGTAAAAAGTGAGCGGATTTGGTAAGCCTGTCCACGACTACCCAAATAGCATCCGCTCCCGTCTGTGCTCTCGGCAACCCAGTGACAAAATCCATCGTAACATGTTCCCATTTCCATTCAGGGATTGGGAGACTCTGCAACTTGCCAGCAGGTAAACGATGCTCAGCCTTTACTTGCTGACAAGTTAAACAGTGTGATACAAATCTCCCAATGTCTCTTTTCATCCCATTCCACCAAAACTGTGCCTTGAGGTCCTTATACATCTTAGTCCCACCAGGATGGATGGTATAAGGTGTATAGTGGGCCTCCCTCAAGATCTGCTCTCGAATCTCTGCATCCATAGGCACGCAAGCTCGGTCCCTGTACCGGAGTACTCCCGAAGCATCAACTGAAAAATCCCCTGTCACATCAGTCGGTATCTGCTCTCGAATCCTCATCAGGTGGGGGTCCTCACTCTGCTTTTCCCGAATCCTGTCCAGCAGAGTGGGCTGCACGACTAGAGACATAAGTCTAGCAGCGACCCCAGGGGACACAACCTCGAGCTCCAGCCGCCTCATCTGCTCCAGTAGTGGCGCCTGCTCAGTAATCATCAAGGATAGGCTCTGTACTGCTCTCCTGCTCAGGGCATCAGCAACCACGTTGGCCTTGCCCGGATGGTATAATATGTCCACATCGAAGTCCTTCAACAACTCCAACCATCTGCGCTGCCTCAGGTTGAGCTCCTTCTGTGTAAACAGGTATTTCAGGCTCTTGTGGTCTGTGTATATCTCGCAGTGCTCCCCATACAGGTAATGGCGCCACAACTTCAATGCGAAAATCACTGCAGCTAGCTCCAAGTCATGGGTAGGGTAATTCTTTTCATAATCCTTCAGTTGCCGAGAGGCATAAGCGATTACCCTACCCTCCTGCATCAGCACGCAACCAAGTCCACTGTGCGATGCATCACTATAAATCACGTATCCTTTCCCCATAACAGGGAGGGAAAGGATAGGAGCCGTCATCAATCTGTTCTTTAATTCCTCAAAGCTCCTCTGGCAATCCTCACTCCAAACAAACTTAATCCCTTTTCGCGTCAGACGAGTGAGGGGTGTGGAAAGTTTCGCAAAACCTTCCACAAACCGACGGTAATACCCAGCCAAGCCCATAAAACTGCGGACCTCAGATACCGTCGTCGGTCGGGGCCAATCCCGGACTGCCTCAATCTTCGCCGGGTCTACTGCCACTCCAGTGGCTGAAATCACGTGGCCCAAAAAGACAACCTCCCGAAGCCAAAATTCGCACTTAGACAACTTGGCATACAACTTCCTCTCTCTCAGAAGTTGCAGCACAATCCTCAAGTGCTCCTCATGCTCTGCATCGCTCCGGGAGTAAACCAGGATATCATCAATGAAAACGACGACGAACCGATCCAAGTATGGTCGAAAAATCCTGTTCATTAAATCCATAAAAGCAGCAGGGGCATTTGTCAATCCAAAAGGCATGACGGTGAACTCATAATGCCCGTACCGCGTCCTGAACGCCGTCTTTGGGATGTCCTCGGCCTTCACCTTCAATTGGTGGTAACCAGACTGTAAATCAATCTTGGAGAAGACACAAGACCCTTGCAGCTGATCAAATAAGTCATCAATGCGCGGCAAAGGGTACTTGTTCTTGATGGTCACTTTATTCAGCTCCCGGTAGTCAACACAAAGTCGAAGTGAACCATCCTTCTTCTTCACAAATAGCACCGGCGCTCCCCAAGGCGATACACTCGGTCTTACAAATCCTTTATCCATTAAGTCCTGTAGTTGCGCCTTTAACTCTCGCAGTTCAGCCGGTGCCATACGGTAAGGAGCCTTAGAGGTTGGCGCAGTTCCAGGGACTACGTCAATCAAAAACTCAATCTCCCTATCCGGCGGCATGCTAATCAGCTCAGGAGGGAACACATCCGGGAATTCGTGGACAATAGGAATATCCGCGAGTCCCGGTGCCGCCGTAGGCTCCTTAACCACAGAAGCCAAAAAGGCCACGCATCCACTGCGCATCATCTGCCTCGCACGGGAAGTCGAAACTACCGAGGCGAAGGAAGCACTCTGGCACCCCCTATAAACAAACATCTCCTGGCCTGGCTCGCTAAAAGTCACAGTCCTCGCGGCACAATCAATCGTCGCGAAATAGCGAGCCAGCCAATCTATCCCAAGTACAATGTCAAAGTCTCGCAGCTGACTAAGGACCAACAGGTCCGCTGGCAAAATCCAAGACTCTATCTGTACAGGGCTAGACCAACAACACTCCTCTACATGCAATATATGAGCAGGAATCTGTACCTCTAATGCATGTGGCAACCGATCTAACTCTAGTCCATGTGATGATGTAAAAGATCTACTGATAAAAGAATGTGATGCACCGGTATCAAATAAAGTGCGAGCTCTAGTACCAAAAAGTAAAGTGATACCTGCCACCACGTGATCGGCTGCCGCGGAGTCCCCTACCTGGGCGGCGTAGACTCGCCCGCTCTGAGCTGGTGGTCGATGATCTGAAGGGTGGGAGGAAGGAGCCCTACTCGCTGGAGTATAAGGCCGCTGCTGTGGCACGGAAGGGGCTGAGGCTGAGGAAGGAGCCGTCGACGCCGCATAAGGGCAAGTAGCTCGCATGTGACCAGACTGTCCACAAGTATAACAGCGTCCCCATCGCTGATCGCAAGTACTGGGATAGTGCTGCCCACCACAGAAAATACATCTATCTGACGACTGGGGCTGTCGAGACTGCTGCTGGGGTCTCCGAGACTGCTGCTGCTGCCGCTGTGACTGCCGCTGTGACCCCTGCTGTCGCGACTGCGACTTCTGCTGCTGCGAGTGCTGCTGCTGTCGCTGTGGCTGCTGCTGCTGCTGTGGGGGCCTCTGGGATCCCCCAGGCCCTCGCCGCTCCGAACGCCCACGGCCCGAAAACTGAGGCGGTGGCGGCCGGGGCGGCCTCCAGGAACTGGCCTGTCCCCCATCATCAGTCGCTGGTCGCTTCCTCTCAGAACTCTGCGCGACCATACCTCCACGCCTAGAGACAACGTGGTCTCCCCTCTCGACCCACTGGGCATGATCCACTGCCTCTGATAAAGTCTGGAGCCTCTGGGCATGCACCAAGGTATAGACCTCAGGGCGCAGTCCTGTCTCAAAAAGCTCCACCTGGTGCGGCCCATCCCTGGCAACATAAGGCACGCAGTCGAGCAACTGCGTAAACTCCTGATAATAGTCCCACACTGCCCGATCCCCCTGCTGGAGATTCTTCAAGTCATCTTCTATCTTTTTCTTCACGCTCGTGGAGAAGTAAGTGTCGAGGATCATCCGCCTGAACTCCGACCACGGCAGCTGTCGGGTAATCTGGAACTCCAACGGCTCGACCCGACGCCACCAAACATCTGCATCACCCTCCAGACAATGCACAGCCAAATGAACTCTGTATTTCGGGTCAATGAAGAAGTCTTTGAATAACTTCTCCATTGACGCCAACCACGTTCCAATCTCCCAAGGGTGGGTGCTCCGTCCAGAGAACTTAGGTGGTCCTCGCTTACAAAACTGAATGAGTTTGTCAGCAAACTCCTTCTCCTCCGCTGTGGTCAAAGGCCTGAACGCTCCCTGAGCCCCACTGCTCGACGACGGTGCCAAAGGGACCAGTGGAATAACTGATGGTGCAACAGGGGGAACAGGGGCCTCTACAGTAGTAGGGGGAGGTGCCCCAACCTGGGCAAGCAACTGCTCGAACCTCTGCTCCTGTCGGCGGTGACTCTCCGCCAACTGGGCCACCATGGCCCTCAGCTCACTAATCTCAGACGGCCCAGACTGCTCCGGCTCCTCCGGGGGTATAGGAGTACCCCGGGTAGGGATCTGCCGCCTAGGAGGCATCCTGTCACACAAGAAACCACGGGTCAGTAACCAAAACCACTCTCGACCCAATCCAGCGAAAGTCATGGTCATCCTCCTATTTCTGTGACCTTATGTTGTCTGCAGCCAACATAATGGTTCTCCAGAAATAGGATATGCCAGTCCTTCTTCACTCACAGGAAGAGTTTAATACAATAATTTCCGACTTTCGCAAAATATCACGTCACTCACGCCCTGCCATCCTAGGGTCTGTCCAATGCCTAGGGTTTCCTAAGTCCCAACTGACCTATCCCTAAGCTCTGATACCAACTTAATCTGTCACGCCCCGGGTGTAAACCAGAACCCGGGCTCAAACACAGATCCGCCGAGCACACGGTATTTCCCGTGTACACGAAGCGCTGGTAACCTGCTCAGATATAAGAAATAATATAATAAAGGAGCATACAACAGAGCTAACTAAAACTAAAACATCTCAGACAAAAGCTGGAAAGTAAAAGTACAATAAAGCTCTCAAATAAGTACAAGTGTCTCTCCCAGCTCACGAAGTAAATACAACCAGCTGGCAGAAGCCAGACCCAAAATAACAAAAAAATACAACTGTCTGAGAGTACAGGGGATACATCCAAAACTACAAAGCTCGAAACCCGGGAAGTATCTATCTAATCAGCTATCCTCTTACCTCGATCCTGGGTAGAGGGTCCCGCAAATCCCGCAGAAGACTCTGCAAAACAAAGAGGGGAAAGAAAAGAGAAAACAGTGGGGGGTGAGAACTACTATAAAAACAGTAGCCTCCCCTAGTGGGTAGACCTCAAACTCGAGCATGCCCACTAGGACTATCAGAGGCGGAAAAATAACACAAGGTGGTAAGCTATAAGTAAAACTACTGATGAAGAGCTACCCCTATCATGCCTCAAAGATGCCTAGCTAAAGGAATAGCTAATGATATGGACCAGGATGTCACAGACTACAAGACCAACCCAATCGAACACCAGTAACACTGGTACTGCCTGCTCTGCTGTCCTCTCAAGAACAAGTAACTGATCGGCACCCGGCACGATCCCAAAAGTATCCAACCGACCGGCACACGGCACGGCCCTAAAAGTATCCAACCGACCGGCACACGGCACGGCCCTAAGCCTACTCCGGAGTGGCACTCGAGGGGAGCGACCCACACGAGTAAAGTATGTAACCATAAGTATCTGATGTAGCAGGACTGGATCAAGACTCTAAACATGTGGGTAAGACCATCCACTAAAGAAGCCCGATCCCTCACCTCCAATCTGATGCAATAATAATAATAATACTAATAAGCCGGTCAACCGCCCCCAGTCCGCGGTTGCCGCAACACCCAATCATCAATCCCCAACTGTTCCAACTCTGAACATCTGACTACACAATCCCCTAAAACTAGACATCAGGAGAATGAATAAAAAGCATGGTTTCTCCTAAGTCAATTCCAGCATGTATGTGTAGCAGAAAAAGGTGGCCTAACTAGATGACCATTCAAGCATGCAAAGTCCTTTACTTGATAAAATCATTTCAATTATTCTAACATATGCAACATTAAGTATTTGGAACCTCTAATGTATACGTGGCATGACATATGATTCATGATACAATTTGGATGCATAATCTACTATCAAGTCTCCCCTCTTTACAACATGAATTCTAACCACATGCTCAAACCTTCACTTAACATACAACATGATATGGCTATAGCATTATTTTCATATAATTAAACTACATATCTAAAACATGGAAATACCGCTCACTAACTTGTAGCTTGCTAACAATGCAAATATTATCAAAGGAATCTTAATCTCATACAAGCATGCTTGATACATCCACAATTAGTAACACATGATCAAGGCATTCCAATAGGCCTAGTGACATTCACAAGTAGGAGGTTCACAACATCACCCACCTCGAGCGCTAATCCAAGTCCCCAAATGCGAATCTCTCGCTCTGTCCAAAACTGGTCACGAATCTGTACAACATACCCCAAAGACAACACATAAGCTATTCATTCTCAATTTCCCAAAATCTGTCCCCTAAAACCACAGTCCAGAGTTCTCAAATTTTCACCTGCGAAAGATGCCCAGAAAAATCCCAGAAAAATACTATCGCGATCCTCGCGACGAGCCCGTCGAAACGAGTACCTGCACGCCCAAATCGGAGTTTCCTACGCTGAGATAAAAATCCGGCAAGGGGAACAACCCAATCCAAACTGTACAAAATTTCTGTAACGAAGAACTACAGAAAAAGGAGATTCTCACCTTCGCGAAAAATCCACAAAAATCTGAGAAAAATCCAGGAGATTCCTTGCGAAATGTAGATGAATTTTGCCTCTTGAATCGCCTCGATCCGATGCCTGAGCGCAAAGTTACAGCCGGAACACTGCGGTGCTGTCCAACAATCCGCGAAGAAAAATGGGTCAAATGGGAGCCCGAAAAACTCAAAGATCAGCACGGAAATCGATGAAGCTCAAAACACGAAAGTTGAAGTCCTACCAGTCGAGAGTCCGATGGCGCAAGAATCGTCGAAAAAGGAGGTCGGGGTGAGTCGGGGGAGCCCAAACACTGAAAAGGGACGAAGCGGGTCGAAGGTGAACAAGCGTCGCGCCGCGCCGCAAAATAGCTAACCTCGGGTTGCGTGCCTCCACAAATCCTCAAAGTCCTCCAATGGATAGTATACTGTGAGGGGAAGAACTTCTCTGAAGAGTCCACAGTGAAAAGAAGTCTAAAAAGCCCGCAAAAGAACTAAGGAGTCCTATTTATAGGCACAGCCCAAAGTCAAGTGGGCCGGGTTTTCGGGCGCAACTTTCGGGCGCCCGAAAACCCGAAGAGGGGTCGGACAGCCCCCGTCCGACGCGCCCGGAAATTCCTGGGGCTGACACGTGTCCCCATAACAGGGGACAGCGGTGCAATGCACCCTGCCGCGCGCCACGTGTCCTCCCGCGGTCAGCGGGGTAGGTACGGACCGCCAACCGCGGGCCGACGCGTGGCGCACTCGAGTGCGGCCGCCTCTCGCGTTGCGACGCGTGGCGCACTCGAGTGCGGCCGACAGCCGCGTCAGCGCCCCCCTGCGCGCGCCCTGTCCCGAGGCGGGCCTCCACGGACCCCGTACACCGCGCATGCTGAGCCCGCCTCTCACCAGCCGCCACGTGTCCCTGCGCCGGGTCCATGCACCCGCGCAGGGAACTCCGTGGACCGCGCTCCAGGCACGGGCCAACCACGGGTCGAAACGTGGTTCCCGCCTGAACCCGTGCACCGGCGTTCAAACCGCTGCACCGCCGGTCGAGTTCCCGTGGACCGCGCACCAAAGGCCCGCCAGTCCCCGCCTGCCACGTGTCCTGCGCCGGGCTCATGCACCCAGCCGCGCCGCTCCGTGGACCGAACGTCGCGAACCGGCCAATTATAGGCCGCCACGTGGCAGTTGGCGGTCCACCGACACTCCCCCATGCACCCAAAAGCCCCGATAACTTCCGGAAGCCCGTTTTTGGTCATCCGGACTCCAAATTCAACAAGCAAATAGCCGTTTTCAAGCGTTTTTCCGCGCTGAATCCAAATCCAACCTCCATTTGGCCAAATTCAAATTCTAACTTTCGGCAAATACAGCCGAAGGCCCAAATAGTTACAAAATCTCACAGGGTCCATCTGTGGCACCCTTTGGTGCACCATAGACCAGACACCAACACTAGGTGTTATACAAGGTGGATCCATCGGGAAACTGCATGGGAAAAACCAGAACACTACAGCTCTGTACACCGTCCTCCTCATGTTGGCGGCCCTATTCGCTTGTTGCGATTTCTTTGTTTAGGGCCGGCTCCTATTAGAATACTCTCCTCCGGAATAAGACTGAGTTCGCTTCTTATCCCCGCTAGGTTCCGAGTCCTCCCGCAGGGCTGTAGTCGCAAATCCGCGCTTGGCCCTTCGGATCCCTCTGGAAGGTGGCCATCCCAAGGACAGAAGTTCGCAGACTGCTCCGCAAACCTCCACAAAAGAGAAAATTGTGCAATTCGTCCTGTTGAGTAAGGGCTCAGTGCCGTTCCCCCTCTGTCCTTTCCGGCTGGCGTCTCCACCACTTTGCCTTTCCGGGGTGGTTGGATGTCGTCCTCCTTCGTGTTTGCCATCGCTGTTGCCGAAAGTTCAGCCTTTTGGGAAACGTGGACTCATGATGGAACGATGCCCCCGAGAGGTAGTGCTCACCGCTTCCACCACATGTGGGCGTTTTCCAAGAAAGTGTGGGGTTTTCGCTCATAATCCTTGACTGCAAATTTTTGCTATGCTTTCCCATGGGTCAATACCTATTTTTCCACGATGTCCAAGGGTCGGTCGTCTCACCCTCAAACACCGGTGCCACGTAGTCTGTTTTGAAATCCGTCAAGTTCGCTCTCACCCTGTTCCGTTCGGTCTGCTGGATAGGGGCTTCCCCTACAGCGACGGCGGACACACTGGGAGTAGGTGTCACTACGGTCTCTCTCAAAGGGTCTCCAGCAGTGGCTCCCGGCGTAGGTCTCGAAGTCACTGGTGTTAGTGCTACCGAAGGCGTTGTTGGCTGAACCGACGGTATTCCGGTCACTGTGGTCTGAGGAGGGACGGCCATAGTTTCGCTGTCAGCCACCAGCGGTCCCGTCACTGGTGCGGTTGGTCCAGGTAGAGGAGCCTGGGCGACCTCCACTGGTGTGGTCGGCTATTGCGTCAACTGACGTACCTGTTCCATGAGGGTCGCTAACTGTCCGACCATCTCTCGTAGTTGTTGTCGGAGAAGCTGATACTCCGCGGCCGTCGGTACCGTACTTTCTGCCCCCGCGTTCTCAGTTGACGACCTGGTCCGGGCCATTATCCGCTGCATACAAAGAAACCAGGTCAAGCCTAGACCAATCTGGCCTAACACCATGCCCTATGATCAACCAGGGACTCCATTCCCCCCGCCCCCCTCCCGCAAGACTCTCATGCTCTACGCACCTATTCCTTGGTTATCTCATTGGTTAGTAGCTAGTGGCATTGTACTCTGTGGATGTTGGACACCGGCTACCGTGGTTAAAGTCATTTTTCTCTGATACCATATAATCTGTCACGCCTCGAAGGTTTAAATAAGCAGAAAACGTGTTTCCTTTTTTTTTTTTTTTTTTTTTTTTTGAAACAACTCCACTCTCAGGTACGTGCCAGACCCGCCAAACATACAAATTTGCTCCACACGGACAGAGCCTCTGTCACGCCCCGGGGTCGAAACTGCGACCCGGACTCGCCAACAAATCCGCCACCTATGCAAAATCGAGCATAGGCGAAGCGTCTAACCTGCAAAAGATAGTACTATAGCTACGCAAATATCAGAGCGAAAATAAAATGCTGTAAAATAAAAATCCAATCACTGTACAACAAGAAATAAAGTACAATATCCAACTCCTCAAATACAGATAATCATCATACAAAGTCCTCAGTACAGCATCTCTCAACTATAAAAGGGAGATAAACTAAAACTATAGTACATCAGTCTCAACATCAGTCTCTCCAAATACAAAAGATCTCTCTCCAAAGTAAACAGTAAAAACCAGCTGACAGCTACAAGGAAACTCCAACCAGGGGATACAGCTACACTCCTCGGGCGGTAAGGATCTAGCTCGTGACTCCCTCGCCTCGAACAACGACCGAAAGATCAGCAACTCCCGCAGAAGACACTGCAAAACAGGAGGAAGAAAAGAGGGAAACAACAATGGGGGTGAGAACCACTAGTAAACCAGTAGCCTCCCCCTGTGGGTAAAGCCTCAAACTCCGGCGTACCCACTAAGTCTACCAGAGGCAAGAAAAGGGATAAATGGTAAAGCTGTAAATAGAACTGCTGAATAAAGGGAAACCACCACTAGTATGCCTCTAAATGCAATACTGAAAGAAATGACTGTATGAATGCATCAGAAAACAGTGTCTGACCAAAATAACCCAATCTAGTACCACCAGTAAAACTGGTATTGCCTGCTCAGCGGAATCTGCACACAAGGCTCGAAACCGCGGGATCGGCCCGTACGGCTCACATTCCAAAATAAGTATCAGACCGGCACACAAGGCTGGGTCCAAAAAGCCTACTGTGAGGTCCCGGAATCCCCCGCGTAGGGTTTGCTGGTTGTTTGGCAGCTTTCGGTGGCCGTTGGGGGTGTTTGTGCGCGTGTTGGGGCTCAGAAATGGATTTGTGATGCAATTTGGGATTTAGTTGCATCACTGGAGGCCTGCGTGGTGCGTCGGTGGTGTTTGCGCGCAATTTGGACACAAGTGTTGGACATCGGGCTTAAAAGGAGATCCCGTGGGTTTTGGAGGACCCGTCGGGAGTTTAGAAGTGGTTTCGCGCGATTCAGATGTCAAAGTTGGACTCCGGGTAAAGTTTGGATAAAAGTTTACCTCTCCGGTCGCCTTCGGGAATTTTTAGAGTTGAATTGGGCAAATCGGACTTCAGAATTGGACCCGGCGCGAAAATCGGATCGAGTGGGCATTCGGCAAATTTTTGGGCGAGAATTTGGAGAAACGGACATCGTTTTTGGATTCAGCGCGCGAAATCGCTAAGAATGGACTATTTATTTGTTGGTTTTGGAGCCCGGAGGATTTGCACGTTTTTCGAGGCGAAGCGGTGCGTTTTTCGAGGCGAAGCGCAGCGCGGATTCCGAGGCGGCGCGGCGGCACGCTGCCCGAGGCGCAGCAGGCGCGCTAACGCGCGCGGGGAACCGCGCTCCGGCGCGGAGCGCGCGGAGCCCGCCACGTGGCGGGCTCCCACTCGCGCCCGCGCGGGCGCGGGGGCACGCGCTCCCGTGTCACGGGCGCGTGTCCCGCGCCTGGGGTGGCGCAGTGTAACGCGCCCGTGTGGCGGGCGCGTTACAGCGCGCCACGTGGCGCGCCGGGCGCGTGCGTGGACCCGGCGCACGCGCCCGACCAGGTGGACCGTCGGTTGGTGGTGCCCCATTGGCTGGCGCGGTGGACCGGGGCTGTGGACCGGAACCGTGGACCACCCTCTTTCCTTTTTTCTTCTTCTTCTTCTTCTTCTTTCTCCCCCGAGCTCCATTTGGCTCCTCTTTTTCTTTCTTCTGCATCCGAGAGCGAGAGAGTGTGAGGGAGAGGATTTTGGATGGTGCGGCGGTACGCCGTGAACCTCGCGAAGCGTGCAAGGTGTTCCGTTGGAGCGGTTGCGCGGCGCGACGCTCGCCCTTTTGTGTTCTCCTTCGTCGCGTTTCGGTGCACGAGCTCCCCCGGCCTACTCCGACCTCCGATTCAGGCGATTCTTGCGCCGTTGGATTCGTAACAGGCAGAGCTACGATATTGGTATTTTCTACTTCCCCTAGTTTTGCACGTTTCGAGGAGTTTCTCCATACTTACTGGGACCCCTTTTTTTGATGGAGTTTTGGACAGCGACACCTTGCCGGATTTTTATCTCCGCAACCGGGCATCGGATTGAGACGCTCTTATAGACTTTTTTCATCTACTCGACGCAAGGATCGTCCCCGTATTTTTTTCTTGGATTTTTGGAGTCTTCCCCGAAGGTGTACACTTCCTTTTTATCTGTACAGGAGTTTACAGTTATTTGGTTTTGGATTTCTGCGCGCCGATATTGTGGAATTTGTAACTTGGCCTACGGGACTCCGTTTTGGGCGTGCAGGTACTCGTTTCGAAGCTATCGACGTGAGGAACGCTGTGGTATTATTCTTGGATTTTTCGGAACTCCTCCAGCAGGTGAAATAATTACATCTTTGGGGTTGAATTTCAGACTGAGTGTATTTGGTCAAGTGTTGGAATAAGTGTAACCTTGGATTGTATGTTGTACCAGGAGGAGCTGTTCGGGGATTAGGGACTGTGTTTTACTGCACTGTTTTGCGTGCGGACCTCGGTGCCGTGCACCGTTTTGCGTGTGGACTCCGTTTTGCGCGCGGTTTCGGCACCGTGCTTTGTTTTGCGTGCGGATCGCGTGGAGACCAATTGCAAGTGTCTACGAGTAATTGGTGGTAAATCGAGGTGGGTGGCCCTATCTCCAAGCTTTTATGGACTGTACAGTATTTCTACTGCTGTAGGACTTTGCATGCTAGTTTATTTTTCTTGTATAGCATGCTAGGTTGTAGGAATTCTTATTCCTGTTATTATCTGAGGTTCTTGTGACCTCCTTGCTCTCTATTATCTGTTAAAATGTAGAAATCTTGGAACTTGACCTAGCACCCCCGTCATATGTTGCATGTGTTTGACCAGACCTTAGAAAACCTCAATCTGGGCTAGGTTCTTTTATGCTTTAGACATCCCACACTTTGCATTTCCTTCAGACATAGAGTTCCTCGCCCGGGTAGTGGGCCGAGAGGTCAGGGTATTGTGGGATGGGTTTGCACTCGGGCCTGGGGGCCGAGTGGGGTCTGGTGGCTGTGTAGGCCAGTGTTGGTATTTTGGGAACCGTTTTGAGTAAACGGGGTCCCGGGTTTCTGGTTATTCTCTGTTTTGCTCGTCACCACCGTGTTGTGATCGTGGTGCACGTGGGTTGTCAGGACCTTGAACCCAGAATGTTTTTGGACACTCATGATTTTAGTAAAACCAGTATTTTCTTCCGAAATTCTAGGGGCGTCGAGGCCTGTTCTTGTTTGATTGGGCGACGGCATCAACCCTTGGAAGTTCGGAAAAGTAAACTCGTTTTTAACTGATGTTTTTCAAGAACTAAAATCTATAGAAATTGGTTTTCTCATTTCAAGTCGGTTTTCAAGAAAAAGAGTAATTTTATCCTCACCCCAAGGGGGTTGAGTGGAAACGATGTTTTATAATAAATGTCATCTCTTTTCTAAACTTCCTCACCTGACCGGGGTGAGTGATCTGGGTTCTAAGGGCTGATTTCATTCTCGGGTCGAAAACAACGGGAGGCTACGCCTATAGCCTGTTCTTGTTTGATTGGGGACGTAGGTATTAGTTTCCCGGGGTTTTCGGACTCTTTGCGGTTCTGGCTGTGGAGCATCTCCAGCCCGTGAGTTCAGTGTATTGATGTTAGTTTCCCACTTTAACCGAGAGGGGCTGAATCCCTGAACGGTATAGGATTGAGAACTTCGATAGGCTGAGCCTAGAGTCTGTTCTTGTTTGATTGGGGTTCTAGGCACCGGTCTAACGGATTCTCGGACCTATGCAGCGTCAGTCGGTTCTTCTCGTCTATGAGTGGGGTGTCGTTGTGGGAGCCGTTGGGAGTGACGGTGGTCCCAGCTGTGTAGTTCCTTCTCTAGCGAGTTAGTGTTGTGAGTTGTGTCGTTGAGGGTTCTCCGACCTAGCCGTGAGAGTGGTTGGGCTTTTCATGTTTGAGTCGAGGTTCCTTTCCGGCTGAGTTGTGTTTCGAGCTTGAGATACCGATCGGTTTGATCGTGGATTATAGCCTGCTGAGCCTAGCTTTTTGCCAGTTATGAGATACTTGAGTTACTTGAGTTCGTTGGGGTCGCTCCCCTCGAGCTACGCCCCGGGTGAGATGATGATACCGAGCCTGATGAGGCTGCGATGATGCGACTAGTTGATACACTAGAGTTCGCTTGAGATAGTCGGACAGGACGCCCCACGTAAATCCCGTCCTCATGTGGATGTGTGGTAGTGGGTAGGTGCGATCCTAGTCGACAGGCGCAGGCTTGACTGGACCCTATGTGGCAGTCATAGAGATTGGGTGACATTGAGAGAGTGTTGGTATAGCATGTGTCATAGTAGGGTTTTCTTTGAGCATAGTACTGGTGGCATATTGTCAGTAGTGAGTAGATGCATCATATTATCTTCTGTTCCACTGCTTGAGCATCTAGATAGAGGCATAGTAGCTGTAGAGATATCATTTTCCAGCTCCTTTCTTTCCGTATACCTTTTCACTTTATGCCTCTAGTAGACTTAGTGGGCAGACCGTTGGGCTTGTTGACGGCACCCACTGAGGACTACTGTGGGAAGTAGTTCTCACACCCATCGTGGTGTCTTTTTCCCCAGGGGCTTCTACTCCTGTTTGTGTGCTTCAGTTGCTGATCCTTCTGACCGGGGCGAGGGAGTCGCGAGCTAGTTCCTTACCCGTCGTCGGAGTGTAGAGGTACCCATTTTCAGTGGAGAGCTTCAGTAGATTGGGTTGCTGCTTTTTCTTCTGTTGAGAGAACCTTGTAGTGAGGTATAGAGTTGTACCTTTTGTTCTTCTGTTTGAGAGACTGTTGTAGTGAGGATATTTATTGTATCGAGAGCTTGTACACTGATGTATTTATTGGAGATATCTCCCCTTTGAGTTTTGTATCAGAGGACTTTTTATATGATCGTATTTGGGAGATGGATATTATTTTATTTTCAGTTGTACAGTGTTTGGATTTCAGTTTTTGCAGTAGTTTACTTTCAGCTCTGACATCTGTTTAGCTGTAGATGTTTCTTTTTGCAGGTTAGACGCTTCGTCTGTACGGCAGTTTCCGTACAGATGGCGGATCTGTTAGCGAGCCCGGGTCGCAGTTTCGACCCCGGGGTGTGACAGATTAGAGTGGTATCAGAGCCAGGTTGTAGGTCGAGGTAGACTTAGAAACCCTAGGCTTGTGGTTGAACATTAGGATGACTACGTGAGAGTCGTGACTTTTAGCGAGAGTCCTGATTGAGTTTTATACCTCTCCCAAGAGACGGGATGAGTGATTGGCATGTTTATTCTCCTAAGCGATTATGTTGGCTGCAGACAACATAATGCCATGGAATGGGTGGCATGTCTTAGACTTTCGCTGGATTGGGTCGTATGGTTGTTGTGTCCTGATGTTTGTTATTGTGCAGTGGTTTGCGATACCCCTGAGACGTCGTGTTGTGACGAGGGCACACCCCGCATCTGAAAAGTACCCGAGCAGCGGGAGGCAGAGTTATCAGAGTATAGCGAGACCCAAGAGTTGTGAAACCAGATGGCACCGATGTTGGAGGTTGTCAGATGCCAGGAGGAAGCCATGGAATGTTTGATGCGCTTGCTGGAGCAGAGAGCACAGCTGGTTGCAGTACCGCTTGAGAGTCCTCCAGCACTTTCTTTCTATGCAGTGGCATATTCAGTTGTACCAGTGGCACCGATGGAGCGAGCAGCCCCCCTCCGTGCCGACTTGTAGTGCCGAGGCACCGAGGCAGGGTGGGTGGCGGATAGTAGATGAACTTTGGGACATCATCGGTCGATTGAGCCAGTCCCGGCAGTCTGATCCACCCCGATTGTCAGGATGGAGCTTGGAGCCGTGAGAGGCTGAAAACTGGATAGCAGCAATGGAGAACGTCAGGTGCATTTGGCTACGCACTTTTTGGAAACGGACGCCGAGCTTTGGTGGCGTCGAGTTCGCCCTGTTGGACTACCTGGAGCGCAGTTGTTGACTTGGAGTGAGTTTCGTGCTTTGCTGCTCATGGCCTTCTTTCCTGACAGTGTAAGTAGAAATTAGAAGGGGATTTTAGACGCCTGCAGCAGGGGAGTCGATCACTTCAGGAGTATGTTCGCGAGTTTTGGGATTGTTGAGCGGTGTACCCCATGTCGCCTGGATGAGGCCCAGAAGGTTGAGCTAGTTGAGAGAGGACTGAATCATATTGTCTATCACTTGGTGTATTCTTGGCGAGTGCCGACGTTAGATGCAGCGACTGAGCAGGTTCGGTGGGTTGACCGAGGATCAGTGATCATGTCAGAGAGTGACGAAGCGCCAGGGACCAGCTCCGGGGAGAGGCAACCAGTGCCGCCTGAGTTTGGACAGTTGAGTAGATCGAGACCCCCGGAGCCGCCACGATCCCAGTCTGAGGGTCGTGAGTCTCAGAGGAGACAGAGACCAGGAGGTTCTCCCCAGCCGATGTATTAGCAGCAGCAGCAGCGGGATGATTGTGCAATTTGTGGTGGTCCGCATTCTGCGCCACAGTGTGACCACAGGCAGGGGCGATGTTTTCGTGTGGATAGTTGAGACTTTTCAGGCAGCATGCCTTCGAGCAGTGACTACGGCAATACCGCTTACGACGGCACCCCGCTACCTCTTCGGGATGAAGTAGCTCCTCCGATTACCGCCAAGTTGATAGGGACACGACGTCAGGACAGACTGGGCGACGACCATCTACATCGAGCGGATGAGTCTGTACCACCCGGTTGGAGGGCGCTACGGCAGTGGACCAGGTTGTCGCGGGCATGATTTCCTTATGGCAGTTTGAGTTGGGTGTTTTTGGCTTTCCTGTCTGGACTGGAGGTAGAGCTGTTACCACGTGCACTAGAGGTGCAGATTTCTGTTGGTGTTGTGCATGTGGGGGAGCCTTGTGGATCGGGTCCAGTACAGATGAGACTTGGAATTGTACCGGCAGGTGTTACGTTTCAGTGGCAGCTCCACGACTCAGATTGAGCACACAGGATGGACCAGTTGGTGCGGTATCGTGCAGCGGCTGATTGTGGAATGAGACCGGTTACCATTCCGCGTGTTGGACTAGTGGGTGCATTTTCACAGATCACCGAGGTATCCTTCCTACAGCTGTGGCTTCAGCGGTTTGCGGCTTGGTGCTACGTTTGGATCGCTGGTGACGATTAGGACTAGAGGCTGTGTCCTTAGGGATCACGGTTAGATCGTAGTTTCGTTTTGTGGCCACGGCAGGAACGACTTCAACACTTCTCTCCTTTTTTCGTCTGTGTGCTGAAATTTTCGAACGGGACGAAAACTTCGAAAGACTGCTCCAGAAATGAAGACGGTGCCCGGACCTGTTCTTGTTTGATTGGGGTAAGGGCACTGGTCCTTTCGGAATTTTCGGACTTTTTCGTTAATTTCAGCCGTTTTCTAAACTAAGAGTTGTGGTTGATGACTTTCCTGCTGGTGGGGCCATCGCCTTTCTTGTTGGATGTGTTGGCGCAATCCGCGTAGTTTTGGACGAGTAGTGTTGTCGTTCTTTCTTGCCCTCTGTCCTTTGGAATTCGTGAGGTTTTTCCAGCTTTTGGACTCCTAGCCGTGTGGTTTTCGCTCCGCGGAGTGTGCGTAGCGACTGGGGAGAGGGAGACGGTGTTGATGGATACTTACCTATGGCTTTGGATACTTCCCTTTTGAGCTGTCTTAGTTTCGAGGACGAAACTTCCTTTTAGTGGGGGAGAGTGTGAGGTCCCGGAATCCCCCGCGTAGGGTTTGCTTGTTGTTTGGCAGCTTTCGGTGGCCGTTGGGGGTGTTTGTGCGCGTGTTGGGGCCCAGAAATGGATTTGTGATGCAATTTGGGATTTAGTTGCACCACTGGAGGCCTGCGTGGTGCGTCGGTGGTGTTTGCGCGCAATTTGGACACAAGTGTTGGACATCGGGCTTAAAAGGAGATCCCGTGGGTTTTGGAGGACCCGTCGAGAGTTTAGAAGTGGTTTCGCGCGATTCAGATGTCAAAGTTGGACTCTGGGCAAAGTTTGGATAAAAGTTTACCTCTCCGGTCGCCTTCGGGAATTTTTAGAGTTGAATTGGGCAAATCGGACTTCAGAATTGGACCCGGCGCGGAAATCGGATCGAGTGGGCATACGGCAAATTTTCGGATGAGAATTTGGAGAAACGGACATCGTTTTTGGATTCAGCGCGCGAAATCGCTAAGAATGGACTATTTATTTGTTGGTTTTGGAGCCCGGAGGATTTGTGCGTTTTTCGAGGCGAAGCGGCGCGTTTTTCGAGGCGAAGCACAGTGCGGATTCCGAGGTGGCGCGGCGGCACGCTGCCCGAGGCGCAGCAGGAGCGCTGACGCGCGCGGGGAACCGCGCTCCGGCGCGGAGCGCGCGGAGCCCGCCACGTGGCGGGCTCCCACTCGCGCCCGCGCGGGCGCGGGGGCACGCGCTCCCGTGTCACGGGCGCGTGTCCCGCGCCTGGGGTGGCGTGGTGTAACGCGCCCGTGTGGCGGGCGCGTTACAGCGCGCCACGTGGCGCGCCGGGCGCGTGCGTGGACCCGGCGCACGCGCCCGGCCAGGTGGACCGTCGGTTGGTGGTGCCCCATTGGCTGGCGCGGTGGACCGGGGCTGTGGACCGGAACCGTGGACCACCCTCTTTCCCTTTTTCTTCTTCTTCTTCTTCTTCTTTCTCCCCCGAGCTCCATTTCTGCTCCTCTTTTTCTTTCTTCTGCATCCGAGAGCGAGAGATTGTGAGGGAGAGGATTTTGGATGGTGCGGCGGTACGCCGTGAACCTCGCGAAGCGTGCAAGGTGTTCCGTTGGAGCGGTTGCGCGGCGCGACGCTCGCCCTTTTGTGTTCTCCTTCGTCGCGTTTCGGTGCACGAGCTCCCCCGGCCTACTTCGACCTCCGATTCAGGCGATTCTTGCGCCGTTGGATTCATATCAGGCAGAGCTACGATATTGGTATTTTCTACTTCCCCTAGTTTTGCACGTTTCGAGGAATTTCTCCATACTTACTGGGACCCCTTTTTCTGATGGAGTTTTGGACAGCGACACCTTGCTGGATTTTTATCTCCGCAACCGGGCATCGGATTGAGACGTTCTTATAGACTTTTATCATCTACTCGACGCAAGGATCGTCCCCGTATTTTTTTCTTGGATTTTTGGAGGCTTCCCCGAAGGTGTACACTTTCTTTTTATCTGTACAGGAGTTTACAGTTATTTGGTTTTGGATTTCTACGCGCCGATATTGTGGAATTTGTAACTTGGCCTACGCGACTCCGTTTTGGGCGTGCAAGTACTCGTTTCGAAGCTATCGACGTGAGGAACGCTGTGGTATTATTCTTGGATTTTTCGAAACTCCTCCAGTAGGTGAAATAATTACATCTTTGGGATTGAATTTCAGACTGAGTGTATTTGGTCAAGTGTTGGAATAAGTGTAACCTTGGATTATATGTTGTACCAGGAGGAGCTGTTCGGGGATTAGGGACTGTGTTTTACTGCACCGTTTTGCATGCGAACCTCGGCGCCGTGCACCGTTTTGCGTGCGGACTCCGTTTTGCGCGCGGGTTTCGGCACCGTGCTTCGTTTTGCGTGCGGATCGCGTGGAGGCCAATTGCAAGTGTCTACGAGCAATTGGTGGTAAATCGAGGTGGGTGGCCCTATCTCCAAGCTTTTATGGACTGTACAGTATTTCTACTGCTGTAGGACTTTGCATGCTAGTTTATTTTTCTTGTATAGCATGCTAGGTTGTAGGAATTCTTATTCCTGTTATTATCTGAGGTTCTTGTGACCTCCTTGCTCTCTATTATCTGTTAAAATGTAGAAATCTTGGAACTTGACCTAGCACCCCCGTCATATGTTGCATGTGTTTGACCAGACCTTAGAAAACCTCAATCTGGGCTAGGTTCTTTTATGCTTTAGACATCCCACACTTTGCATTTCCTTCAGACATAGAGTTCCTCGCCCGGATAGTGGGCCGAGAGGTCAGGGTATTGTGGGATGGGTTTGCACTCGGGCCTGGGGGCCGAGTGGGGTCTGGTGGCTGTGTAGGCCAGTGTTGGTATTTTGGGAACCGTTTTGAGTAAACGGGGTCCCGGGTTTCTGGTTATTCTCTGTTTTGCTCGTCACCACCGTGTTGTGATCGTGGTGCACGTGGGTTGTCAGGACCTTGAACCCAGAATGTTTTTGGACACTCATGATTTTAGTAAAACCAGTATTTTCTTCCGAAATTCTAGGGGCGTCGAGGCCTGTTCTTGTTTGATTGGGCGACGGCATCAACCCTTGGAAGTTCGGAAAAGTAAACTCGTTTTTAACTGATGTTTTTCAAGAACTAAAATCTATAAAAATTGGTTTTCTCATTTCAAGTCGGTTTTCAAGAAAAAGAGTAATTTTATCCTCACCCCAAGGGGGTTGAGTGGAAACGATGTTTTATAATAAATGTCATCTCTTTTCTAAACTTCCTCACCCGACCGGGGTGAGTGATCTGGGTTCTAAGGGCTGATTTCATTCTCGGGTCGAAAACAACGGGAGGCTACGCCTATAGCCTGTTCTTGTTTGATTGGGGACGTAGGTATTAGTTTCCCGGGGTTTTCGGACTCTTTGCGGTTCTGGCTGTGGAGCATCTCCAGCCCGTGAGTTCAGTGTATTGATGTTAGTTTCCCACTTTAACCGAGAGGGGCTGAATCCCTGAACGGTATAGGATTGAGAACTTCGATAGGCTGAGCCTAGAGTCTGTTCTTGTTTGATTGGGGTTCTAGGCACCGGTCTAACGGATTCTCGGACCTATGCCGCGTCAGTCGGTTCTTCTCGTCTATGAGTGGGGTGTCGTTGTGGGAGCCGTTGGGAGTGACGGTGGTCCCAGCTGTGTAGTTCCTTCTCTAGCGAGTTAGTGTTGTGAGTTGTGTCGTTGAGGGTTCTCCGACCTAGCCGTGAGAGTGGTTGGGCTTTTCATGTTTGAGTCGAGGTTCCTTTCCGACTGAGTTGTGTTTCGAGCTTGAGATACCGATCGGTTTGATCGTGGATTATAGCCTGCTGAGCCTGGCTTTTTGCCAGTTATGAGATACTTGAGTTACTTGAGTTCGTTGGGGTCGCTCCCCTCGAGCTACGCCCCGGGTGCGATGATGATACCGAGCCTGACGAGGCTGCGATGATGCGACTAGTTGATACACTAGAGTTCGCTTGAGATAGTCGGACAGGACGCCCCACGTAAATCCCGTCCTCATGTGGATGTGTGGTGGTGGGTAGGTGCGATCCTAGTCGACAGGCGCAGGCTTGACTGGACCCTATGTGGCAGTCATAGAGATTGGGTGACATTGAGAGAGTGTTGGTATAGCATGTGTCATAGTATGGTTTCTTTGAGCATAGTACTGGTGGCATATTGTCAGTAGTGAGTAGATGCATCATATTATCTTCTGTTCCACTGCTTGAGCATCTAGATAGAGGCATAGTAGCTGTAGAGATATCATTTTCCAGCTCCTTTCTTTCCGTATACCTTTTCACTTTATGCCTCTAGTAGACTTAGTGGGCAGACCGTTGGGCTTGTTGATGGCACCCACTGAGGACTACTGTGGGAAGTAGTTCTCACACCCGTCGTGGTGTCTTTTTCCCCAGGGGCTTCTACTCCTGTTTGTGTGCTTCAGTTGCTGATCCTTCTGACCGGGGCGAGGGAGTCGCGAGCTAGTTCCTTACCCGTCGTCGGAGTGTAGAGGTACCCATTTTCAGTGGAGAGCTTCAGTAGATTGGGTTGCTGCTTTTTCTTCTGTTGAGAGAACCTTGTAGTGAGGTATAGAGTTGTACCTTTTGTTCTTCTGTTTGAGAGACTGTTGTAGTGAGGATATTTATTGTATCGAGAGCTTGTATACTGATGTATTTATTGGAGATATCTCCCCTTTGAGTTTTGTATCAGAGGACTTTTTATATGATCGTATTTGGGAGATGGATATTATTTTATTTTTAGTTGTACAGTGTTTGGATTTCAGTTTTTGCAGTAGTTTACTTTCAGCTCTGACATCTGTTTAGCTGTAGATATTTCTTTTTGCAGGTTAGACGCTTCGTCTGTACGGCAGTTTCCGTACAGATGGCGGATCTGTTAGCGAGCCCAGGTCGCAGTTTCGACCCCGGGGCGTGACACCTACCTCCGAAGTGGCACTCGAGGGAGAGACCCACACGAGTAAAGTATCTCTGTCATCAGTATCACAAGTATCTCTGTAGCACATATCTCATTATAGCAGGACTGGATCAAGACTATGATCAAAGTGGAAAACTCCGTCCACTAATGAAATCCCGATCGGATGCAATAGTACTCAATAAGTGGGAAACACCATCCACTAGAGAAATCTGATACCCAATCTGATGCGATAGTAAACACCCGGTCAACCGCCCAATGTCCGCGGTCGCCGCGACACCCCACGAGACCCCAAATCTGATAAAGTAATCATCAACTTGTAGTGATCCGACCCTTAAGGGTATTTTTGAACTCACATGTAATTGCTTAAGCCTTAAGCGAAATAAGATTGTTTAAATTCGAAAAGTCGGCCGGGTGGGGTGCGTGTATTTTTCTGCGATAGAGCGTGGAAAATGATGACCGACGGTGCGATCGGATTTGAAATCCGATGTCGGGATCTCCCGAAACCGGACCCTAAGTGATACGGTAATTAGTCATGCATCGGGATCCGTGCAAAATATCTTGCACCCGTTAGAGATAAGGTGGGTTATCTCGTAGGGGATAATTAATTAATTAATTAATGGAAGTTTGGATTCTCTTACGTACGAATTAAAGGGGTTAAATAATCGGTAACCGGGTTTTAAATTGGGAATTTATTTTCCCAAGATTATTTGATGAAGGGGATTAAATAATCGGTGATCGGGATTTAAAATTGGAAATCAAATAACCGATAATTTAAATCCAATTGGGAATTGATTTCCCATGATTATTTAATTGAGTAAATTAAATAATCGGTGATCAGGATTTTAAAAGGTGGGATTTTATCTCGTGGAGCGGATAAGAGATAAGATCCGGATATTTGCGGGTTTTCCTTTTTACGTACCGTATGAAATAAAAAGGGAAAAATAATTATAAAATAAATAAATAAAAAGGGGATATTTAAACAATCCTCTTTATCCGAAGGAAAAGAAAAGGAATTAAAAACCTAATCGGTGAGGAGAGAAAGAAAGAAAAGACGGAACCCTAGCCGGACGAAAGGAAAAGGAGAAAGAGAAGGAGCCCGATCTTCCCGGATATCGAACCGAAGGCAAGAACGCGACCGGGCGACCTTCCCGTCGATCTCCGGTTAGTAGAATAATTTTTAAGAATAAATCGGGGATTTTTCGTGTTCTTGTAAGGTCGTACTTCGCGGATTTTCGTCGGGTTTTGATCCGTGTCTTTCTTGTTCTTGATTGGGGGGATCGGTGTCTTTTTTTTTATCGAATTTAACCGATGGTTTTTAATCGGTTTCTTTTTGGCGGACCTCCGATCGACGTTTTGGTTGTTCGTCGGTCGTCGGTTTAGCCATTAGATTTACCGGGAATTTACCGGGAATTTTTCGGGAGTTTTTCGGGAATTTTTGGGGCGGTTTCGTCAGAACATAGTGGGTTAACGGTAGGCCGCCGCCGCCGTTGTTAAACGGGAGGCCGCCGCCGCCGTTGTTAAACGGGAGGCCGCCGCCGTCGTTACCATGCTCGCGGGGTCGTCGCCGGGATCGCACGGGAGCGAAAACGGAGAAGAAATCGCAAAAAACGGCGCGAAAACGGCGAAAATTAGGGTTACTGTTGCTTGTCCGTACGGCGAGGTCCACGGGTCCGGGCGTGCACCCGGTGCACGCCCACAGCGTCGGAAGCGCAAGACCCGGTGCACAGTTCCGTGCGCCGGCCCGGCCCGCATAAGCGCGGTCCTCCGCACAGTGCGCACCCGACGCACGTGCTTGCGCCCTGCAACCGTGAACCCGGCGCGCGCATAACCCCGTGCGCGGCCCGGCCCATCGCGGTGCGGTGCACGCCCCGAGCGTGCACTCGGTGCTGGCGCCGCGACCCCGGGGCCGTGAGCCCGGTGCACGCTCGGGTTGTGCACCGGCCCGGCCCAGAGCGCGCGGTGCACGTTTTTTTCGTGCACCCGGCGCATGCCGCCGCCGCCGGTTGACGTGAGCCCGGTCCGTGGTTGCCCCCGTGCACCATCCGACAGCCCGGAGTTCTTTTGCTCCGTTTTTGCCCGTTTCTCCACCGTTTTGAGCGCCGTTTTCGCCGTTGGGATCGTTATTTCCGTGGTTTCCTTGGCATGGCCACTTGGGATCTTCTTGGTCACTATTTTATTATGTTGGGTGCCGCGCGGGGTTCCAGTTTTCGGCGAACCGGACCGTGTTGGACTTTTCCGTCAAAAAGAGTAAATTGGGTCTTCTGTTTTGGGATGTTAGTACACGTTTGTGACTATTATTATCCTTGCGGACTTGCTTTAGGTCCAGGGGTGCAGCGGGAGAGCGCGAAGGATACAGGTGTTCCGATTGCTCTCCAACAAGGTGGGTACGGTTGCTATAAGTGCAACAAGTGCAGTAAGTGCATCTATCGTCATTAAAATTGCTCTCAATTTGCCTAACAAAGTAGATGGACAGTTTAACCTTTCGCTTAATGGTATTTTTATCTAACAATTAAAGCGGCTGCGGTCGCGGTGCTCACTACACGCCAATCTTGGCAATCCGGTTTCGGATGCTGCACGTACACCGGCGGATCGGCCACCGCATGGTGTACTTTTCCGGAAAAGTGGTCTTTGACCCGTGTGCCTCACAAAGGAGTGGGAGCCGTGAGGACCTCCTCGCGCCAGCTGGTACAGCACACCAGCACCGCGAAAAGGGGTAAAAGCATCAAAAAGGTGACTGTGCACGAGGGGAGACTTGAGTCTCTCCGACAGGTACTCTGGGTTTGGTGCCCAACTTAATGATAAATCTGGGGTTGGTGCCCAACTTATTGATAAATCTGGGGTTGGTGCCCAGTTTAAAATATGCACAGGGGTTTAACGAAAGGTTTCGGTGTACTCGGGTTATTCGGTTCGTTTTCCTTCTTTGATATTATTAGACATCTACTTTGTTTGTCACTGACTTTACCCACTCCGTGACAGGTATTCCTAGGTGCGTTAGCCGGGATGGCGGTGAGACTGCGTCGCGAGGACCGTAGTCAGGACTCTTGGTTTTCTATCTCATTTCCTTTTACGCTTTAAGTAGTGAGTTTGCTTGTGGATTACTTTAGTTGTGGACATGTATGAGTTAGCTCTGTGGATGAGATGGACCCTTATGCTTTTGATACTGATAGTGGTGTTTTCTTACGCGGCATTTTCACGATAAACTAATTGGTTGCGAAAATGTTTTCTCAAAACGAAGTGCCGTGTGGGCACAGATTTTACAAACGCTGGGTTTTATCCTTTCCAAACGTTGACGCCGCTTTATAAACTGGTTTTGCATGGTGATGTATGTCTACTGTATGGTTGATGGTTGATGTTAATGTGGTTGGTTGAAATTCGATGTTATAATTGAATTGCATGTTGTAAATGAGACGCCGTGCATATACAAAGGAGACTCCGTCCGTTGGCGGAGAGAATTTGTGTATGTGGCGGTCTGGCACGCACCGGGGATGAGGTTATATTACCTTATTAAGAAAAAAAAAAAAAAATGGACACGCATTTTCCGCTTTGATTTACTCAAAAACCCCCGGGGGCGTGACAGATTAAATGGTATCAGAGAAATACAACCACAACCATAGTAGACGTGATGCACATCCACAGTGTAAGGTGCCACAAGCAAATTGGACATGAGATAACCAAGGTATAGGTGCGTAGTACGTGAGAGTACGGGAAAACGGGAACGTAATATAGGTGTAATCGTGAGACGGGGTGCTAGGGTTATAACCATAGGGTTGACACGGTTTCTTTGGTTACAGCAAACAATGGTTCGGACTAGATCGTCCACCGAGAACGCAGACGCGGACGGAGCGGCCCCGGCCGCCGCAGAGAACCAGTCCCTCCGGCGACAACTGCGGGAAATGGCCGGGCAGTTAGCGACACTGACGGAGCAGGTTCGTCAGCTGACGCAGCGACAGGCTACCGCACCCGCCGAGCGCGATCCGACCCCTCCGCCCGAAACCACAGCACCCACTACGGAGCCGCAAGGGGCGGGTGGTACGACGACGGAACAGCCCCCGGCCCCAAGAGAAGTACCCACCCCGACGACTTCGGGACCCGTGTTGGGAGCGGTAGCAGGGGAGGCAGGGACGACCCCTACCCTTGGGGGGTCCGCCACCGCAGGAGGGAACACAGAGCAGCGAGCGACGCGGGAAAGGATCAGGACGAATTTGACCGAGTTCAAGAAGCATGACCCGCCCACTTTCGAGGGAGAAACGACCGATCCGTGGGTCGTCGAGAAGTGGGTGGATACCATGGAAAAACTCTTCGAGGACCTACTGATGGAGGAGCAGGAGCGGGTCCCACTAGCTGTCCACTTTCTTGAAGGGAATGCACGCATCTGGTGGAAGACGGTACGTCCGGATCCGTCTACAAACGACCCGCTACCGACATGGTCGGTCTTCAGAGAGGAACTCTTCGGCGCGTTTTTCTCCGATAGCGTCAAGCGGCAACTGGAAGACGACTTGAAGAACATTAGACAAGGGAACCGCTCGGTCGTGGAGTATCAAAGGGAGTTTGTAAGATTGGTTAATTGCGTCCCGTTTGCCATACGGGATGAACCCCACAAGGCCCGTCTTTTCGTTGATGGGCTACGGAGTGACATCTTCGAGATGGTTCAGGCAGCGGACTTGCGCACGTTCCGAGAGGTGGTGGACAGAGCCACCATCGTAGAGCGGGGGTTCGCTATTACCCGAGCTCGACGTGAGGGATCAGAAAATAACCGGGAGAAGAAGCGAACGCAGACCTACCCGGGAGGGGGCCCTTCTGGGGGAAGCCGACCCCCGAAGTACCCCAAGACGCAACGGGGAAGCAAGAGTGCGCCTACCGGGAAGCCTCGACCAGCGAATAAGCCATGCGTTATTTGCGGAGCATCGCACCCAGTGACGGAATGCCCTAAGAGACAAGACCACTGTTACCGCTGCGGCAAGCAGGGGCACTTCCGATTCAACTGTCCCCTGAATACTGGAGCGGCATCTTCCGCAGCTTCCACCGTGCCGGCGCAGGCACCAGGACGGGGTAGAGCGCCGACGGGAACGTCCTCACACCCTCCGGCGCCGAGATCAGGAGGGGAATCGCGACCGCAACCCGGAGGGAGACTCTACTCCATGGACCAGCATGGAGCGATACTGCCAGAGGAGGTGGTAGCAGGTATTACTTCCGTCTCTAATTTTCGAGCTCGAACCCTGTTTGACACCGGAGCAACTCACTCCTTCATCTCCCGCACTTTTGCACAAACACATCTGATAGAAAGTAGCCCTCTTGATGTTATGATGACCGTCCAGACTCCTGGGGGGCCAATCGCGGCGACCGGCCTGGTGCCCTCGTGTCCAATAAGACTGGGAAGGTCGTCGTGCCCCTGGGATCTAATAGTTATACCGCTAAAAGAATACGATGTGGTGTTGGGCATGGATTGGCTTACCGAGTATCAGGCGATCATCGACTGCGAGAAACGCCAGGTGCGACTACAGAAGCCGGGATTTCCGGAAAACGTGTACTTGGCGTGTAAAAGTACTTCCTTTTTAGCCGTCATCTCCGCGTCGCGGGCTAGGAAGCTGATAGAAGGAGGGTGCGTGGCCTACCTAGCCTCGGTGGATTTGGCCACCCGACCCATTCCCTCGCCGTCCGAAATTCCCGTCGTAAGGGAATTTCCGGATGTATTTCCGGCGGAGCTCCCCGGAATGCCGCCGGAGAGAGGTCGACTTCCCAATTGAGCTGCTCCCCGGCACCAAGCCCATCACCAAGGCACCGTACAGGATGGCCTTCGCGGAGTTGAAGGAACTCAAGGCACAGTTGGAGGACCTCTTGGATAAGGGTTTTATCAGACCAAGCGCGTCACCCTGGGGCGCGCCCGTCCTGTTTGTGAGAAAGAAGGACGGAAGTCTCCGGTTGTGCATCGACTACCGGGAGATAAATAAGGTCACCGTCAAGAACAAGTACCCCCTGCCAAGGATCGACGACCTCTTCGACCAATTACAGGGGGCGACGGTGTTCTCAAAGATTGACCTGCAGTCGGGCTATCATCAGGTCCGGGTTAAGGGGGAGGACATCCCCAAAACGGCTTTCCGTACTCGCTATGGCCATTACGAATTTACGGTAATGCCATTCGGGCTCACAAATGCCCCGGCGGTGTTTATGGACATGATGAACAGGGTATTCAAACCCTTCCTGGATTTGTTCGTGGTGGTCTTCATCGACGATATCCTCATCTACTCCCGTACAGACGAGGAACATGAAGAACATCTGCGCACAGTCCTCCAGACCCTACGGGAACAGAAACTCTACGCCAAACTCAAAAAGTGTGAGTTTTGGCTCCGTGAGGTCGGTTTCTTGGGGCACGTAATCTCGGCGGCTGGAGTCGCGGTGGATCCGAAGAAGATAGATTCGGTGACGGACTGGCCCCGACCGACAACGGTGACGGAGGTTCGAAGCTTCCTGGGATTAGCCGGGTATTACCGGCGCTTCGTGGAGGGTTTCTCCAAGATAGCCACCCCCTTAACCCGTTTGACAAGAAAGGGGGAGAAGTTTATCTGGACGGACAAATGTCAGAAGAGCTTCGAGGAGCTCAAGGATAGATTGACGCGAGCCCCGATTCTCGCCCTGCCAGAACCAGGGGAGGATTATGAAGTGTTTTGCGATGCGTCGCGAAATGGACTGGGTGGAGTACTCATGCAACGGGGAAAGGTTATAGCCTATGCGTCAAGGCAGCTCAAGGAGTACGAGCGGAATTACCCCGTGCACGATTTGGAACTCGCAGCGGTGGTGTTTGTCCTCAAACTTTGGAGACACTACTTGTATGGGGCACACTGCAATGTGTACTCAGATCATAAGAGTCTCAAGTACCTTTTCACCCAAAAGGAGCTAAATCTGCGACAAAGGCGGTGGCTTGAGCTACTAAAGGATTACGATCTAACGATCCACTATCACCCGGGAAAGGCCAACGTGGTGGCCGACGCCCTGAGTCGCAAGGGACAGGCCGAGGAAGCGGATGTAAGCGCCATTACACAGCAGGATAGTCTGATTGCGGAATTTTCGCGATTGAGACTAGAAGTAGTACCGGCAGGTACAGTCGCACAACTTCTGACACTGGTGGTCAGACCTACTCTGCTGGACAGGATTCTCGAAGGGCAATCGACTGATGATCAACTCCAGCTGGTGCGAAGTAGAATAACCGCCGACAAGGAGGGTGATTTCACAGTGAACTCCGACGGCACGATACGATTTCGGGGACGAATCTGCGTGCCGGATCTACCGGAACTCAAGGAGGAAATCCTACGGGAGGCGCATACTGCCCCGTATGCGGCGCATCCCGGGGGAACGAAGATGTACAAGGACGTCAAACAGACCTTCTGGTGGCCCAAAATGAAGGGAGACGTGACTCGATTTGTGGCACACTGCCTGGTGTGCCAACGGGTGAAGGCCGAGCATCAGCGGCCGGCAGGAAAATTGCAACCTTTACCGGTGCCCGAGTGGAAGTGGGACATGATTACCATGGATTTTGTGACCGGATTCCCGAGATCGCCACAGGGACACGATGCGATATGGGTGATTGTGGACCGTTTGACGAAATCGGCCCACTTTCTGCCCATACACACGACGTGGACTCGGGAACGACTGGCACAAACGTACATCGATGAGATAGTAAGGTTGCACGGTGTACCGACATCCATCACGTCGGACAGAGACACGCGTTTTGTGTCAAACTTTTGGCGAAGCCTGCAACGAGCAATGGGGACCAAGTTGCACTTCAGTACGGCTTTTCACCCGCAAACCGATGGACAATCAGAGCGGGTGATACAGATCGTGGAGGACATGCTTCGAGCATGCGTTCTGGACTTGGGCGAAGGGTGGGCACGGTGTTTGCCCCTGGTGGAATTTGCCTACAATAACAGTTACCAGGCCAGCATTCAGATGGCGCCGTACGAGGCCCTGTACGGGCGCCGCTGTCGGTCTCCAATATGCTGGGACGACTTGGGTGAGCGTAAGTTTCTGGGCCCAGATTTGGTGGAGGAGACCGAAGCAAAGGTGCGATTGATTAAACAAAGGCTACTGACCGCCCAAAGCAGACAGAAAAGCTACGCGGACAACAGACGCCGAGACTTAGAGTTCATGGTGGGTGAGCATGTGCTACTCCGGGTTTCACCCTCCAAGGGAAACCGACGTTTCGGCATAAAGGGAAAGCTAAGCCCGAGGTACGTGGGACCGTTCGAAATCCTGGAACGCGTAGGACCGGTGGCGTACCGGTTAGCCCTGCCACCGAACCTCGAACGAGTCCACAACGTGTTCCATGTCTCAATGCTCCGGAAGTACCTGGCTGACCCCTCTCATGCCTTGGATGCCTCCACCATCGAGTTGCGAGAGGATTTGAGCGTCGAGGAGACGCCGGTGCGGATTTTGGCAAGAGAGGACAAGAAGTTGCGCAACCGAACAATCCCTATGTGAAGGTCCAGTGGAGCAACCACGAAGAGCGCGAGGCGACGTGGGAACTGGAATCGAAGATGAGGGAATGTTTTCCCGAATTGTTTAAGTGAGGTTTGTACTTAAGTTTCGGGACGAAACTTTTTATAAAGTGTGAGTGGTGTAGTGACCCGACCCTTAGGGGTATTTTTGAACTCACATGTAATCGCTTAAGCCTTAAGCGAAATAAAATTATTTAATTTTCAAAAGTCGGCCGGGTGGGGTGCGTGTATTTTTCTGCGATAGAGCGCGAAAAATGATGACCGACGGTGCGATCGGATTCGAAATCCGATGTCGGGATCTCCCGGAACGGGACCCTTAGCGATGCGGTAATTAGTCACGCATCGGAATCCGTGCAAAATATCTTGCACCCGTTAGAGATAAGGTGGGTTATCTCGTAGGGGATAATTAATTAATTAATTAATGAAAGTTTGGATTCTCTTACGTACGAATTAAAGGGGTTAAATAATCGGTAACCGGATTTAAATTGGGAATTTATTTCCCCAAGATTATTTAATGAAGGGGATTAAATAATCGGTGACCGGGATTTAAAATTGGAAATCAAATAACCGATAATTTAAATCCAATTGGGAATTGATTTCCCATGATTATTTAATTGAGTAATTAAATAATCGGTGATCAGGATTTTAAAAGGTGGGATTTTATCTCGTGGAGTGGATAAGAGATAAGATCCGGATATTTGCGGGTTTTTCTTTTTACGTACCGTATGAAATATAAAGGGAAAAATAATTATAAAATAAATAAATAAAAAGGGGATATTTAAACAATCCTCTTTATCCGAAGGAAAAAAAAAGGAATTAAAAACCCTAATCGGTGAGGAGAGAAAGAAAGAAAAGACGGAACCCTAGCCGGACGAAAGGAAAAGGAGAAAGAGAAGGAGCCCGATCTTCCCGGATATCGAACCGAAGGCAAGAACGCGACCGGGCGACCTTCCCGTCGATCTCCGGTTAGTAGAATAATTTTTAAGAATAAATCGGAAATTTTTCGTGTTCTTGTAAGGTCGTACTTCGCGGATTTTCGTCGGGTTTTGATCCGTGTCTTTCTTGTTCTTGATTGGGGGGATCGGTGTCTTTTTTTTTATCGAATTTAACCGATGGTTTTTAATCTGTTTCTTTTTGGCGGACCTCCGATCGATGTTTTGGTTGTTCGTCGGTCGTCGGTTTAGCCATTAGATTTACCGGGAATTTACCGGGAATTTTTCGGGAGTTTTTCGGGAATTTTTGGGGCGGTTTCGTCGGAACATAGTGGGTTAACGGGAGGCCGCCGCCGCCGTTGTTAAACGGGAGGCCGCCGCCGTCGTTACCATGCTCGCGGGGTCGTCGCCGGGATCGCACGGGAGCGAAAACGGAGAAGAAATCGCAAAAAACGGCGCGAAAACGGCGAAAATTAGGGTTACTGTTGCTTGTCCGTACGGCGCGGTCCACGGGTCCGGGCGTGCACCCGGTGCACGCCCACAGCGTCGGAAGCGTAAGACCCGGTGCATCGTTCCGTGCGCCGGCCCGGCCCGCATAAGCGCGGTCCTCCGCACAGTGCACACCCGGCGCACGTGCTTGCGCCCTGCAACCGTGAACCCGGCGCGCGCATAACCCCGTGCGCGGCCCGGCCCATCGCGGTGCGGTGCACGCCCCGGGCGTGCACCCGGTGCTGGCGCCGCGACCCCGGGGCCGTGTGTCACGCCCCGAGTCCGCCAATTTGTACGGTTCGGGCACGCCAACAGACCCGCCAATCGGGTAAAACCTTTTTCTACCCGAAAGGAACGGTAACATCCATAATAACACAACAAGTGTATGCGGAAGCTCAATATCAGAGTACTAAAAATCACTATAAATTTAAACTTTCATTTATAACAAATAGTTAATGCGGAAATGAAAGCATACAGAGTGAACCATAAATTAAACTTATTACACTTTACATTCTGAACTTGCAAATAAAATTATTACATTTCCTTTACATAATTCCTCACCATACAAGGTTCACTCAAGAAATACATAGAAAGGGATACCTCTGCTAGACCCTCTAGGTCACTATGCTGCTGGGCCCTTGCCCCTGTCGTATGCCTCGCTGTCGTCTGCATCTGATCTGTCTCGACCGCTGCATCCATTCCCGAACCTGTGGGGGGTCACCCAAGGGGTGTGAGAACTTACGAGCGAGTTCCCAGTGGGTTCAACCACCGAGAGAAAGTGTCCTACACCACTTGGTCCAATGGAAGCAATAATAATAGTGTGCTAGGAAACTAAAATCCTCAACATCAATATGCAGCTATGCAATAATATATCACTACACTATCTGTGTACAACCATCGACCCAGCACTACTCTGTCTAGCCACACTAGGCTGCTAAGCACCAACTCGGCCACTATGCCGCTGTATACTGGGTCAACTAACCCGGCCACCCTGGCCACTCTATTTTTCTTTATTCTTTAGATTCTGGTGCTTTAGTTCAAGTTAACCCTCAGAAATTCTTATCCAACGGGCCCGAGCCCGGTAGTCTTGCTACCATAAGATAAGATTTCTAAGGTTGCCGATAACACTCGCAAGTGTTACCCCGTCCTGCCGGGGGACTTGTCATACGGGACACTGCCCGATAGGGTCACTGCCCAACTCTGACAAGAGTACTCTATCTACCAGTCATACGGGTCGCTGCCCGGGAGAGGGACCCTGTCCAACTCCTGACCGTTGTACGTTCGCCCCCGGAGGTACGCCCGTTTTATCTTTAATTTTCTTTCTTTTCTTTTTTTTCTTTCTCTTTTATTTTAGTTCTTAGCCTCTTTGCTTTTGAACACTTGCTTTCCTTTCTTATTCGAGCTTATAGCTCCCTTTTTGCCACTGGCAATTCACTTTCTCTTTTCTTTGAGCATTTAGCTCCTTGCTTTCACTTTTAGCCCTTCGAAAGTACCTCGTCCGACGGGTCACTGCCCAGGGAGTCCTGCTCCACTTGACGAGTCTCAAATTCGAAGGCGCCATTTACATTCTCTTTATGCTTTTAGCCACTTTTAGCTTGCTTTTAATCTTTGCCTTTTAGCAACAATTTTTCCTCTTATCCTAGGTCTTGCCATAAGGATAACTAGAGAGTCTCCTGGACTCTTAAACATTTCTCTTTTATTTCTTTAACTCAAATTGAAGTTAAAGTTATTATCCATTTGCCCAGACACCCTATGACCTTCTAGGGTTATATTTGATCAACTCTTTAACCTTGGGATCTTATCCCACTTTCTGATTCCTCACTGAATCCTAGAGTTAACTTAACTCTATTTTCCTGTTCCACTATTAACTTAGAGTTACACTGACTCTAATTCCATGTTCCACTGTTATCTTAGAATTACATTGACTCTACTTTTCTGTTTTCCCTTTCATATCTCCACACTTGATCCACCTTTTCCATCCTCCTGATTCCTTACTGAATCCTAGAGTCAACTTGACTCTATTTTCCTGTCTGTGAGTTTAAACTCTTCTAGCTCAACTTAGGTTCCCTTTACCTAAGTCCCATGTCATACTTGTCCTAGAGTTCCATGACTCTATGCTGACCTCTAGTTCACCTTAGGTTTCCTTTACCTAAGTTCCATGTCATACTCATCCTAGAGTTCCTTGACTCTATGTTGAACACTAGTTCTCCTTAGGTTCTCTTTACCTAAGTTCCATGTCATATACACCCTAGAGTTTCTGACTCTATGTTGATCACTCTATCCAGTGTCCTTAGGTTATCACCTAAGACCATGCCACTCATCCTTCCTAGGATAACTCCTAAGTTGATGTCACTCGTCAAACCCCTAAACTAGGTTTTCTCCTAGTCTTACTACCAACAAGTTCTGTTCCCTTATATCACATGATTCCTAGGGTTGTACCCTAACATGATCACAGTCATCAAGTAATTACTCATTTCTACGCATGCAATTATTTTCATATCCATCATAAAAATAATATTTATCCTCTAAGTTCTTTTTGCACATGAAAATGAATTATCTCCTTTTGGCAACTGACAGTTGCATTTATCATCTGTGTCCATCTACACATACAAATTTATCCCCTATTGTGGATAAATCATAAATATCACTTTTCCTCTAAATTTCTCTACACATGCACATATATCATCTGTTATTGGCAACCAACAGTTGCTCTTTTCATCTGTGTTCCTCTAAACATGCAATCTTATTCATAATTACCTAATGCCTCTAACAGGCTACTATCATGCTTCGAATCGAAAAGCAAAGGAGCAAGGGGAGAGGTCACCCAATTTCGGCAGAATTCCCCACCTTGTAGTGTACCCAATTGCTTGTAGACACTTGCAATTGGTCTCCGCGCGATTCCACTTGTCTCCTCGAGCTTGCACGCAAAACGATGCACTTCTCTCGAGTCTGCACGCAAAACGGTGCACGTCCACCAAACCTGCACACAAAACGATGCACGTCACTAAAAACCCGCACGCAAAACGGTGCGCGTCATTTTAGTCTGCACGCAAAACGGTACGCGTTAAATCAACCGGCACGCAAAACAGTGCACGTACCTCGAATCTGCACGCAAAACGGTGCACGGTCTACTGTAGGGTTGCACGTAAAACGGTGCATATTTTTCTAACCCTGTATGAAAAACGATGTATAATATTAGAGAGTGCACGCAAAACGATGCGCGACAACACAACCGGCACGCAAAACGGTGCACGCACCTCAAATCTGCACGCAAAACGGTGCACGGTCTACTGTAGGGTTGCACGTAAAACGGTGCACATTTTTCTAACCCTGTACAAAAAACGATGTTTAATTTTATAAACTGCACGCAAAACGGTGCGCAATAAAATGATCTGCACGCAAAACGGTGCAAGTTTAACTGTAAGGTTGCACGCAAAACGGTGCATATTTTTTCTATCTCTGCACGAAAAATGATGTATAATATTATAAACTGCACACAAAATGGTGCGCGATAAGATGATCTGCACGCAAAACGGTGCAAGTTTAACTGTAAGGTTGCACGCAAAACGGTGCATATTTTTTTTTTCTCTGTACGAAAAATGATGTATAATATTATAAACTGCATGTAAAACCGTGCACGACAACTCAATCTGTGCGTAAAACGGAGCACGTACCTCGGATTGGCACGCAAAACGAGGTGCGCCAAAATTGTCCCCGACAGTCTGCGCAACAAAACGGCGCAGTATAACTCGGTTCCTAACACGCAACACGATAATGGGGTCAAATCCAAACCCAAAGGAGGCATAAATATTGTGCCAAAAATACCATAAAAATAATGTGCGGGGCTTACCTCGTACAGTCGTGCCGTTCCATCTCACAAAATTTCTTCCTCTTTTTCTTTTTCTCTCTCTCTCTCTCTCTCTCTCTCTCTCGAAGCTCGGTCGGAGAAGAAAGGAAAAAGAAGGGGAAAAATGGAGGTGCGGGGAGGGAAGAAGAAGAAGAAAAGGAGGGAGAGAGAGAATGGTGGTCCACGGACCATCGGTCTACGGTGCACCCGTCGGTCTACAAGACCCAGCCGGGTGCACCCGGTCCAAGGCACGCACGCGCACTGGCGCCCCCTGTTGACCCGCGCCCAAGTGCGCTCCAGCTGTGCGCCTCGCGCAGCGCGCCGCGCGTCTTGGAAATCCGTTTTCGTCCCATTTTCTGTCCATTTTTCGTCTGTTTCCGACCAAATTTGACAGACGACTTCGTTTCAGCTTAATTTACCACAGAAAATTTTAAATTTTCAGTTTGGGCCATTTCTGGGCCACCAAAAGCCTCGCTGTATCTAGAATCATTGGCGGACCCCGTTCTCATAATTCGGGTATCCTGTCAACCCGAAATTTTTACTGTGACCTTAAAACATAATTACGAATCTCCCCAAATTTTCTCAAAATTTTTCGACACTGTTGGCGGAGCCCGTTTTCACTATCGGGTATCCGATCAACGCGAAACTTTTTCTGTGGTCTTAAAACATATTTACAGGGCTCCCGTAATTTTCTCGGAATTTTCCGACACTGTGAATTTTCCACTAAAAATCTGGGCCCCCTTTCTCGAATAAAATTTCAGAACTCTCATTTTAATCCCGATTTGGGCCGAACTCGCTTCCAAATATTCTTTACTTCCCCAACTTCATAACAATAGTATTTCATTCCGTCTTTATTTACATTTATTTATATGTCGAAAATCCGGTACTTTACACGCAGTCCTTGGTCTTTTGGGGATATGAGTTGCTGACCCTGTCCGGCAAGTTCGTTTAGGTCCGGGCGGACTCACCGAGACGCGGAGGAACCTAGCATCGAGCAGCAGCGCGACAGCATAAAAGGTGGGTTATTCTTTGAGACTGAGTATACAGGTTGGGGAACGGTAATAACGTTAACTTCTGATTTAATAATACTAATGCTAATGGTCTCTATGATTTACGATATTACCTGCGTTGTATTATGTGGCTCGAGGTTGCGACACGCGCACCCGCGGTCTGGCCACCGCTAAGGGTGCTCTTTTCCGGAAAAGCGGTCTCTGACCCGTGTTTACCCACGAGGTGATGTAGTGGGGGCCCCCGTAGGTGAGGGGTTTGAGGCACCAAGGTGTGAGCGGTGCGACCCGTCGGGAACGGTGCCCGACGAGGTCAGGTGTTACAGGTGCTACAGGTTACAGGGGGTACAGGTGTTCGCGGGTTACCTTTATGAGCAGAGTGGTTGCTCCAGCTAGTCTTGCTTTTGTGGCTTGGTATTACTTTACTGCTTTATTATTTTTATCATGATAGTGTCGCTGACTACCCACTCTGTGACAGGTACTTCCAGGGGTGAGAGGTAGGCGACGGTGAGGCCGAGGTGGGAGCAGTCGGGCTGTGGGAGCCCCAGTCTGCCGTTTTCTTTACTTTCCCTGCATTTCATTTGGTATTGTAGGTTACTGTGTGGTTCTCGATACCCTTGTGGGGTCGGTGTGGATGTTGATTACTTTTGCTCTGGATATGCATTACTGTTTCTTTTATTATCCCCGTTTGGCCGTTTTCCAAAGCAAACCAACTAGAAAACAAAAGAAAAGAACTTCGAAAAATGTCTTTCGAAATCTAGGGTCGTGTGGGCCCGTTTCCAAACCATGTGGATTTATGTGGATTTCAAAACCGTTTTCAAAATCTTGGGTCGTGTGGGCCCGTTTTACAAACCCTGTGGATTTATGGTGTTTTCCAAACTGTTTTCCAAACCTGAGGTCGTGTGGACCTGCTTTCAAAACTGTGAGTTTATCCTTTCAACTTGACTGGCCTCGGGCATTGTTTTAGTCTGCATGCATAGTTAGTCTCCGGACTGTTGTGATTAAATGGAAGTGATTGCTTGTGTTTGACTGTTGAAATAGCCGCGACGCCGTGCATATACAGAGCAGACTCTGCCCGATTTTTGTGTAAATCTGTATATGCGGCGGGTCTGGGCACGCGCCGGGGAAGGAGGTTTCAAAAACAAAATTGTACGCGCCAAACGCTTACTTTTGGGCATTGTTTCCGCTAAAATAAACCCCCGGGGCGTGACAACCTCACTCTAAAGAAACAATGCTGGTAGGGTACTATCTCGTGACTCCCTGTCCTCGGTCCGTCAAGCCAGCTCGGGCAGGAACGAAAGAAGAAGCCTAAGCAACCTGTCACCGACAGAGGGTGTGAGAACTACATCCTACAGTAGCTCTCAGTGGGTACCGTCTCCAAGAACCACGGTCTGCCCACTAAGTCTACTAGAGGAATAAGATAACAGAAAAAGACTGTGATAATAAAAATAAGCTGGAAAAGTATCTACAGCTATCATGCCTCAATCTACTTTGCTCAATAGGAAAAGAACACAGATGATGGTATGCATCCACTCACCACTGACCATAAGTCACAAGTACTATGCCCTCACTCTCTCAGTGACACCCAATCTCAATGACTGCCAAAACTGGCTCAGTCTAGCCTGCGCCTGTCGTCTAGGAACGCACCTGCCCACTACCACGCATCCACAAGAGGACGGGATTTACGTGGGGCGTCCTAAACCGACTATCTCAACCTCAAGCGAACTCTAGTGTATCAACTAGTCGCGTCATCGCAGCCTCGTCAGGCTAGGTATCATCAACGCACCCGGGGCGTAGCTCGAGGGGAGCGACCCCACCGAACTCAAGTATCACAAGTATCTCATAACTGGCATGATATGCCAGGCTCAGCAGGCTATGATCCACGATCAAACAGATCGGTAACACGAGCTCAAAAGCACAACTCAGTCGGAAACAAACCTTGACCCAAATAAGAATAGCTCAACCACTCACACAGCTATGTCGGAGAACTCTCTACGACTCAAGCTCACAACAACACCCCACTCATAGGCGAGAAGAACCTGTTACGGCTTTTTGGTGTTGGCATATTTCGTGAGTCAAGTCAGTGAGTTGAGTCGGAGTCTTAAAGGGATCAAATTGTCAATCAGCAATTAAAGACTTAGAGAAGATTCAACAAGAGCTCAAGTTGACACTCAGTGTCTTGAGTCTTGAAGATTGAAGATAAAGAATTGTGGATCAGTTACATCAATCTCAAGAAGAAAGTATTCAAAAGGATCAGGTATGTTTAACTAAATAATTTTGGTGATCCGAATACTTTCTTATAGTGTAGAAACACTTGGATGAATTTTTAATTGCATAAAAATCAAAAACTAGACATGGGACATGTTCAGGATCCGGATCAGATGATCCAATCCGGATCCCGAAGGGTATTAGTTCATGTGCAAATCCAATCCGGATCCAAGCCTATTCTGATCCGGATCCCGAACATTGGATTTTGCTGAATTCATGAACGATCCGGATCGGGCCTTGCAATCCGGATCCCGAACCCTTGGTTTTCTGGAATCGTCAATCTCGTTACGACGATCCGGATCGCAGTAAATCCGATCCGGATCGCCGTCCTGAAAAATTCCAGATAAGGTATGTTTTTGATTCTTATCTCTTTCCAAAGGTTTCTAAACTATAAATAGACACTTAGGGTTTCTCAAGAACGTGGGAGCACGGCCGATCAATTTATAAAACACTTGAGAGCAACCCTAGAGGCTAGGTTTTTATCGTTCTTCTTTATAGCCTCTTTTAGGTCAATTCGATGGTTCTTTCAAGAACATATCTTTTGTCGAATTGATCTAATCTTTGCTTAGAGATTTCTCCCATGGATCTTCATTGATAATCTAAGCAAAGGATCACCATCGAAGCCAATATTCTTACCGGCTGAGTTTGCGTCGTGGATTCGACGTGGCATCGTGGATTCGGTGTGTTAAAGGCGTTTCGTGGATTCGAAACGTGTGCTCGTGGATTCGAGTGGCGTTCGTGGATTCGAACGTGTGCAGTGGACGTGCAATCGGTGGAGCGCAAGGTCCGAAGAAGTTGAAGGAGGGGTTGAATCCGTGGAGACGGTAATCACCTTGTTATTCTTCTTTTCTTAGTGGATTGTTATTGCGTGGACATCCAACCGGTCAGCGCAAGGTCCGAAGAAGTTGAAGGAGGGGTTGAGTCCGTGGAGTCGGTAATCACCTTGTTATTCTTCTTTTCTTAGTGGATTGTTATTGCGTGTTGGTCCCGTGGTTTTTCTCCTGGATTGGAGTTTCCACGTAAATCTCGGTGTGTTGATTTTTATTTTCCGCATTAGTTTTTATTTTTGCACTGAGATTGGTTTTTATAATATTACACCTATTCACCCCCCTCTAGGTGTTTGATAGTACCTATTTAGATCCTTGTGGATCCTAAATAACTCTACAGAACCGACTGACGCGGCAAAGATCCAAAAATCCCGATAGACCGGTGCCTAGAACCCCAATCAAACAAGAACAGGTTCTAGGCTCAGCCTATCGAAGTTTTCGATCCTTTATCGTTAAGGGATTCGGTCCCTCTCGTTTAAAGTGGGAAAACTATCTCAACACACAACTCACGGCTGGAGACGCTCCACAGCCGGATACGCGAAGGGTCCGAAAGCCCCGGGAGACTAAAACCTGTGTCCCCAAGTAAGACGAAACAGCCCTTAGAACCCAGATCACTCGAATCATCTCGGGTGAATAAGTTTATAAGAATCAGTGACGTTTATTACAGAAAACCATTTGATCTGAGGAAAACCAATCTTTTTAATGATTTTTAGTCTTTTTGGAAAAAGAATTAAAAACAAGTTTTATGTCCAGACCTCGAAGAGCTACTGCCCTCGTCCTATCAAACAAGAACAGACTCAGGCAACCCTGCGAGGCTTGGAAGAAAGCATTGGCTGACTAAAATCATGTGTTCGTCCAAAAAAGTTCTGGGTTCAAGGTCTTGCTAACACGCGTACACCACGATCACAACATAGTGGTGACGAGAAGAACAACGAAACTAAAAACCCGGGACCACCGTTTATCTGAAACGGTTCCCAAAACACCAACACTGGCCTAACTCAGCCACCAGACCCCACTCGGCCCCCGGCCCGAGTGTAACACCCGTCCCACAACACCCTGACCACTCGGCCCACTACCCCGGGCAAGGAACTCTATGTCCAGAAGGATATGCAATGTGTGGGATGTCTAAAGCATAAAAGAACCTAGCCCAGATTAAGGTTCTCTAGTAGTCTGGTTAAACACATGCACATATGACGGGGGTGCTAGTCAAGTTCCAAGGAAACACTTACTAGCATGCAAATCCTATCATAATAGAATTAGAAGGAAGTCCGTAGACTTGGAGAGAAAACAACCTACCTCGGCTCGCCACCAATTGCTTGTCGACACTTGCAATTGGGCTCAGCGGGAATTACCTTGCCTCCACGGGGTCCGCACGCAGAACGAAGCTCGGTGCCGGAAACCGCACGCGAAACGGAGCACGCTGACGAAATCCGCGCTCAAAACGGAGTCCGCAAGTACCGCAGCTGCAGCACCAAACCAAGAAAAGAACATAGCCAAAATATCAAGAAACGGCTAAAATCCAAGTATTAACGGCGAAGAAAAACAGCCTCAATCGCCAACACTACTTGCGGAAAAAGCACAAAATGCTGGCGAAAACCGCGCAAAACTGCTCGAAAACCTGCGCGAAAACCACGCGAAAACCTGCGCGAAAACCTGCGCAAAACTGCGCGAAAACCTGCGCGAAAACCGGCGAAAACAGCGCAAAAACTGCGCGAAACAGCTCGCAAAATCCTGCGAAAACTGCTCGCGAAAATCGCTCGAGAAAAAGCTCAAAAACTGCTTGCGAAACCAGCTCGCGAAAATCCTGCGAAAACTGCTCGCGAAAATCCTGCAAAAACTGCTCGCAAAAAAATCTTGCGAAAACTGCTCGCGAAAATCCAGCGAAAACTGCTCGCGAAAAATCCTGCGAAAACTGCTCGCGAAAATCCTGCGAAAACTGCTCGCGAAAAATCCGCTCAAAAACCGCTCGCGAAAACTGCAGGAAACTGCCAGCGAAACCAGCCGGCGAAACTCGTGAAAACTGCCCGCGCACGCCGCTGCCAGCGAAGCCACCGCGCGGCGCAGCCAGCCACACGGCTCCGGCAGGCCTGCCCCGCGGCGCTGGCCAGGCCACGCGGCGCCCCGTAGCGCCGCGCGCACCCGCTCGGGTCCGCGGCGCTGCGTGCCCAGCGCGCAGCCTGCGGCACCGCGCGCACCACGCGCGCGGTCTGCAGGGCTGCGCGCGGCCCGCGCAGGGCCCGCGGCACCGTGCGCGGCCCGCGCAGCGCCCATGGCGCTGCGCGCGGCCCGCGCAGGGCCCGCGGCACCGTGCGCGGCCCGCAAGGGCCCGCGGCGGTGCGCACCCTGCGCGCGACCTGCGGCACCGCGCGCGCCCCGCGCGCGGTCCACAGGGCTGCGCGCGCCGCCGCGCGCACTTGCGCGCGGCCCACAGTGCCCGCGCGGCGCTGCACCAGGGCGCAGCGCCTGGTGCTGCCGCGCACGCGGGTGTGCCGCAGGGTGCTGCCAGCTCTGCAGCACCCTGGGGGCTGCTGCGCGTGGCGCCCTTATGCGCCACGCAGCAGCCGCGCCAGCCGCGCGTGCACCATTGCGCGCGCGCGCGCGCTCCCTCGGCAGCGATCTCCCGCGCAAGGAAAAGAAAAGAAAAAATCAAATAAAATAAAACAAACCTCCAAAATCCAAAAAAAATCAAACTCCAAGCTCTAAAAACTGCATAAACCGCCTACCTCGTCGACGCCCGGCGAGCGCGCTCCGCTCGACTCCACCAACAGCAAGTCCCCAACCAAGCTCTCTCAGAAACCCACTTCTTCCTCTTCTTTTCCTTCTTCTTCCTTTTCCTCTCTCATCTTCTTTCTTCTCTGCTTCTTTCTTTCCTTTCTTCTCTGCTCTAGAGGGAGGTGGGTTGGAGGAGTAGGTGAGGTGGCAAGTGGATAAGGCTCATATATAAAAGCCAGTTGATTACTTTAACTAAAATAATTAATTAAAGAACTTAATTAAGGTTTTCAAAATAAAGGGAAGCTTAATTAAAACCCATAATCCACTTACCTCACTCCACAACCCTCATCACAATCCTCTGCACACAAGCAGAAAAGCTCAATTAACCAACTTAATTAATTAACTCAATAAAATAATCCAAAAAGCCCAACTCCAACTTACTTTTTGCCTTCGGGCTCTCCGCCGCTGTCCGGAACCACCCGAACTCCGCTGTAAATCGTAAGTACATGCGCTCACAGCTTTTTCTCTTCAAAAAAGCTCATCCGTTGAGTCGGGGTGTCAAATCAAAAACCGGCTCCGAAAACTGTCAGTTCCGACTCACTTTTTGCCTCCGGATCCTCCGCGTCAGTCCGGAACCTCCCGACTCCGCTGTAATCTGATAATATACCTGTTCCAAGTGTCCCCGAATTTTTTGTACTCCACTGAGAAGTCCGAAATTCCCCAATCCAGTCTTCAATCGGCGAACAATGCCCGGGAAAAACCCCGAATCGAGTGGAGCTTCGACGTTGATCCGAATCAACCCGGCATCAACTGTAATCACAAACGCAACATGCCCAAGGCAACTGTGACGCCCCACTTCCCAGGGGGTCACCCATCCTAGAACTACTCTAGCTCTAGCATGCTTAACTCTCATGTTCCTCTTGGATCTTGCTACCATCCAAAATGCTATAGCCGGGTTAGAGATTTAGTCCTATTATATCATTTATATGTAGGACTAATCCAAATTCCGGGGGTGTCACATTCTTCCCCCCTTTAAGCCCTGACGTCCACGTCAGGCTCAAGCACACTCACAAGCACCAGGCGATGTGAGACTCGTCTCGCTAGCCTTTAGCCAACCTTGTGGGGAGTTGCACTCCACCACAACGGTCATTAGCCGGGGAGCCTCGCTCTACCCGCTATATAACCCTAGCTCAGCCGAGACTCATCTCACATTTCCGGCTGGTGAATGGCTCTGATACCAACTGTGACGCCCCACTTCCCAGGGGGTCACCCATCCTAGAACTACTCTAGCTCTAGCACGCTTAACTCTCATGTTCCTCTTGGATCTTGCTACCATCCAAAATGCTATAGCCGAGTTAGAGATTTAGTCCTATTATATCATTTATATATAGGACTAATCCAAATTCCGGGGGTGTCACAGCAACTCTCTGCTCCATGCCATCTGTGTGGTCGGCGCGCTATCCGAAGACCCGGTACTCTACATTCTCCCCTCCTTCAAAAATGTTTCGTCCCCGAAACCAAAACACACCACCCACCACAAAAAAAACCCTACATCAGAAACATCATTCAACCCCAACTCTCCTATTAGGAAAGCTGCCGAAATAGCGAAAAATTTTGAAAATTCCAAAAGATCGATGCCTTCACCCCAATCAAACAAGAACAGGTTCCCGCATCGTCTCCATTTCTGGAGTAGCCCCTTTGAAATTTTCGCCCCGTTCGCCAGTTTCAGCGTCAAGACGAGAAAACATGGAGAGAGGTGTTGAAGCTGTCCCTGCTGTGGCTGCACTCCAAAAACTACAATCTACCAACTTGAACCATGCAGGGTGCAAAACTCTGATCTCAACTAGGAAAGGGAAAAAAAGAATCATACCAGGTACCATGAGATCTGCTATCCTGGCGCCCTCCAATCGGGCAAACCTCAAAACTCATCCTCTCGATGTGGGTGGTCGTCGCCCTGACTGCCTCGACGTCGTGGCCTCATCTGGCTGGCGGTAAGTCGGAGGAGCTCTTCTTCTGGAAATGGTAGCGGGGGTGCCGTCGCAGCGGTATACCGTAAGTACTGCCGGGGGCATGCTGCCTGAAAATGTCCTGACTGTCACACGAAAAGCATCGCCCCTGTCTATGCTCACACTGCTGCACTGCATGCGGCCCACCGCAAATGACACACTCATCCAGATACTGCTGCTGGTTGCCTCGACTGTGGGGGACCTCCTGATCTCCGTCTCCTCTGAAATCCACGACCCTCAGACCGGGATGTGGCGGCCACGGGGGTCTCGATCTACTCGACTGTCCAAAATCAGGCGGTACAGGATGCCTCACCCGGAGCTGGACCCTGGCGCTGCGTCCCTCTCTGACATAACCGCTGCGCCTCGGGAAACCCACCGAGCACGCTCAATGGCCGCATCCAAAGTCGGTGACCGGTGCGAGTGAACAAGATGATAAATATCTTGGTGCAGACCTCTCTCAAACAAATCTACCCTCTGAGCCTCATCTGGGGCGACATATGGCACACTGTTCAACAACTTCTGGAACTCGAATGTACTCCTGAAGTGGTCGATCACCCTGCTGCAATCGTCGAAGATCCCCCTTCTAGTTTCTGCTTTGCACTATTGGGAAAATAGGCCCCGCGTAGCAAAGCCCGAAACTCTGGCCAAGTCATCAACTGAAATCCTGGCGGTCCACACTGGGTGGACTCGACGCACCAAGTCTCGGCGTCCCCTTCCAAAAAGTGCGCCCCCAAATGTACCTGATGTTCTTCCTTGATGAAGAGGTTCTCAAACAATTTCTCCATGGCCGCGATCCAGTTCTCAACCTCCCACGGCTCCGAACTCTGACCTGAGAAACCGCGGGGGATGAAACTGACTAATAAGAATAGTGATCCATGAGCTTCCTCTGCTCCGTCTCTGTCAACGGAGGAATCTGTGACGAGGTCGAGGATGTCGTAACCGGTGGTATTGCTGGTGGTGCTCTCTGCTCAAGCATGCGCATCATGCGCTCCATAATTTCTTCCTGGCGCCTGGTCGCCTCCTCCGACGCTTGGTCGCCTCCTCCTGGCGCCGCAACGCCTCTGACATTCGGGCCACCTGAGCCCGCAGCTCCTGCACCCCACTCTGCCTGGCCTGCTCGGCCTCTCGCCGCTCGGGCTCCTCGTCCAAGGTCAAACGCCCTCTCGTCGCTCCACGACGTCTCGGCGGCATCGCAGTAACTGAAACAAAAGCGAACGTCAGGACATAACAACCATACGACCCAATCCAGCGAAAGTCTAAGACTTGTCATTCTTCCTAAAGTATATGTTGTCTGCAGCCAACATAATCACCTTCGAGAGAATAACAAGTAAAATCACTCATCCCATCTCTTGGAAGAGGCATAAAACTCAATCAGGGACTCTCGCTAAATGTCACGACTCTCACGTAGTCATCCTAATATCCAACCACAAGCCTAGGGTTTCTAAGTCCTCAATGACCTACATCCTAGGCTCTGATACCACTCTAATCTGTCACGCCCCGGGGTCGAAACTGCGACCCGGGCTCGCTAACAGATCCGCCATCTGTACGGAAACTGCCGTACAGACGAAGCGTCTAACCTGCAAAAGACAGAACTACAGCTACACAGATATCAGAGCGGGTAATAAAAGCTGTAATATAAAATCTCACTACTAAAAGCTGCAACAAACATAGTCTATCTCCCAAAAATACAAGGTGACACAAATAAGAAATCCACTTATACAGCATCTACAAATCTGAAAGGGAGATAACTAAACTAGAAATATAACAATACTAGAACAACTCCCACAATCCGGGATGGTACATCTACCTCACTCTAAAGAAACAATGCTGGTAGGGTACTATCTCGTGACTCCCTGTCCTCGGTCCGTCAAGCCAGCTCGGGCAGGAACGAAAGAAGAAGCCTCAGCAACCTGTCACCGACAGAGGGTGTGAGAACTACATCCTACAGTAGCTCTCAGTGGGTACCGTCTCCAAGAACCACGGTCTGCCCACTAAGTCTACTAGAGGCATAAGATAACACAAAAAGACTGTGATAATAAAAATAAGCTGGAAAAGTATCTACAGCTATCATGCCTCTATCTACTATGCTCAATAGGAAAAGAACACAGATGATGGTATGCATCCACTCACCACTGACCATAAGTCACAGTACTATGCCCTCACTCTCTCAGTGACACCCAATCTCAATGACTGCCAAAACTGGCTCAGTCTAGCCTGCGCCTGTCGTCTAGGAACGCACCTGCCCACTACCACGCATCCACAAGAGGACGGGATTTACGTGGGGCGTCCTAAACCGACTATCTCAACTCAAGCGAACTCTAGTGTATCAACTAGTCGCGTCATCGCAGCCTCGTCAGGCTCGATATCATCAACGCACCCGGGGCGTAGCTCGAGGGGAGCGACCCCACCGAACTCAAGTATCACAAGTATCTCATAACTGGCATGATATGCCAGGCTCAGCAGGCTATGATCCACGATCAAACAGATCGGTAACACGAGCTCAAAAGCAAACTCAGTCGGAAACAAACCTCGACCCAATAAGAATAGCTCAACCACTCACACAGCTATGTCGGAGAACTCTCTACGACTCAAGCTCACAACAACACCCCACTCATAGGCGAGAAGAACCGACTGACGCGGCAAAGATCCGAAAATCCCGATAGACCGGTGCCTAGAACCCCAATCAAACAATAACAGGTTCTAGGCTCAGCCTATCGAAGTTTTCGATCCTTTACCGTTCAGGGATTCGGTCCCTCTCGTTTAAAGTGGGAAAAACTATCTCAACACACAACTCACGGCTGGAGACGCTCCACAGCGGATACGTGAAGGGTCCGAAAGCCCCGGGAGACTAAAACCTGTGTCCCCAAGTAAGACGAAACAGCCCTTAGAACCCAGATCACTCGAATCATCTCGGGTGAATAAGTTTATAAGAATCAGTGACGTTTATTACAGAAAACCATTTGATCTGAGGAAAACCCATCTTTTTAATGAATTTTAGTATTTTTGGAAAAACAATTAAAAACAAGTTTTATGTCCAGACCTCGAAGAGCTACTGCCCTCGTCCTATCAAACAAGAACAGACTCAGGCAACCCTGCGAGGCTTGGAAGAAAGCATTGGCTGACTAAAAATCATGTGTTCGTCCAAAAAAGTTCTGGGTTCAAGGTCTTGCTAACACACGTACACCACGATCACAACATGGTGGTGACGAGAAGAACAACGAAACTAAAAACCTGGGACCACCGTTTATCTGAAACGGTTCCCAAAACACCAACACTGGCCTAACTCAGCCACCAGACACCACTCAGCCCCCGGCCCGAGTGTAACACCCGTCCCACAACACCCTGACCACTCGGCCCACTACCCCGAGCGAGGAACTCTATGTCCAGAAGGATATGCAATGTGTGGGATGTCTAAAGCATAAAAGAACCTAGCCCAATTAAGGTTCTCTAGTAGTCTGGTTAAACACATGCACATATGACGGGGGTGCTAGTCAAAGTTCCAAGGAAACACTTACTAGCATGCAAATCCTATCATAATAGAATTAGAAGGAAGTCCGTAGACTTGGAGAGAAAACCAACCCACCTCGGCTCGCCACCAATTGCTTGTCGACATTGCAATTGGGCTCAGCAGGAATTACCTTGCCTCCACGGGGTCCGCACGCAAAACGAAGCTCGGTGCCGAAAACCGCACGCGAAACGGAGCACGCTGACGAAATCCTCGCGCAAAACGGAGCACACTACCGAAATCCGCGCGCAAAACGGAGTCCGCACGCACCGCAGCTGCAGCACCAAACCAAGAAAAGAACATAGCCAAAATATCAAGAAACGGCTAAAATCCAAGTATTAACGGCGAAGAAAAACAGCCTCAATCGCCAACACTACTTGCGGAAAAAGCACAAAATGCTGGCGAAAATCGCGCAAAACTGCTCGAAAAACCTGCGCGAAAAATGTGCGAAAACCTGCGCGAAAACCTGCGCGAAACTGTGCGAAAACCTGCGCGAAAATCGGCGAAAACAGCGCAAAAAACTGCGCGAAACAGCTCGCAAAATTCTGCGAAAATGCTCGCGAAAATCGCTCGCGAAAAAGCTCAAAAACTGCTTGCGAAACCAGCTCGAAAAATCCTGCGAAAACTGCTCGCGAAAATCCTGCGAAAACTGCTCGCGAAAAAAAATCCTGCGAAAACTGCTCGCGAAATCCTGTGAAAACTGCTCGTGAAAAATTCGCTCAAAAATCGCTCGCAAAAAATGCAGGAAACTGCCAGCGAAACCAGCCGACGAAACTCGTGAAAACTGCCCGCGCACCCCGCTGCCAGCGAAGCCACGCGCGGCGCAGCCAGACGCACGGCTCCGGCAGGCCGC
>JAQOTM010000363.1:0-62115 GCA_029168755.2 Tillandsia fasciculata
GTCAAACCCCTATTCTAGGTTTTCTCCTAGTTTTACTACCAACAAGTCCAGTTCCCTTATGTCACGTGATTCCTAGGGTTGTACCCAAACATGATCACAGTCATCACATAATTATTCATTTCTACGCATGCAATTATTTTCATATCCATCATAAAAATAATATTTATCCTCTATGCATGCAATTATCATCAATTTAGATAAGTCCAGAATTGCATTTTTCCCCTAATTCTTTTTACACATGCAAATTAATTATCTCCTTTTTGGCAACCAACAGTTGCATTTTCCATCTGTGTCCATCTACACATACCAGTTTATCCCCTATTTGGATAAATCATAAATGTCACTTTTTGTCACGCCCCGAGTCCGCCAATTTGTACGGTTCGGGCACGTCAACAGACCCGCCAATCGGATAAAACCTTTTTCTACCCGAAAGGAACGGTAACATCCATAATAACACAACAAGTGTATGCGGAAGCTCAATATCAGAGTACTAAAAATCACTACAAATTTAAAACTTTCATTCAATAACGAATAGTTAATGCGGAAATGAAAGCATACAAGAGTGAACCATAAATTAAACTTATTACACTTTACATTTCTGAACTTGCAAATAAATTATTACATTTCCTTTACATAATTCCTCACCATACAAGGTTCACTCAAGAAATATATAAAAAGGGATACCTCTGCTAGACCCTCTAGGTCACTATGCTGCTGGGCCCTTGCCCCTGTCGTATGCCTCGCCGTCTGCATCTGAACTGTCTCGATCGCTGCATCCATACCCGAACCTGTGGGGGGGAGTCACCCAAGGGGTGTGAGAACTACGACCGAGTTCCCAGTGGGTTCAACCACCGAGAAAAGTGTCCTACACCACTTGGTCCAATGGAAGCAATAATAATAGTGCTAGGAGACTAAAATCCTCGATATCAATGCAGCTATGCAATATAATACATCACTGTCTGTATATACTCATCAACCCAGCACTACGCTGTCTAGCCATACTAGGCTACAATATAATAGGTCACTACACTATCTGTGTATACTCATCGACCCAGCACTACTCTGTCTAGCCACACTAGGCTGCTAAGCACCAACTCGGCCACTATGCCGCTATATACAGGGTCAACTAACCCGGCCACCTTGGCCACTCTATTTTTCTTTATTCTTTAGATTCTGGTGCTTTAGTTCAAGTTAACCCTCAGAAATTCTTATCCAACGGGCCCCAGCCCGGTAGTCCTGCTACCATAAGATAAGATTTCTAAGGTTGCCGATAACACCCGCAAGTGTTACCCCGTCCTACGGAAGAAGCGTCCCGAACGGGTCTCTACCCGGGAGAGGGATACTGCCCGTACCTCCAACATGGGCTGGCTTCACCGTAGGTCCGCCCGTTTTATCTTTATATTTTCTTTCTTTTCTTTTTACTTTAGTTCTTAGCCTCTTTGCCTTTGAACACTTGCTTTCCTTTCTTATTCGAGCTTATAGCTCCCTTTTTGCCACTGGCAAATCACTTTCTCTTTTCTTTGAGCATTTAGCTCCTTGCTTTCACTTTTAGCCCTTCGAAAGTACCTCGTCCGACGGGTCACTGCCCAGGGAGTCCTGCTCCACTTGACGAGTCTCAAATTCGAAGGCGTCATTTACATTTTCTTTATGCTTTTAGCCACTTTTAGCTTGCTTTTAATCTTTGCCTTTTTGCAATAATTTTTCCTCTTATCCTAGGTCTTGCCATAAGGATAACCAGAGAGTCTCCTGGACTCTTAAACATTTCTCTTTTATTTCTTTAACTCAAATTGAAGTTAAAGTTATTATCCATTTGCCCAGACACCCTATAACTTTCTAGGGTTATATTTGATCAACTCTTTAACCTTGGGATCTTATCCCACTTTCCTGATTCCTCATTGAATCCTAGAGTTAACTTAACTCTATTTTCCTGTTCCACTATTAACTTAGAGTTACACTGACTCTAATTTCCTGTTTCCCCTTCCATATCTCCACACTTGATCTATTTCTCATTTTTCCTTTCATGTCACCACACTTGATCTACTTTCCGTTCTCTTGATTCCTTACTGAATCCTAGAGTCAACTTGACTCTATCTTTCTGTCTGTGAGTTTAAACTCTTCTAGCTCAACTTAGGTTCCCTTTACCTAAGTTTCATGTCATACCTGTCCTAGAGTTCCCTGACTCTATGTTGAACACTAGTTCTCCTTAGGTTTCCTTTACCTAAGTTCCATGTCACATACATCCTAGAGTTCTCTGACTCTATGTTGATCACTCTATCCAGTGTCCTTAGGTTGTCACCTAAGACCATGCCACTCGTCCAATCCTAGGATAACTCCTAGTTCAATGTCACTCGTCAAACCCCTAAACTAGGTTTTCTCCTAGTCTTACTACCAACAAGTTCTGTTCCCTTATATCACATGATTCCTAGGGTTGTACCCTAACATGATCACAGTCATCAGGTAATTACTCATTTCTACGCATGCAATTATTTTCATATCCATCATAAAAATATATATTTATTATCTATGCATGCAATTATCATCAATTTAGATAAGTCAAGAATCGCATTTTTCCCCTAATTCTTTTTACACATGCAAATTAATTATCTCTATTTTTGGCAACCAACAGTTGCATTTTTCATCTGTGTCCATCTACACATACCAGTTTATCCCCTATTTTGATAAATCATAATGTCACTTTTCCTCTAAATATCTCTGCACATGCACATTTATCATCTGTCTTTGGCAACCAACAGTTGCACTTTTCATCTGTAATCCTCTAAACATGCAATCTTAATCATAATTACCTAACGCTTCTAACAGGCTACTATCATGCTTCTAGATCAAAAAGCAAAGGAGCAAGGGGAGAGGTCACCCAATTTCGGCAGAATCCCCCACCTTGTAGTGTACCCAATTGCTTGTAGACACTTGCAATTGGTCTCCGCGCGATTCCACTTGTCTCCTCGAGCTTGCACGCAAAACGATGCACTTCTCTCGAGTCTGCACGCAAAACGATGCACGCCTCACTGTCGGGTTGCACGCAAAATGGTGCACATTTTTCTTGTCCTGCACGCAAATCGATGCAAAATATTAGACTTGCACGTAAAACGGTGCGCGATAAAACGATCTGCACGCAAAACGGTGCATGCTTAACTGTAAAGTTGCACGCAAATCGGTGCATATTTTTCTATCCCTGCACGAAAAATGATGTATATTATTAGAGACTGCACGCAAAACGATGCGCGACAGCACAAATTGCGCGCAAAACAGAACACGTACCTCGGGTTGGCACGCAAAACGGTGCACTTTCCTTTTTCAACGTTGCACGCAAAACGGTGTATGTTTTTCGGGTTTGCGTCCAAAACTGGGCATATTCCCGAATTCGCACGCAAAACGGTGCATTTCTTCCACAATTGGCACGCAAAACGAGGCGCGTCAAAACTGTCTGCGACAGTCCGTGCAGCAACGGTACAGTAGAACTCAGTCCCTAACACGCAAAACGGCACGGGGTTACATCTAATGTCCAAAATAACGTCTCAAAACTGTGCCAAAAATACCGTAAAAACGACGAACGGAGCCTACCTTGACAGCGTCGCGCCGCCCCACGCGAATACACGCGATCCCCAGACTGCTTGGAGCATCTTGCCCGCTCCACGAAATCCCCCACCTTCCTCTCTCTCTCTCTCTCTCTCTCTCTCTCTCTCTCTCTCTCTCTCTCGGGTGGAGAAGAAAAGGAAGAAGGAGAGGAAGAATGGCGGTGCGGGGGAGGAAGGAAGAAGAAGAAGAGAAGAAGGAGAAAAGAAAGGAGAGGGGTGGACCGTGGACCGGGTTCACGGTCCCCCCCAATGGGGAATCTTGGGTGGCGGTCCACAAGGCAAGGGGGCGCGCACCGGGTCCAGGCAGCGCCCCCTGCGCCACATGGCGCACGTCCTGCGCGCCACGCGGGCGCGCACCCGCGCCTTGTGCAGCACGCCTCTGCAGCCTCGGAATTCACGCCCGTCATCCCGGAAATTCGTTTTTGTCCTGTTTTCTGTCCATTTTTCGTCCGTTTCCTTCTAAATTTGACAGGCGGCTTCGTTTCAGCTTAATTTACCACAGAAAAATTTAAATTTTCACTTTGGGCCATTTCTGGACCACCAAAAGCCTCCCTGTATCCAAAATCGCTGGCGGACCCCGTTCTCACAATCCGGGTATCCGATCAACACGAAATTTTTACTGTAACCTTAAAACATAATTACGAAGCTGCCGTAATTTTCTCATAATTTTTCGACACTGTTGGCGGAGCCCGTTCTCACTATCCGGCCTCCGATCAACGCGAAACTTTTTCTGTGGCCTTAAAACATATTTACGGGGCTCCCGTAATTTTCTCGGAATTTTCCGACACTGTGAATTTTCCACTAAAAATCTGGGCCCCCTTTCTCGAATAAAATTTCAGAACTCTCATTTTAATCCCTATTTGGGCCCAACTCGCTTCCAAATATTCTTTACTTCCCTAATTTCCATAACAATAGTATTTTACACTATTCTTATTTGCACTTATTTATGTGCCGAAAATTCGGTACTTTACATTCTACCCCCCTTAAAATAAGTTTCGTCCTCGAAACTTGAATCACATCTCGATTCCTACTTGATCGAGAGGGAGGAAATCTTGCCCTCACTACTGGGCTCACTGTATATCGTGACCGTTATCACATTGTCTGCTCGCCGAGACTACACGAGCTACTCATTCATAAATCCCTATCTCAATCCAGGGACAATTTCAGACTTGGTGTCTGACCACTTTCACTAAGTAGGTGAAAGACACTGTTGAGCGCTTGCTCTTTCAATTGCCATGAATGGCCCAGCCTTTACTTGCGAAATTTTCACTTTAATTCCGCCATCATTCTATTCACAACGAGGTTGCATCTGCAACTAATTATTTTTACCGCATTTTCTTTCAGATCGCTCCGCTGCCTATTATGGAGTGCAAAAGCCAATCCACAAGTCCTCAACTTTCACACACGCTGCTAGTGCTCTAAGTCCACGGGTTATCAGCTAACCCGACCTCTCGGACTACTAATAGGTTCACAGACCACGATCAAATAGGAGCCTATAGCCCAAATACTAGCCTAACCCTGTGCAACGGCTCTCTCTCTCTAGCCCACAGATCCAAACGTCATACGGGTAGATCCACACTTAGGATTACTACCCCAACACTCCACTAGGAGCTACAGTACCTCAATCACCACTAGCTCTATGGCCTGGTCATACCACACTCTCAGTGTACTAATAGCCTCAAGGCTCACACGTGACATTCCACGTCCCCGGGTCATCGCTCGGACTACCGTCCTGACCAAATCTCTATCATGCCCCGCCATCAGGTCTCGGGCCGCTGTCTCTCACAGCTGACTGCGCCTGCCCACTGGGCTACAGGACCACAGTCCACAAACATGGTCCAGGCACGGATCGTCCACAAGCGAACCTGCTAATCGTCGCCACGCGACCTCTATGCTCCACTGAGCAAACTCAACTAACAAGTCGTCAATCCACGACCCAAACTCTCTATATCAACTCTGGCCACACTGGGCAAAGGCTAATACGCCACCTAATCAGCTCTCTCTGGCTAAACGATACTCGTGTTCCATGAGCACCCAAACAGTTGGGCGTCCTTTGCCCCCACGCTAACTCGTAAAATCCAGTGTCAAGCAACTTGCTTAAACACGCGTATGACTCCTGTACACCTCTCCCAACTGGGTGGAGGCACCACAAATAACTGTCCACCAACTCTGGTGATTATCACGCGAATCCTACGGTGGCAATCCTTGCCGTTACAGCGATCCATCAAATCGGCGCCACAAAACTCCCGCTCACTTGCGAGGTTTTCGAATCTCGAAACCTGTCCCGGGTCTTACCAACCCCTCAATGCGGCAATTTAGCCACAACTATAGGCCACACGGTCACTACCGTTATCAGGGCGAACTCACGCCGCCAGGCCTACTTACTTGGTTCTCGCAACATAGCGATCACCATTTTCTTCGTGAGTCGGTCTCTCACTGGACCTTGCTGACCACACTTTGCCCGCAAACTAGCTGACACAAGCTTATAACACCCCCCGCTGAAGGTGCGGGGTGCACTGACAAAAGCTCGGTGGCTACTGCCACCCTCTCTACTGTCGCCCCAACATGTGGCGACGCTGCATACTCATGCGTCATTTATACAAGCCTCAGCCTGCTGCGCTATCAGCCACTGGAGCCTATCTATCTGCTCCAACTGTCACGCTGCCGCCACTCTTAGGCGTCGGAATCTGTCTTCCTGTCGGGGGAAAATTTCCGCCGACGGCAAGAAGCATGACCTGCTGCTGGACCACACCAATAAGTGCGGTCACCCGCTATCGCAGCTCGTGTACCTCGTTTGACCACGAGCCCTCTCGTGACTCGAGTCAAAACAGGTGCGTCTCCCTATGTGGTGTCATCGCTAATATGCACACCACAACAAAACAACTAGCCCAAACTTAGCCGTTTGAGCAACGCGCAGTCTATATACCGACATAATGGCTCGTCGACCCAATCATGCGAAAGTATAAGAGGGTACTCCTTTTCATCTCAAGCATTACGTTGTCGGCCGCCAACGTAATATCCGAAGAATGAAAGCTCGTCACCCTCGATCAGTCCCAATATCCTTTTTGGGAACAACAATAACCAATCAAATACTTTCGCCCAATAATCCACACACTCTCTCGTGCTAATCCCTAGGGTCTCCCTAAGATTGCTAACCACCTAGGACTATTCCTAGGCTCTGATACCACTCTAATCTGTCACGCCCCGAGTCCGCCAATTTGTACGGTTCGGGCACGTCAACAGACCCGCCAATCGGATAAAACCTTTTTCTACCCGAAAGGAACGGTAACATCCATAATAACACAACAAGTGTATGCGGAAGCTCAATATCAGAGTACTAAAAATCACTACAAATTTAAAACTTTCATTCAATAACGAATAGTTAATGCGGAAATGAAAGCATACAAGAGTGAACCATAAATTAAACTTATTACACTTTACATTTCTGAACTTGCAAATGAAATTATTATATTTCCTTTACATGAATTCCTCACCACACAAGGTTCACTCAAGAAATATATAAAAAGGGATACCTCTGCTAGACCCTCTAGGTCACTATGCTGCTGGGCCCTTGCCCCTGTCGTATGCCTCGCCGTCTGCATCTGAACTGTCACGATCGCTGCATCCATACCCGAACCTGTGGGGGGGAGTCACCCAAGGGGTGTGAGAACTACGACCGAGTTCCCAGTGGGTTCAACCACCGAGAAAAGTGTCCTACACCACTTGATCCAAAGGAAGCAATAATAATAGTGCTAGGAGACTAAAATCCTCGATATCAATGCAGCTATGCAATATAATACATCACTGTCTGTATATACTCATCAACCCAGCACTACGCTGTCTAGCCATACTAGGCTACAATATAATAGGTCACTACACTATCTGGGTATACTCATCGACCCAGCACTACTCTGTCTAGCCACACTAGGCTGCTAAGCACCAACTCGGCCACTATGCCGCTGTATACAGGGTCAACTAACCCGGCCACCTTGGCCACTCTATTTTTCTTTATTCTTTAGATTCTGGTGCTTTAGTTCAAGTTAACCCTCAGAAATTTCTTATCCAACGGGCCCCAGCCCGGTAGTCCTGCTACCATAAGATAAGATTTCTAAGGTTGCCGATAACACCCGCAAGTGTTACCCCGTCCTACGGAAGAAGCGTCCCGAACGGGTCTCTACCCGGGAGAGGGATACTGCCCGTACCTCCAACATGGGCTGGCTTCACCGTAGGTCCGCCCGTTTTATCTTTATATTTTCTTTCTTTTCTTTTTACTTTAGTTCTTAGCCTCTTTGCCTTTGAACACTTGCTTTCCTTTCTTATTCGAGCTTATAGCTCCCTTTTTGCCACTGGCAAATCACTTTCTCTTTTCTTTGAGCATTTAGCTCCTTGCTTTCACTTTTAGCCCTTCGAAAGTACCTCGTCCGACGGGTCACTGCCCAGGGAGTCCTGCTCCACTTGACGAGTCTCAAATTCGAAGGCGTCATTTACATTTTCTTTATGCTTTTAGCCACTTTTAGCTTGCTTTTAATCTTTGCCTTTTTGCAATAATTTTTCCTCTTATCCTAGGTCTTGCCATAAGGATAACCAGAGAGTCTCCTGGACTCTTAAACATTTCTCTTTTATTTCTTTAACTCAAATTGAAGTTAAAGTTATTATCCATTTGCCCAGACACCCTATAACTTTCTAGGGTTATATTTGATCAACTCTTTAACCTTGGGATCTTATCCCACTTTCCTGATTCCTCATTGAATCCTAGAGTTAACTTAACTCTATTTTCCTGTTCCACTATTAACTTAGAGTTACACTGACTCTAATTTCCTGTTTCCCCTTCCATATCTCCACACTTGATCTATTTCTCATTTTTCCTTTCATGTCACCACACTTGATCTACTTTCCGTTCTCTTGATTCCCTACTGAATCATAGAGTCAACTTGACTCTATCTTTCTGTCTGTGAGTTTAAACTCTTCTAGCTCAACTTAGGTTCCCTTTACCTAAGTTTCATGTCATACCTGTCCTAGAGTTCCCTGACTCTATGTTGAACACTAGTTCTCCTTAGGTTTCCTTTACCTAAGTTCCATGTCACATACATCCTAGAGTTCTCTGACTCTATGTTGATCACTCTATCCAGTGTCCTTAGGTTGTCACCTAAGACCATGCCACTCGTCCAATCCTAGGATAACTCCTAGTTCAATGTCACTCGTCAAACCCCTAAACTAGGTTTTCTCCTAGTCTTACTACCAACAAGTTCTGTTCCCTTATATCACATGATTCCTAGGGTTGTACCCTAACATGATCACAGTCATCAGGTAATTACTCATTTCTACGCATGCAATTATTTTCATATCCATCATAAAAATATATATTTATTATCTATGCATGCAATTATCATCAATTTAGATAAGTCAAGAATCGCATTTTTCCCCTAATTCTTTTTACACATGCAAATTAATTATCTCTATTTTTGGCAACCAACAGTTGCATTTTTCATCTGTGTCCATCTACACATACCAGTTTATCCCCTATTTGATAAATCATAATGTCACTTTTCCTCTAAATATCTCTGCACATGCACATTTATCATCTGTCTTTGGCAACCAACAGTTGCACTTTTCATCTGTAATCCTCTAAACATGCAATCTTAATCATAATTACCTAACGCCTCTAACAGGCTACTATCATGCTTCTAGATCAAAAAGCAAAGGAGCAAGGGGAGAGGTCACCCAATTTCGGCAGAATCCCCCACCTTGTAGTGTACCCAATTGCTTGTAGACACTTGCAATTGGTCTCCGCGCGATTCCACTTGTCTCCTCGAGCTTGCACGCAAAACGATGCACTTCTCTCGAGTCTGCACGCAAAACGATGCACGCCTCACTGTCGGGTTGCACGCAAAATGGTGCACATTTTTCTTGTCCTGCACGCAAATCGATGCAAAATATTAGACTTGCACGTAAAACGGTGCGCGATAAAACGATCTGCACGCAAAACGGTGCATGCTTAACTATAAAGTTGCACGCAAATCGGTGCATATTTTTCTATCCCTGCACGAAAAATGATGTATATTATTAGAGACTGCACGCAAAACGATGCGCGACAGCACAAATTGCGCGCAAAACAGAACACGTACCTCGGGTTGGCACGCAAAACGGTGCACTTTCTTTTTTTCAACGTTGCACGCAAAACGGTGTATGTTTTTCGGATTTGCGTCCAAAACTGGGCATATTCCCGAATTCGCACGCAAAACGGTGCATTTCTTCCACAACTGGCACGCAAAACGAGGCGCGTCAAAACTGTCTGCGACAGTCCGTGCAGCAACGGTACAGTAGAACTCAGTCCCTAACACGCAAAACGGCACGGGGTTACATCTAATGTCCAAAATAACGTCTCAAAACTGTGCCAAAAATACCGTAAAAACGACGAACGGAGCCTACCTTGACAGCGTCGCGCCGCCCCACGCGAATACACGCGATCCCCAGACTGCTTGGAGCATCTTGCGCGCTCCACGAAATCCCCCACCTTCCTCTCTCTCTCTCTCTCTCTCTCTCTCTCTCTCTCTCGGGTGGAGAAGAAAAGGAAGAAGGAGAGGAAGAATGGCGGTGCGGGGGAGGAAGGAAGAAGAAGAAGAGAAGAAGGAGAAAAGAAAGGAGAGGGGTGGACCGTGGACCGGGTTCACGGTCCCCCCCAATGGGGAATCTTGGGTGGCGGTCCACAAGGCAAGGGGGCGCGCACCGGGTCCAGGCAGCGCCCCCTGCGCCACATGGCGCGCGTCCTGCGCGCCACGCGGGCGCGCACCCGCGCCTTGTGCAGCACGCCTCTGCAGCCTCGGAATTCACGCCCGTCATCCCGGAAATTCGTTTTTGTCCTGTTTTCTGTCCATTTTTCGTCCGTTTCCTTCTAAATTTGACAGGCGGCTTCGTTTCAGCTTAATTTACCACAGAAAAATTTAAATTTTCACTTTGGGCCATTTCTGGACCACCAAAAGCCTCCCTGTATCCAAAATCGCTGGCGGACCCCGTTCTCACAATCCGGGTATCCGATCAACACGAAATTTTTACTGTAACCTTAAAACATAATTACGAAGCTGCCGTAATTTTCTCATAATTTTTCGACACTATTGGCGGAGCCCGTTCTCACTATCCGGCCTCCGATCAACGCGAAACTTTTTCTGTGGCCTTAAAACATATTTAAGGGGCTCCCGTAATTTTCTCGGAATTTTCCGACACTGTGAATTTTCCACTAAAAATCTGGGCCCCCTTTCTCGAATAAAATTTCAGAACTCTCATTTTAATCCCTATTTGGGCCCAACTCGCTTCCAAATATTCTTTACTTCCCTAATTTCCATAACAATAGTATTTTACACTATTCTTATTTGCACTTATTTATGTGCCGAAAATTCGGTACTTTACATTCTACCCCCCTTAAAATAAGTTTCGTCCTCGAAACTTGAATCACATCTCGATTCCTACTTGATCGAGAGGGAGGAAATCTTGCCCTCACTACTGGGCTCACTGTATATCGTGACCGTTATCACATTGTCTGCTCGCCGAGACTACACGAGCTACTCATTCATAAATCCCTATCTCAATCCAGGGACAATTTCAGACTTGGTGTCTGACCACTTTCACTAAGTAGGTGAAAGACACTGTTGAGCGCTTGCTCTTTCAATTGCCATGAATGGCCCAGCCTTTACTTGCGAAATTTTCACTTTAATTCCGCCATCATTCTATTCACAACGAGGTTGCATCTGCAACTAATTATTTTTACCGCATTTTCTTTCAGATCGCTCCGCTGCCTATTATGGAGTGCAAAAGCCAATCCACAAGTCCTCAACTTTCACACACGCTGCTAGTGCTCTAAGTCCACGGGTTATCAGCTAACCCGACCTCTCGGACTACTAATAGGTTCACAGACCACGATCAAATAGGAGCCTATAGCCCAAATACTAGCCTAACCCTGTGCAACGGCTCTCTCTCTCTAGCCCACAGATCCAAACGTCATACGGGTAGATCCACACTTAGGATTACTACCCCAACACTCCACTAGGAGCTACAGTACCTCAATCACCACTAGCTCTATGGCCTGGTCATACCACACTCTCAGTGTACTAATAGCCTCAAGGCTCACACGTGACATTCCACGTCCCCGGGTCATCGCTCGGACTACCGTCCTGACCAAATCTCTATCATGCCCCGCCATCAGGTCTCGGGCCGCTGTCTCTCACAGCTGACTGCGCCTGCCCACTGGGCTACAGGACCACAGTCCACAAACATGGTCCAGGCACGGATCGTCCACAAGCGAACCTGCTAATCGTCGCCACGCGACCTCTATGCTCCACTGAGCAAACTCAACTAACAAGTCGTCAATCCACGACCCAAACTCTCTATATCAACTCTGGCCACACTGGGCAAAGGCTAATACGCCACCTAATCAGCTCTCTCTGGCTAAACGATACTCGTGTTCCATGAGCACCCAAACAGTTGGGCGTCCTTTGCCCCCACGCTAACTCGTAAAATCCAGTGTCAAGCAACTTGCTTAAACACGCGTATGACTCCTGTACACCTCTCCCAACTGGGTGGAGGCACCACAAATAACTGTCCACCAACTCTGGTGATTATCACGCGAATCCTACGGTGGCAATCCTTGCCGTTACAGCGATCCATCAAATCGGCGCCACAAAACTCCCGCTCACTTGCGAGGTTTTCGAATCTCGAAACCTGTCCCGGGTCTTACCAACCCCTCAATGCGGCAATTTAGCCACAACTATAGGCCACACGGTCACTACCGTTATCAGGGCGAACTCACGCCGCCAGGCCTACTTACTTGGTTCTCGCAACATAGCGATCACCATTTTCTTCGTGAGTCGGTCTCTCACTGGACCTTGCTGACCACACTTTGCCCGCAAACTAGCTGACACAAGCTTATAACACCCCCCGCTGAAGGTGCGGGGTGCACTGACAAAAGCTCGGTGGCTACTGCCACCCTCTCTACTGTCGCCCCAACATGTGGCGACGCTGCATACTCATGCGTCATTTATACAAGCCTCAGCCTGCTGCGCTATCAGCCACTGGAGCCTATCTATCTGCTCCAACTGTCACGCTGCCGCCACTCTTAGGCGTCGGAATCTGTCTTCCTGTCGGGGGAAAATTTTCGCCGACGGCAAGAAGCATGACCTGCTGCTGGACCACACCAATAAGTGCGGTCACCCGCTATCGCAGCTCGTGTACCTCGTTTGACCACGAGCCCTCTCGTGACTCGAGTCAAAACAGGTGCGTCTCCCTATGTGGTGTCATCGCTAATATGCACACCACAACAAAACAACTAGCCCAAACTTAGCCGTTTGAGCAACGCGCAGTCTATATACCGACATAATGGCTCGTCGACCCAATCATGCGAAAGTATAAGAGGGTACTCCTTTTCATCTCAAGCATTACGTTGTCGGGCCGCCAACGTAATATCCGAAGAATGAAAGCTCGTCACCCTCGATCAGTCCCAATATCCTTTTTGGGAACAACAATAACCAATCAAATACTTTCGCCCAATAATCCACACACTCTCTCGTGCTAATCCCTAGGGTCTCCCTAAGATTGCTAACCACCTAGGACTATTCCTAGGCTCTGATACCACTCTAATCTGTCACGCCCCGAGTCCGCCAATTTGTACGGTTCGGGCACGTCAACAGACCCGCCAATCGGATAAAACCTTTTTCTACCCGAAAGGAACGGTAACATCCATAATAACACAACAAGTGTATGCGGAAGCTCAATATCAGAGTACTAAAAATCACTACAAATTTAAAACTTTCATTCAATAACGAATAGTTAATGCGGAAATGAAAGCATACAAGAGTGAACCATAAATTAAACTTATTACACTTTACATTTCTGAACTTGCAAATGAAATTATTATATTTCCTTTACATGAATTCCTCACCACACAAGGTTCACTCAAGAAATATATAAAAAGGGATACCTCTGCTAGACCCTCTAGGTCACTATGCTGCTGGGCCCTTGCCCCTGTCGTATGCCTCGCCGTCTGCATCTGAACTGTCACGATCGCTGCATCCATACCCGAACCTGTGGGGGGGAGTCACCCAAGGGGTGTGAGAACTACGACCGAGTTCCCAGTGGGTTCAACCACCGAGAAAAGTGTCCTACACCACTTGATCCAAAGGAAGCAATAATAATAGTGCTAGGAGACTAAAATCCTCGATATCAATGCAGCTATGCAATATAATACATCACTGTCTGTATATACTCATCAACCCAGCACTACGCTGTCTAGCCATACTAGGCTACAATATAATAGGTCACTACACTATCTGGGTATACTCATCGACCCAGCACTACTCTGTCTAGCCACACTAGGCTGCTAAGCACCAACTCGGCCACTATGCCGCTGTATACAGGGTCAACTAACCCGGCCACCTTGGCCACTCTATTTTTCTTTATTCTTTAGATTCTGGTGCTTTAGTTCAAGTTAACCCTCAGAAATTTCTTATCCAACGGGCCCCAGCCCGGTAGTCCTGCTACCATAAGATAAGATTTCTAAGGTTGCCGATAACACCCGCAAGTGTTACCCCGTCCTACGGAAGAAGCGTCCCGAACGGGTCTCTACCCGGGAGAGGGATACTGCCCGTACCTCCAACATGGGCTGGCTTCACCGTAGGTCCGCCCGTTTTATCTTTATATTTTCTTTCTTTTCTTTTTACTTTAGTTCTTAGCCTCTTTGCCTTTGAACACTTGCTTTCCTTTCTTATTCGAGCTTATAGCTCCCTTTTTGCCATTGGCAAATCACTTTCTCTTTTCTTTGAGCAATTAGCTCCTTGCTTTCACTTTTAGCCCTTCGAAAGTACCTCGTCCGACGGGTCACTGCCCAGGGAGTCCTGCTCCACTTGACGAGTCTCAAATTCGAAGGCGTCATTTACATTTTCTTTATGCTTTTAGCCACTTTTAGCTTGCTTTTAATCTTTGCCTTTTTGCAATAATTTTTCCTCTTATCCTAGGTCTTGCCATAAGGATAACCAGAGAGTCTCCTGGACTCTTAAACATTTCTCTTTTATTTCTTTAACTCAAATTGAAGTTAAAGTTATTATCCATTTGCCCAGACACCCTATAACTTTCTAGGGTTATATTTGATCAACTCTTTAACCTTGGGATCTTATCCCACTTTCCTGATTCCTCATTGAATCCTAGAGTTAACTTAACTCTATTTTCCTGTTCCACTATTAACTTAGAGTTACACTACCTCTAATTTCCTGTTTCCCCTTCCATATCTCCACACTTGATCTATTTCTCATTTTTCCTTTCATGTCACCACACTTGATCTACTTTCCGTTCTCTTGATTCCCTACTGAATCATAGAGTCAACTTGACTCTATCTTTCTGTCTGTGAGTTTAAACTCTTCTAGCTCAACTTAGGTTCCCTTTACCTAAGTTTCATGTCATACCTGTCCTAGAGTTCCCTGACTCTATGTTGAACACTAGTTCTCCTTAGGTTTCCTTTACCTAAGTTCCATGTCACATACATCCTAGAGTTCTCTTGTTACGGAATTTGAGTTGGCGTATTTCGTGAATGTGTTAAGTCTTGAAGATTGAAGATGAAGAAATTTTGGATCGTCTACCTCAATCTCAAGAAAGAAGAATTCAAAAGGATCAGGTACGTTTAACTAAAGAATTTTGATGATCCGAATACTTCTTATAGTGTAGAAACACCTGGAAGAGGTTTTTGTAGTACCCCGAACCCCCATGCAGCTTTTTCTCGTGAATCCACTGTTTAGACACCTGTTGATGGTGTATCTGGCCCATAGTGCATCAAAGGGATGCCACCGATGGACCCTGTGAGCTTTGGTTAGCCGTTTTGGCCTTCGGCTGTATTTGCCGAATTTTAGAAAAGGATTTAGGCCAAACGTAGGATGGATTTGGATTCAGCGCGGAAAAACACTTGAGATTGGCTTTTTGTTTGCCCAATTCTGAGTCCGGATGTCCAAAAGCGGACTCCCGGAAGTTTTGACAGTTTTTGGCGCTTGCGGGAGCCTCCGGCAAATTTTGGAGGCGGAATTTGGCAAAACGGACCTCGTTTTTGGAATCAGCGCGCGAAAACGGTCAAGATGGGCTATTTACTTGTCAAATTTGAGCTCCGGGTACTGTTCATGCCGGAACAGTGTCGCCGGCGGCGGCCGGCGGCGGCGGGCAGCGTCGGCGGGCGGCGGCGCCGCCGCGGGCAGGCGGCAGGCGGCGGCACAGGGCGCGGGCAGGACGCGGGCAGGCGCGCGGTCCACCGCGGGGGTCGTGCACCGGAGGCGGGCCACGTGGCGTCTTTCGGTTGGCCGGTGCAGCAGACGCGGTCCACGGAGTTTTGGCCCGGGTGCACGGTAGACCGGTGGACACGTGGCGTGAGGTGGTTGGTGCGGTGTTGTGCTCCCGGTCCACGCGCCTTGTGGGGCAGTTGACCGGGGCAGGTGGCCGTACGCCCGGGTCAGCCGCGACGTGCGCGGTCCACGGCGCGACGTGCGCGGTGCACGGGTTGCCGGGACACGTGTCGCGCGGCCATTGGCGGGCTCTGGTGCTCCGGGTGCAGCGGGGTCCAGCAGAGTAGTGGACTGGACTGTGCGGTGGGCCGGGCCGCACTGTGCGCGCCCGGAAATCCTGGGCCGGCCCGTTACTGTAGCCGCCCGAATCCCTGGATGCGCCCGAAAGTGGGGACATAGAGGGAATTTCTTGAATTGTTTTTCAGCCTATATAAATAGTGGAATCCGAGCCTCCTTCTTCCTCCCTTATCTCCCAAACCGAGCCTCTTCAGCCCAAGCTTATTTCTAGGAAAAATCTTCATCTTTCAGTCCTTGATCTCCCTGCCAAGTTTCAAGAGTTTTGGAGGCACGAATCCCGAGGTTCCCCATTTTACGGTGCGGCGCGACGTTGCTTCCTAGTGTTCTTCTTCGGCGCAGCGATCGTATTTTTGCTCCCCTGGGCTACCCCGACATCATTTTCCTGCGATTCTTGGACCAGTGGACTCCTAAGAGGTAGGACTTCATCTTTCGTTTTGGTCGCGCTTTCCCGTTTCGAGGTTTTGGCACGGTTTTCGAGGCAACAAGTGACCCCTCTTTCTGTATGGAATTCCTTGACAGCAGCGGAGTGTTTCGGCTATATCTTTGCGCACGAGCGTCCGACAGAAACGAGCCTATACAACTTTTTCATCTACGGATCGCAAGGAACGCGCTCGTATTTTTATTGGATTTTTGTGAATTTTCTTTCGAGGTGGGAATTAATGATTTCTCTGTGAGCAGTAATCAGCCCTTAATCCAGATTAGTGTATGAGAGTGCTCTCTTGCCGAATTTTTATCTGGACTTACCGAACTCCGATTTGGACGTGCAAGGTACCGTTTCGAAGCTATCGACGCAAGGATCGCCGTGATATTTTTATTGGAATTTTCTGGGCAATTTCTGTAGGTGATAATTAAGCAAATCTGAAATTGAGGTTGTATGTGATTAAGTGCTGAATTTGGGGAGTCTAGTGTAATTAGTGGATTTCTTGATGTACCAGGAATGCTTCGGGTGTGCTGAAATTGTGGAAGCAAGGAATTGGAGTTTTGGTATTTTCTGACTGTACGAGTTTGGACAGTTGCGCTTCAGGTGGGTGGTTGTTGCACTTCTCTCTTTGTATGCCCACTAGGAATATCAGAGTACCCTTGCTATGACAATGCCAAATGTGTTGATTGGTAGACTTGCATGCTCTAGGAATTGATTATTGGTTATCAGATCTCTAATAAATTATTGTTAGATTAATCACTGGAACTGTATACTTGGAGACAAATAGAAATAGAGGACTGCAAAACTGATGTTAGTTCATGTGAGACGGTCACCCTAGTTTATTTATTCTAAACTGTGTATACTTGGGAATTGGACAAAATGTTGGAACCATGCATGATTAAATTGGTCACATAATTATTGCCATCTTTTACTGCAACACTATTTTGGGACTTGACTTAGGAGAAACCATGCTTTTACTCTTTTCTTCTCCTATTGTTGACACGTGCGGTTTAGTCGCTCAGGTTCGAGCGTGTGTTGGACTGTGTAGTCAGGTATTGGGGATTTGGGGACAGGTTGGGTTTATGACAGGGTGTTGCGGCGACCACGGATCTTGGGTGGTTGACCGGATTGTTACTATTGCATCAGATTGGGTGTTTTGGGGATCGGGCTATCTTTAGTGGAGGGTTTTTCCCACTTCCTTGAGTCTCGATCCAGTCCTGCTATTATGAGACAGTGGTTACAGTGATACTTGATACAGTGGTTACTTACTTTCCTCGTGTGGGTCGCTCCCCACGAGTGCCACTCCGGAGTGCGCGGCAGGCAGACTTTGAGTCCTGGGGACTCCTTTTGCTTCGGTGTTATGCATAGGCTGGCATACCCGTCGCGGCAGAGCAGGCTGTGCCAGTGTCCACTGGCGGTCAGATTGGGTCCTTTGGACAGGCTTCTTTTTACTGATGCATTCCTTCTCCCATCTGTGTCGAGTTGTCATGTAGAGGCATATTAGGGATGGTATTTTATCAGTTGCTTACTCATCTGCACCCCCCTTGCTTTTCCTTTCCCTTTTTGCCTCTGATCACCTGGTGGGCATATTTGAGCTGAGGCTTTACCCACTAGGGGAGGCTACTGTTTATAGTAGTACTTACCCCCATTGTCTTTCTTGTCTCTTTTCCCCTTGTTTTGCAGAGTCCTCTGTGGGAGTTGCTGGGCCGTCAGCAGCTGATCGAGGTAAGAGGATCGCGGACTAGTTAGCGAGCCACCGAGAGATGTAGCTGGATATTTTGGTACCCGGTCTTCTCAGACAGTTTTATTTTATTTCCTTTTGGGTCTGGCTTCTGCCAGCTGGTTGTATTTAGTTGTGAGCTGGGAGAGACATCTGTATTTATTTTACTGTTGTACTTTTTACTTCCAGCATCTGTCTGAGATACAGTAGTTTTAGTTAGCTCTGATTATTATGCTCTTTTATTTTATTTCTTATCTGAGCAGGTTACCGACGCTTCGTGTATGTGGGAAATACCGCATGCACGGCGGATCTGTAGACGGGCCCGGGTTCTGGTTTACACCCGGGGCGTGACAGATTAAGTTGGTATCAGAGCTTAGGGATAGGTCAGTTGGGACTTAGGAAACCCTAGGCTTTTGGACAGACCCTAGGATTATAGGGCGTGAGTGGCGTGACTTGTTGCGAAAGTCGGTGATTTTTATTGTTAACTCTTCCTGTGAGTGAAGAGTGATCGACATAGTCTATTTCTGTTGAACCATTATGTTGGCTGCAGACAACATAAGGTTACAGAAATAGGGGGATGTCTTTTGACTTTCGCCAGATTGGGTCGTGTGGGGTTTTGTTGCTGATGTTTGGTTTCTTGTGGCAGGATGCCTCCACGACGTCGGATTCCCACCCGGGGTGTTCCTTCGCCCCCTGTTGAGCCAGAGCAGCCTACACCACCCGAGCTTGCTGAGTTGAGGGCCTTGGTGGCCCAGTTGGCGGAGGGTCAGCGCCGCCAGGAGCAGAGGATTGAGCAGCTGCTTGCTCAGAGGGAGGCACCACCCCCAGCTGTTCCGGAGGTCCCTGTGCCTCTTGTTGCACCTTTTGTGCCGTCAGCGCCATCTTCGAGTAGCGGGGCTCCTGCGGCATTTCAGCCTTTGACTGCGGAGGAGGAGCGGGATTTTGCTGACAGACTCGCTGCGTTTGTCAAGCGGGGACCACCTAGATTCTCGGGGCGGGATGCTCAGCCCCGGGCTGTTGGGATTTGGCTTTCTGCGATGGAGAAGCTTTTTCGGGACTTCTTCATCGACCCGAAGTATCGAGTGCACATGGCGGTGCACTGTTTGGACGGAGATGCTGATTTTTGGTGGCAGCGAGTTGAGCCACTGGAGTTCCGGATCACCAGGCAGTTACCTTGGGAGGAGTTCAGACGGATGGTGTTGGACACCTATTTCTCTACCAGTGTGAAGAAGAAATTGGAGGACGATTTGAAGAATCTGCAGCAGGGCGAGCGACCGGCCCATGCCTATTTTCAGGAGTTCAGGGAGTTGCTGAACTGTGTGCCCTACGTCGCTCGTGACGGTCCGCACCAGGTTGAGTTGTTCGAGGGAGGCCTTCGTCCAGAGATTTACACACTTGTGCATGCTCAGAGATTTCAGACCCTGGAGGCAGCCGCAGAGCATGCACAGTGGGTGGAGAGAGGCGATCAGGAGGTGGCCAGACGGAGGGCCGCGGTCGCGCAGAGTTCCGACAGGAAGCGACCAGCCCCAGAGGACGGGGGACAGGCCAGCTCATGGAGACCGCCACGGCCGCCGCAGTCCCAGTCTTATGGCCGTGGGCGATCAGAGAGGAGAGGGCCTGGTGGACCCCAGAGACCGCAGCAGCATCAGCAGCAGCACCAGCAGCAGAGATCACAGCAGAGGCAGCAGAGATCTCAGCAGCAGTCCTCGAGACAGCAGCAGCAGCCGAGACAGCCCCGATCTTCTGACCGATGTATTTTCTGTGGAGGTCAGCATGCCGCCATTACTTGTGACCAGAGATGGGGTCGGTGCTTTCGTTGTGGACAGCCAGGGCATGTGCGAGCTACTTGCCCCCTTGCTACTTCTTCGGCACCTTCTTCGGCGTCGGCTCCATATCCCCCTCAGCAGCAGCGACCATCAGCTCAGCGGCCTTATGCTCCAGCGAGCAGGCCGTCCACTTCTTATCCCGTAGATTCTCGACCTCCAGCACCGAGCGGGCGGGTGTATGCCGCCCAGTTGGCGGATTCTTCAGCGGCAGACCAGGTGGTGGCAGGTATTATTCTACTCTTTGGTATTCGGGCTCGTACTTTATTCGACACTGGAGCATCTCATTCTTTCATTAGTCGAGCATTTGCATCCCTGCATGGTCTAGAGGTAGAGTCCTTGTCTTGTGCATTAGAGGTGCGGATTCCTGATCACGTTTTGCATGTCGAGGAGCGTTGTGTGGCTTGCCCAGTGCAGTTGGGGCCTTGGATTTTGCCTGCAGACTTGCTTGTTTTGCAGCAGCTCCAGGATTTTGATTTGGTGCTAGGGATGGATTGGCTGTCGCGGTATTCCGCCACTATCGACTGCAGAGAGAGGACGGTGACTCTTCGCGAGCCAGGACAGGAGGAGTTCATCTTCAGAGGCTGCCAGAGCACGCTGTTCGCAGCGACCATTTCCTCGGCCAGAGCTAGGAGGATGATGAGTAGGGGTTGCACTGCCTTTTTGGCCACTGTGGTGGAGGTGCCTACGGCGGCACTGGGACTCGAGGATATCCCTATTGTCCGCGAGTTCCCAGATGTATTTCCCCCTGAGTTGACGACGATGCCGCCGGAGAGGGAGATTGAGTTTGTGATTGATGTAGTTCCTGGAACTGCACCAATCTCAAAGGCACCCTATAGGATGGCGCCAGCTGAGTTGAGGGAGTTGAAGGCCCAGCTTCAGGATCTTTTGGATAGGGGCTTCATCAGACCCAGTGTTTCTCCGTGGGGAGCGCCTGTGTTGTTTGTGAAGAAGAAGGATGGGTCACTGCGGTTGTGTGTGGATTATAGGGAATTGAACAAAGTGACCATCCGGAACAAGTATCCCCTCCCCCGGATTGATGATTTGTTTGATCAGTTACAGGGAGCATCGGTGTTCTCGAAGATTGATCTGCAGTCCGGTTACCACCAGCTGAGGGTGAGGGCCGAGGACATCTCCAAGACGGCTTTCAGATCGCGGTACGGGCATTATGAGTTTACTGTGATGCCTTTCGGGTTGACTAATGCCCCTGCCGCATTCATGGACTTGATGAACAGGATTTTTCAGCCGTTTTTGGACCGGTTTTTGGTGGTGTTCATAGATGATATTTTGATCTACTCCCGGAGTGATTTGGAGCACGAGGAGCACTTGAGGACCGTGCTACAGCTTCTGCGAGAGAAGAAGCTGTATGCTAAGTTCAAAAAGTGCGAGTTTTGGCTCCGGGAGGTCGCCTTTCTGGGTCATGTTGTTTCAGCTGCTGGAGTGGCGGTGGATCCGGCCAAGGTGGATGCTATACGAGATTGGCCGAGGCCGACGACTATCACTGAGGTGCGGAGCTTTCTTGGTTTGGCGGGCTACTATCGGCGTTTTGTGGAAGGCTTTGCGAAGCTTTCCTCTCCCCTCACTCGTCTGACCAGGAAAGGGGTTAAGTTTGTTTGGAGCGAGACTTGCCAGAGCTGTTTTGAGGAGCTGAAGCAGAGATTGATGACCGCTCCAATCCTTGCCCTCCCAGTTATGGGGGAAGGATTTGTGATTTACAGTGATGCCTCACATAGTGGTCTGGGGTGTGTGTTGATGCAGCAGGGTAGGGTGATTGCCTATGCTTCGCGGCAATTGAAGGACTATGAGAAAAATTACCCTACTCATGATCTGGAGTTGGCAGCGGTGGTGTTTGCTCTGAAGCTGTGGCGGCATTACTTGTATGGTGAGCATTGCGAGATATATACTGATCACAAGAGCTTGAAGTATCTGTTCACCCAAAAGGAGCTGAATTTGAGGCAACGCCGGTGGTTGGAGCTGCTAAAGGATTATGATCTGAGTATCCTTTATCACCCCGGCAAGGCCAATGTTGTGGCAGATGCTTTGAGCAGGAGGACGAGTCTGAGCTTATTGATCTCGCAGCAGGCGCCGTTGGTCGAGCAGATGAGGCGATTACAGCTGGAGGTAGTATCCCCTGGGGTCTCTGCTAGACTCATGTCTATGGTCTTGCAGCCCACTCTGTTGGAGAGGATCAGGGACACTCAGAGTGAGGACCCCCACTTGACGAGGATCAGGACGCAGCTTCAGGCGGATCAGACAGGGGATTTTTCTGTGGATAGCTCGGGAGTACTGCGGTACAGGGACCGAGTGTGTGTGCCTATGGATCAGGAGATTAGAGATCAGATTTTGAGGGAGGCCCACTATACACCTTATACCGTCCACCCTGGAGGTACTAAGATGTATAAGGACCTCAAGGCACAGTTTTGGTGGCCCGGAATGAAGCGGGACATTGGGAGATTCGTAGCTCACTGTTTAACTTGCCAGCAAGTGAAAGCAGAGCATCGCGTTCCTGCTGGCAAGTTGCAGAGTCTTCCAATTCCCGAGTGGAAATGGGACCACGTCACTATGGATTTCGTCACTGGATTGCCGAGGGCGCAGAGCGGGGCAGATGCGATCTGGGTTATTGTTGACAGACTCACCAAGTCGGCGCACTTCTTACCGGTTCAGATGACTTGGTCATTGGAGTATTTGGCACAGTTATATATGGATGAGATAGTGAGGCTTCACGGTATACCTGCTTCGATTGTGTCAGATCGGGACCCGAGATTCGTATCACGCTTTTGGGGGAGTTTGCATTCTGCATTGGGGACTCAGCTCAGGTTTAGCACCGCTTTCCACCCACAGACCGATGGGCAGTCAGAGCGCACCATACAGACCCTCGAGGATATGCTTAGAGCGTGCGTTATGGATTTTGGAGGAGGGTGGTACCGGCACTTATCCTTGGTTGAGTTCGCGTACAACAACAGCTATCAGGCGAGCATCCGGATGGCTCCGTTTGAAGCGTTGTATGGACGCAAGTGTCGGTCTCCCTTATATTGGAGTGACGTGGGTGAGAGGAGGACTTTGGGACCGGAGTTACTTTTGGAGGCAGAGGAAAAAGTCAGGATTATTCGCCGGCATCTTGAGACAGCCCAGAGTCGTCAGAAGAGCTACGCAGATACTCGACGGCGAGACCTGGAGTTTCAGGTTGGTGATCATGTCTTCTTGAAGGTCTCGCCCTCGAAAGGGGTCCGGAGATTTGGAGTACGGGGAAAGCTCAGTCCCCGCTTTATTGGACCCTTTGAGGTACTTGACAGAGTTGGTCCTGTGGCATACAGAGTTGCCTTACCCCCGCGCCTGGCCGGAGTTCATGATGTCTTCCACGTCTCAGCTCTGAGGAGATATGTTTTTGACCCGTCGCACGTGATTGACTTCACTTCGTTGGAGATCGGCGAGGACTTGGTCTACGAGGAGCGCCCGTTGCGGATTCTTGCTCGTGAGGTGAGGGAATTGCGCAATCGGGCCATTCCTTATGTGAAGATCTTGTGGAGCAATCATGAGGAGCGAGAGGCTACATGGGAGCTGGAGACAGAGATGAGAGATGCCTACCCCTTCTTGTTCGAGGCCGCAGTTTGAGGTACGTCTGCTTGTTTATCTTTGTTTCGGGGACGAAACTTTTTTTTAGTGGGGGAGGGTGTAGTACCCCGAACCCCCATGCAGCTTTTTCCCGTGAATCCACTGTTTAGACACCTGTTGATGGTGTATCTGGCCCATAGTGCATCAAAGGGATGCCACAGATGGACCCTGTGAGCTTTGGTTAGCTGTTTTGGCCTTCGGCTGCTTTTGCCGAATTTTAGAAAAGGATTTAGGCCAAACGGAGGATGGATTTGGATTCAGCGCGGAAAAACACTTGAGATTGGCTTTTTGTTTGCCCAATTCTGAGTCCGGATGTCCAAAAGCGGACTCCCGGAAGTTTTGACAGTTTTTGGCGCTTGCGGGAGCCTCCGGCAAATTTTGGAGGCGGAATTTGGCAAAACGGACCTCGTTTTTGGAATCAGCGCGCGAAAACGGTCAAGATGGGCTATTTACTTGTCAAATTTGAGCTCCGGGTACTGTTCATGCCGGAACAGTGTCGCCGGCGGCGGCCGGCGGCGGCGGGCAGCGTCGGCGGGCGGCGGCGCCGCCGCGGGCAGGCGGCAGGCGGCGGCACAGGGCGCGGGCAGGACGCGGGCAGGCGCGCGGTCCACCGCGGGGGTCGTGCACCGGAGGCGGGCCACGTGGCGTCTTTCGGTTGGCCGGTGCAGCAGACGCGGTCCACGGAGTTTTGGCCCGGGTGCACGGTAGACCGGTGGACACGTGGCGTGAGGTGGTTGGTGCGGTGTTGTGCTCCCGGTCCACGCGCCTTGTGGGGCAGTTGACCGGGGCAGGTGGCCGTACGCCCGGGTCAGCCGCGACGTGCGCGGTCCACGGCGCGACGTGCGCGGTGCACGGGTTGCCGGGACACGTGTCGCGCGGCCATTGGCGGGCTCTGGTGCTCCGGGTGCAGCGGGGTCCAGCAGAGTAGTGGACTGGGCTGTGCGGTGGGCCGGGCCGCACTGTGCGCGCCCGGAAATCCTGGGCCGGCCCGTTACTGTAGCCGCCCGAATCCCTGGGCGCCCGAAAGTGGGGACATAGAGGGAATTTCTTGAATTGTTTTTCAGCCTATATAAATAGTGGAATCCGAGCCTCCTTCTTCCTCCCTTTTCTCCCAAACCGAGCCTCTTCAGCCCAAGCTTATTTCTAGGAAAAATCTTCATCTTTAAGTCCTTGATCTCCCTGCCAAGTTTCAAGAGTTTTGGAGGCACGAATCCCGAGGTTCCCCATTTTACGGTGCGGCGCGACGTTGCTTCCTAGTGTTCTTCTTCGGCGCAGCGATCGTATCTTTGCTCCCCTGGGCTACCCCGACATCATTTTCCTGCGATTCTTGGACCAGTGGACTCCTAAGAGGTAGGACTTCATCTTTCGTTTTGGTCGCGCTTTCCCGTTTCGAGGTTTTGGCACGGTTTTCGAGGCAACAAGTGACCCCTCTTTCTGTATGGAATTCCTTGACAGCAGCGGAGTGTTTCGGCTATATCTTTGCGCACGAGCGTCCGACGGAAACGAGCCTATACAACTTTTTCATGTACGGATCGCAAGGAACGCGCTCGTATTTTTATTGGATTTTTGTGAATTTTCTTTCGAGGTGAGAATTAATGATTTCTCTGTGAGCAGTAATCAGCCCTTAATCCAGATTAGTGTATGAGAGTGCCCTCTTGCCGAATTTTTATCTGGACTTACCGAACTCCGATTTGGACGTGCAAGGTACCGTTTCGAAGCTATCGACGCAAGGATCGCCGTGATATTTTTATTGGAATTTTCTGGGCAATTTCTGCAGGTGATAATTAAGCAAATCTGAAATTGAGGTTGTATGTGATTAAGTGCTGAATTTGGGGAGTCTAGTGTAATTAGTGGATTTCTTGATGTACCAGGAATGCTTCGGGTGTGCTGAAATTGTGGAAGCAAGGAATTGGAGTTTTGGTATTTTCTGACTGTACGAGTTTGGACAGTTGCGCTTCAGGTGGGTGGTTGTTGTACTCCTCTCTTTGTATGCCCACTAGGAATATCAGAGTACCCTTGCTATGACAATGCCAAATGTGTTGATTGGTAGACTTGCATGCTCTAGGAATTGATTATTGGTTATCAGATCTCTAATAAATTATTGTTAGATTAATCACTGGAACTGTATACTTGGAGACAAATAGAAATAGAGGACTGCAAAACTGATGTTAGTTCATGTGAGACGGTCACCCTAGTTTATTTATTCTAAACTGTGTATACTTGGGAATTGGACAAAATGTTGGAACCATGCATGATTAAATTGGTCACATAATTATTGTCATCTTTTACTGCTACACTATTTTGGGACTTGACTTAGGAGAAACCATGCTTTTACTCTTTTCTTCTCCTATTGTTGACACTTGCGGCTTAGTCGCTCAGGTTCGAGCGTGTGTTGGACTGTGTAGTCAGGTATTGGGGATTTGGGGACAGGTTGGGTTTATGACAGGGTGTTGCGGCGACCACGGATCTTGGGTGGTTGACCGGATTGTTACTATTGCATCAGATTGGGTGTTTTGGGGATCGGGCTATCTTTAGTGGAGGGTTTTTCCCACTTCCTTGAGTCTCGATCCAGTCCTGCTATTATGAGACAGTGGTTACAGTGATACTTGATACAGTGGTTACTTACTTTCCTCGTGTGGGTCGCTCCCCACGAGTGCCACTCCGGAGTGCGCGGCAGGCAGACTTTGAGTCCTGGGGACTCCTTTTGCTTCGGTGTTATGCATAGGCTGGCATACCCGTCGCGGCAGAGCAGGCTGTGCCAGTGTCCACTGGCGGTCAGATTGGGTCCTTTGGACAGGCTTCTTTTTACTGATGCATTCCTTCTCCCATCTGTGTCGAGTTGTCATGTAGAGGCATATTAGGGATAGCATTTTATCAGTTGCTTACTTATCTGCATCCCCCTTCTTTTCCTTTCCCTTTTTGCCTCTGATCACCTGGTGGGCATATTTGAGCTGAGGCTTTACCCACTAGGGGAGGCTACTGTTTATAGTAGTACTTACCCCCATTGTCTTTCTTGTCTCTTTTCCCCTTTGTTTTGCAGAGTCCTCTGTGGGAGCTGCGGGACCGTCAGCAGCTGAGCGAGGTAAGAGGATCGCGGACTAGTTAGCGATGCCACCGAGAGATGTAGCTGGATATTTTGGTCACCCGGTCTTCTCAGACAGTTTTATTTTACTTCCTTTTGGGTCTGGCTTCTGCCAGCTGGTTGTATTTAGTTGTGAGCTGGGAGAGTTTCTGTATTTATTTTTACAGTTGTACTTTACTTACCTTCCGCATCTGTCTGAGATACAGTAGTTTTAGTTAGCTCTGACTTTTATTATGCTCTTTTATCTTTATTTCTTATCTGAGCAGGTTACCGACGCTTCGTGTATGTGGGAAATACCGCATGCACGGCGGATCTGTAGACGGGCCCGGGTTCTGGTTTACACCCGGGGCGTGACAGTTTTAATTGCTTATTCATCAAAAACTGGACATGGGACATGTTCAGGATCCGGATCGTGGCTTTCAATCCGGATCCCGAAAGGTGTTTGTTCATACACTGGTTCAATCCGGATCGCAGCACTCTCTGATCCGGATCCCGAACACTAGTTTTACCTGTTTGCTTCTTCGATCCGGATCAGGAATTGCAATCCGGATCCCGAACATGATATTCTGGTAAAACTGTATGAACGATCCGGATCGGGGACTACGATCCGGATCCCGAACAGGCAATTTTCTGGAAATCGTGGTTTGTGCTTCTGCAATCCGGATCGCCAGATCTGATCCGGATCGCCGTCGGGATTTCTTTCCAGAAAAGGCTGTTTTTGATCCGAATATTCTTCCTAGGGTTTCTAACCTATAAATAGCCCTTCCATTTCATTTCTAGGGCATCCGCAATAGATCGGCTGATTAAGAAAAGATAGCCGAAAAGAAAAATCCACATATATAGAGAAGAACGGAAATCATTAGATTTATTCAATGGTTCTTCATCTATATTAATTGATTTGATTCTAGGTTTTCCATACTCACATTTTGAGTAGAATCAAATCAATGAATACTTAGATGGTATTTCCGATCTATCTTTAATCTAAGTATTCGGCGGATCATCACCACCCAAACAAACAACGATTTATCCCAAAATCGGCGCGTGGACTCGCGTGGCCTTGTGGATTCAAGGTGTTATCGCTCTCGTGGATTCGGAGCGAGGTGCGTTCGTGGATTCGAAGCGTGCCATTGGGTGAAGACCGTGGATTCGGTTGGACGTCGTGGACTCGACGTTGGACGCTGTGGATTCAGCGTTGGGCGCGGATCGTGGATTCGAGAAGCGTCGTGGAGCGAGCGGAGAAGATCTACTAGGAGCGTATGGTAAAAGGTTGAGTCGTCTGTGAGTACGTTATATCACCTTGTACGTGTGTTAATTCTAGTGGATTTCGCCGTGTTATCGGTCCCGTGGTTTTTTACTCCGGTTTGGAGTTTTTCCACGTAAAAATCTTGTGTGTTCTTTTATTTTTCCGCATTGGGTTTTATCGCACAATGATTTTTTGAGTGTTTATTGTTTACACCTATTCACCCCCCTCTAGGTGTTTTTTCCCCTATTTAGATCCTTATTAACCTAAACCCAACAAGTGGTATCAGAGCGGGAATAGGGTTGTAAACAATGGTTGAAGGTGGAAACATCAATCGACCCCCTTTCTTTGATGGAACTAATTATGCGTACTGGAAAGTACGGATGAAAGCTTTCTTAATTTCCATCGACGAAAGGGTGTGGCAATCAATTGAATTAGGATGGTCTAATCCAACTGAAATTTTAGATGATGTTCGCACCTTAAAACCTAGGTCGAAATGGACCAAGGAAGAGATAGACTTATCTTCTTACAATGGCAAAGGGATTAATGCTCTATTTAATGCTTTGTCACAAACTGAGTTCTCTCGCGTCTCGGCATGTGAGACTGCGAAAGAAATCTGGGATGTTCTTCAAGTTACGCATGAGGGAACTAACTTAGTGAAGATTCAGAAACTGCAAATGCTCACGAGCAAGTTTGACTCTATCTCTATGGCAGAGAATGAATCCTTCACTGACTATTACACACGATTGCAAGATATCGTGAACTCATGTGCTAACTTGGGAGAGAAGATTCCAGAATTTAAAGTTGTAAGAAAAATTCTAAGAACTCTTCCTGAACGATTTCGCCCGAAGGTCGCAGCCATTGAAACAATTAAACACCCGGACGAAATGCGTGTAGAAGAATTAGTAGGTGCTTTACAAACTTATGAAATGACTTTTCCTACTAACTATTCTTCTGGAAAGGCATCCTCTTCTAAGTCTTCAGGTTACGCATTGAAATCAACTAAAGAAGAAGACGCGGATTCATCCTCCTCGGACGACGACGAGAACATTTCTATGGAGGACTTTGAGAAGCAGCTCGCTCTCTTGACAAGGAAGTTTCGCCGCAACTTTCGAAGGGGAAATTCAAGCAAAACTCAATCCTTCGGAAAGTCGAAGAAAGGCAAGGGTCCTTCAAGTTACAAGTCAAGAAGCCAAGAGAACTTCTCAAAGGATAAGAAAAGTTCTGAGGGACAAGTTCAGTGTTTCAAATGTCGAGGCTACGGCCACATAGCAACGGAATGTCCCAACAAGAATCCGGCTAAGAAGAAAGCGATGCAAGTAGTTACTTGGGATGACAACTCCACGTCAAATGAGTCATCGTCAAGTGATGAAGAAGACAACGCGACAGCTTTCCACGCGTCCACTACATCTTCTCCCTTCATGTGCTTAATGGCAAGTACATCCGACTCACTGTCCAACTCCACTGTTGAAAAGATTGCAACGGACGATGAATCAGATGATTCGGAAGGTGAAGATTTTGTTTTAGCCTACCATAAGCTTTTGAGGGATTCAAAGAAACTGGCTAAGCAAAACAAGGGGTTGAAAGAGAGATTACAGGATCTTGAAGATGAAGTAAAAAGAGTAACCTCTATCTCAACCGATCTTGAAGTGGAAAGGGACAATCTGATTAAGACAAATGTTTCCCTTCAAGAGTCCAATGAGCAATTCGAGAAGAATTATATGGATATGGTGAACAAAGCGAATTACTTCTTGAAGCTCAACGGCGAGGCTCGACAGGAAAAATTGGAAATGACGGAGACCATACGCCAACTAAAGGATGACTTACAGAGATTTTCTTCTGGAAGGAGTAAGTTGGACAGACTTCTTGGTCTCGGTCAAAGAAATAAGTTCGGCCTCGGATACACTCAAACTGGAGACATTCCAAGTTCGAGTGGTACAGTATTTGTGCCTCAGTCGGTATCTCCTCCTCCGACACCGGTGTTCACGACAAGCAACGACAACGAACCTACTACATCTTCCTCGGAATCGACAAGAACCAAGGTATGTTTTCGTTGTGGCATTTCAGGGCACATAAGAAGAAATTGCAAGACGGAAGCCAAACGCACACCTCAAGCACATCTTGCAATGACTACCAAAAGGGCTATTCCTCGGAAAACAAGTGCAATTCATTCAAAGGAAAAGAGCCTTGGTAGTACACCGCTCAAGACGACATCATCAAGGAGCAGCAATTCTTCAAGCAAGACGCTCTCACCTAGGAAATCAACTTCACGACCATTACCGACGCACTTCAAAAAGGTTTGGGTGCGCAAAGGTGAAATCTTTCCCTGTCTTGCTACCAATGTTTCTTTGCATGCATATGATAGTTCGTCTTGGTACCTGGATAGCGGGTGTTCCCGTCATATGACCGGCGATAAAAACTGTTTTCAAACATTTGAGAAAAACTCCGGAGGACTTGTTGTTTTCGGAGATGGTCGGTCTTCCAAAATTGTTGGAAAGGGAACGGTAGCTATTCCAGATGGCCCGGTTCTAGATAATGTATTATTTGTTCATGGCCTTAAGACTAACCTCATAAGCATAAGTCAACTGTGTGATAGTGGTTATTCAGTTAATTTTTCATCTGATAAATGCACTGTAACTGACATGAACCATGCTTTCTTTTTAAAGGGGGTTAGATCAGAAAACAACTGTTATGTAGTTCCTTCTAAGATTTCTGAAAAATGTAACCTAGCATCTTTGAAAAATGAAACACTTTGGCATGAAAGGCTAGGTCACATAAACTTTAAGGAACTTGCTAGAATTTCAAATAAAGATGTGGTCAAGGGGGTTCCAAAACTTTCTTTTGAACAAAACCTTGTGTGTGGCGGTTGCCAAAAGGGAAAACAGTCTAGGACTGCACACAAGAATTTGAACCACATAGGTACAAAACGGCCTTTGGAACTTTTGCATATGGACTTAATGGGGCCAACTCGTCAACCATCTCTGGGAGGTAAATGGTATATTTTCTTGTTGGTTGATGACTTTTCTAGATATACTTGGGTAGCCTTCTTAAAAGAAAAAGCTGATACCTTTGATTCTTTTCTCGAAATCTGCAATCGTATTATGATAGAAAAGAATGATAGGATTACTCGAGTTAGGAGTGATAGAGGTGGGGAATTCATAAATTCCAAATTCATTGATTTTTGCATTTCTAATGGCATTAAACATGAATTCTCCGCACCTTACACACCTCAACAAAATGGTGTAGTCGAGCGCAAAAACAGGGTCGTACAGGAAATGGCACGTGTTATGCTTCACAGCCGGAACTTACCTTTTTATTTTTGGGCTGAAGCGGTGAACACTGCTGTTTATGTTATCAATCGCGTGTATTTGCGCCCGGGGACCTTGAATACACCATATGAACTTTGGTTTTGTAGAAAACCTAACATCAAATATTTTCGCATCTTTGGGAGTCGGTGTTTTATTTTACGTGATCGTGAGAATCTTGGAAAATTTGACTCTCGAAGTGACGAAGGGATTTTCTTAGGTTATTCTACAAACAGCAGAGCATATCGAGTTTTTAACTTAGAATCTAAGACGATCGTAGAATCGATAAATGTTAAGGTAGATGAAGCTTTTCATTTTGAATCTGAAAAATCTACCCTCGATATCTCTCTTGATGATGATACACCTGCTAATGCATCTTCTTCTAACAATTCTTTCGATAATAATGTTGATGCATCTAACGGTTCTTCAAGCTTATCTGATGTGCAGGAATCATCTCGTGTACCTCCGCCTACTCCTCTACCTCAAACGTTACGCATCTCCAAGGATCACCCTGAATCGAACATAATTGGAGATCCACAAGAAGGAGTTAGAACACGGAGACAATTGGTTTGCGGATTTGCATGCTATGTATCACAAATCGAACCAAAGAATGTTGATGAAGCTCTCCAAGATGATTATTGGATTAAAGCAATGCAGGAAGAGCTCCATCAATTCGAGCGAAACAAAGTCTGGGAACTGACGAAGCCTCCGAAGCAACACAATGTGATAGGTACCAAATGGATCTTCAAGAACAAGAAAAACGAAGAAGGTACTATCATCAGGAACAAAGCAAGGTTAGTTGCTCAAGGCTATTCTCAAGTAGAAGGTATAGACTTTGATGAAACTTTCGCCCCTGTAGCTAGACTCGAGTCCATTCGTATATTGTTTGCGATCGCTTGTCATTTTAAAATCAGATTATTTCAAATGGACGTTAAGAGCGCCTTTTTAAATGGATTTTTAAATGAGGAAGTTTATGTAGCTCAACCGAAAGGTTTTGTGGATCATAAACTACCTAACCATGTTTTTCGTCTGAAAAAGGCTCTTTACGGTCTGAAACAAGCACCGCGAGCATGGTACGAAAGGTTGACAAAGCACCTTTTGGAAAAGGGCTACACTCGAGGGGGAGCTGACAGGACTCTCTTTGTGAAGCATTATCAAAACAATTTCATAGTTGCTCAAATCTATGTTGATGACATTGTTTTTGGAGCAACAAGAGATAATGATGCTTCTAAATTCGCGGAGACCATGGAAAGCGAATTTGAGATGTCCATGATGGGCGAGTTGAACTATTTTCTTGGATTACAAGTTAAGCAAAACGATGAAGGAATTCACTTGTGTCAATCCAAGTATGCACTGGAGTTGGTCAAAAAGTTTGATCTTGAAAATTCTAAAGATTTTCCGACTCCAATGGGAACTAGCCATAAGGGACTTGGAAGTGAATCACAAAGTGAGAATGTAGACGAGAAACTGTACCGCAGTATGATTGGAAGTCTACTATATCTCACGGCTAGTCGCCCGGATATATCCTTCAGTGTTGGGATTTGTGCGAGATATCAATCAGCACCGAAGGAGGTTCACCTGAAAGCGGTGAAACGGATCATCCGGTATATCAAAGGTACAATCAATTTCGGAATTTGGTATCCTATGGGAACGACTTTGGATATTGTTGGATACTCAGATGCCGATTGGGCTGGATCGGTGGATGACCGGAAAAGCACGAGTGGTGCATGCTTCTATCTTGGCCACTGCCTTGTTGCATGGCACAGTAAAAAGCAGAACTGCATAGCACTCTCGACTGCCGAAGCGGAGTACATTTCTGCAGGAAGTTGTTCAACCCAATTGATTTGGATGAAGAGCGTGTTGAGCGATTTCCGAATTTCAACATCTTCGGTAACCATTTTATGTGACAACACTAGTGCTATTAACATTTCTAAAAACCCTGTGTTGCACTCTAGAACAAAACATATTGAACTTAGATATCATTTTCTTAGAGAGCTAGTTGAATCAAACATTCTTCAACTGTCATATATTTCAACTGAGGATCAATTAGCCGACATCTTAACAAAACCTTTGGATCAAAAACGTTTTATTCACTTGCGTAAAGCAATTGGCATGCTTTCCTTGAAATAAACTCTTTTGAAACCTTTGCTTAGATTAGGTTTTGTTTTTGTTCTTTTTTTGTTTTGTTCTTTATCTATGTTCTGTACATAGCACACTAATTGAGCATAAATCATAATTGACTTTAATTGCATCCTTTTATGCATTTAGAAATTTATTATGCTTTTGATGTCATAATATTTCAATGTTGCAATGATCATTTACGTTAATTAAACCATCTTTTTGTGATCAAAGTCAATTTCTCTCTCAATGATCTCTTGGTATAGTCATTATCATATTTGATTGCTTAGTCGAGTATGAATTCGAGATCAATGGTTTGGTTGAATACCTTATATATTATATTATTGATAGCCAATTGAGGGGGAGTCAATGAAATGTGAAATGCTCAAAAGATGTGGAAAGAGTTACATCCCAATGAGGAGTGTGAAAACTACCACCACATGGAGAAAATAAAAAAAAAAATATATACTCCATGAATGAAAAGCAAATTTTTGTTTGAAAAATTGTTGATGAAATTCATATTGAAATATTTGACTCAGTCGTATTTCATGGTTGGTATAAGGTGGGATTTTTTTTAAGATGCTCAAAAAGCCACTCCTTCAACAGATTGTCTAGATAAATTATCTAACTTATCTGGGATCTCAAACATCTATTGATCTTGGTACTTCATTTTCTTTACTGAAATTGATGATTTGATAAAGACATTACACATAGGATCAGGATAGATGTAATTGAAGTTGTTCAACTTTAAGTGTTTTAACTTTCGTAAATCTTCGTTTCATTTTTGGATATTTTTGATAGATTTTGCATAATCTATTTCTTGTTGTATGAAACGATGCCATTTGTTTAAAGTTGACATGGTAAAGTGCTTACATACTTTTTCTGGATTTTATTGAATTTTTCTAAATTTTTCTGAAGAAAAAGGTGTAGCCGATCCGGATCGGGACAAGTGATCCGGATCCCGAACGCAGGATTTTTCCTGCGGGTAGCCGATCCGGATCACATTCTCGGCCGATCCGGATCACGGCTAGGGTTTTATATAGAAACATACAGATTCTTGATTTCTTTACCCTAATCTCTGGTTTTCAAGCCTCTAGAGTTTCTCTCTCTAGATTTCTTGCTTCTTGGTGCTTCAAAACTCAAAGTTCTTCGGATTCAAGTAAGTTTTCATGATCAAAACTCGGTTTTTCTCAGTTTTTATGGTTTTTCACCAAACGTGAGTTGAAAAATTGGAACTTTTTCGTTTGTGAATGGTTTTTGATCAAATTTCTTTTGAAATAAGAACTCTGGGTCAATTAGTTTTGCTTTTATGCTGGGATTTTACTTGATTAACGAGTTTTTAGGCTTCGATTTCTAAAAATTCGGTTTTAGGGCATAAAAGAGGAATTTTTGTAAATCATGGAATTGATCTATTTTTAAAATTCTTTTTGGAAAACTAATTTGATTCTTGGCTTCTCTACATGATTATGATTGTCTAGGTACAATGTTTTCAAATTTTTCAAAATTGACAATTTTTCATATGTTCTTGAGTTGGTTTCACAGGACACTTTCTTAAACTCAAAGCACTAGAATCAATGGCATTCTCCTGGTTGATTCTGTTACTGGTGGCAATGATGCCCGGGAGGTCATCTGTTAAAGAAGAAACAGGCGTCTCAACTCGAGACAAACCAAACGAAGCCAATGAAGACAGCTCAGATTACGATACAGAAGAATGGGACGAATTCTTCAAGGATGTTCAGCGAAAAATTGATGAAGAGGACAGGAAATTCACCAAAGGAAAGAGACTTATGAAATCTGCCTCCACGACCAGACAATATACAAGAAGAAGAAATGTTCAAAGAAGTACGAGTCAGCATAGTGGGCCTCTCACCAGAGCACGCTCACTTTCTGGAATTCTGCAAACTGAATCACCATGGACTGCAGGACCAGATGCACCATCTGCATCTAGACAGCGTCCATCTTACTCAAAGACACGGACAACTGAGACAGAGATTTTAGAATCGATTTGTCAGGAACAACACCGACTCTCTGCTACACAAGACAGAATATCGAAAGAGCTTCAGCAGATCTCTTCTGAACACAAGAAGATCAAGAAGAAGTACTCAAATTTTAAGAATTTGCTTAAAGGGATTTTGAGCAAGCTGAGCTGTACTAGTTCAGATTCTTCAGACTGAGCCGCACCTTCTGTTCACCTTGTCTACTTTAGTTCTTAGGTTTCAGGACGTTTTTTTTTCTCTCTTCTTTTAGTTTAGTTTTCAGTTTGTGCATACTATTAGGACTTTATGTTTTCTTTACTCTCCTTACATATTGTAGCTCATGCTACGTTTTGGCTTTGTTTTGTGACAAAAAGGGGGAGAGAGTGAGAGAGTTAGAAAGAACTCTGAACAATGAATGATTGTGAATATCGATGATATCAAGGTAAGTATGAAAGGTAAGTATGAACCTCAACTCAACTTTGGTTTTTCTTTTGTGATTTGTGACATGCTTCTATACTAACTATTCGACTAACTATTTGGGCATGTAATATGACTAACAAGTTGATGTTGGACTAACATACTTTGACATTTGGTTTTCAACTGCTTAGAAGATATGTTGGTTTTTAACTATGCTTCTTTCACATATCTTTTTTTTTCAAATGTCATGATGAGACTAAACTCTATCTCTGTATTTGGTTTTGTATGCTCCAATTCTTGAGGTATCTAACGAATTTGTTTGTCAAGAATGTTTTCTGTGTGCAGAGATTACAGATGTCTAAGTCTAGAGTCTGTTCTAGGAGTTTATCTCATGTTTTTAATTTCTGGAACTCTTTTGTAAATTTTTGTTGTATGGTGATAGCAACAAAAATATTCTTTTTGAATTTTCTTTGTGGATTTGTGTTTTGTCACGAAACCGCCAAAGGGGGAGATTGTTACGGAATTTGAGTTGGCGTATTTCGTGAATGTGTTAAGTCTTGAAGATTGAAGATGAAGAAACTTTGGATCGTATACCTCAATCTCAAGAAAGAAGAATTCAAAAGGATCAGGTACGTTTAACTAAAGAATTTTGATGATCCGAATACTTCTTATAGTGTAGAAACACCTGGAAGAGGTTTTAATTGCTTATTCATCAAAAACTGGACATGGGACATGTTCAGGATCCGGATCGTGGCTTTCAATCCGGATCCCGAAAGGTGTTTGTTCATACACTGGTTCAATCCGGATCGCAGCACTCTCTGATCCGGATCCCGAACACTAGTTTTACCTGTTTGCTTCTTCGATCCGGATCAGGAATTGCAATCCGGATCCCGAACATGATATTCTGGTAAAACTGTATGAACGATCCGGATCGGGGACTACGATCCGGATCCCGAACAGGCAATTTTCTGGAAATCGTGGTTTGTGCTTCTGCAATCCGGATCGCCAGATCTGATCCGGATCGCCGTCGGGATTTCTTTCCAGAAAAGGCTGTTTTTGATCCGAATATTCTTCCTAGGGTTTCTAACCTATAAATAGCCCTTCCATTTCATTTCTAGGGCATCCGCAATAGATCGGCTGATTAAGAAAAGATAGCCGAAAAGAAAAATCCACATATATAGAGAAGAACGGAAATCATTAGATCTATTCAATGGTTCTTCATCTATATTGATTGATTTGATTCTAGGTTTTCCATACTCACATTTTGAGTAGAATCAAATCAATGAATACTTAGATGGTATTTCCGATCTATCTTTAATCTAAGTATTCGGCGGATCATCACCACCCAAACAAACAACGATTTATCCCAAAATCGGCGCGTGGACTCGCGTGGCCTTGTGGATTCAAGGTGTTATCGCTCTCGTGGATTCGGAGCGAGGTGCGTTCGTGGATTCGAAGCGTGCCATTGGGTGAAGACCGTGGATTCGGTTGGACGTCGTGGACTCGACGTTGGACGCTGTGGATTCAGCGTTGGGCGCGGATCGTGGATTCGAGAAGCGTCGTGGAGCGAGCGGAGAAGATCTACTAGGAGCGTATGGTAAGAGGTTGAGTCGTCAGTGAGTACGCTATATCACCTTGTACGTGTGTTAATTCTAGTGGATTTCGCCGTGTTATCGGTCCCGTGGTTTTTTACTCCGGTTTGGAGTTTTTCCACGTAAAAATCTTGTGTGTTCTTTTATTTTTCCGCATTGGGTTTTATCGCACAATGATTTTTTGAGTGTTTATTGTTTACACCTATTCACCCCCCTCTAGGTGTTTTTTCCCCTATTAGATCCTTATTAACCTAAACCCAACATCTCTGACTCTATGTTGATCACTCTATCCAGTGTCCTTAGGTTGTCACCTAAGACCATGCCACTCGTCCAATCCTAGGATAACTCCTAGGTCAATGTCACTCGTCAAACCCCTAAACTAGGTTTTCTCCTAGTCTTACTACCAACAAGTTCTGTTCCCTTATATCACATGATTCCTAGGGTTGTACCCTAACATGATCACAGTCATCAGGTAATTACTCATTTCTACGCATGCAATTATTTTCATATCCATCATAAAAATATATATTTATTATCTATGCATGCAATTATCATCAATTTAGATAAGTCAAGAATCGCATTTTTCCCCTAATTCTTTTTACACATGCAAATTAATTATCTCTATTTTTGGCAACCAACAGTTGCATTTTTCATCTGTGTCCATCTACACATACCAGTTTATCCCCTATTTGGATAAATCATAATGTCACTTTTCCTCTAAATATCTCTGCACATGCACATTTATCATCTGTCTTTGGCAACCAACAGTTGCACTTTTCATCTGTAATCCTCTAAACATGCAATCTTAATCATAATTACCTAACGCCTCTAACAGGCCACTATCATGCTTCTAGATCAAAAAGCAAAGGAGCAAGGGGAGAGGTCACCCAATTTCGGCAGAATCCCCCACCTTGTAGTGTACCCAATTGCTTGTAGACACTTGCAATTCGTCTCCGCGCGATTCCACTTGTCTCCTCGAGCTTGCACGCAAAACGATGCACTTCTCTCGAGTCTGCACGCAAAACGATGCACGCCTCACTGTCGGGTTGCACGCAAAATGGTGCACATTTTTCTTGTCCTGCACGCAAATCGATGCAAAATATTAGACTTGCACGTAAAACGGTGCGCGATAAAACGATCTGCACGCAAAACGGTGCATGCTTAACTGTAAAGTTGCACGCAAATCGGTGCATATTTTTCTATCCCTGCACGAAAAATGATGTATATTATTAGAGACTGCACGCAAAACGATGCGCGACAGCACAAATTGCGCGCAAAACAGAACACGTACCTCGGGTTGGCACGCAAAACGGTGCACTTTCCTTTTTCAACGTTGCACGCAAAACGGTGTATGTTTTTCGGATTTGCGTCCAAAACTGGGCATATTCCCGAATTCGCACGCAAAACGGTGCATTTCTTCCACAACTGGCACGCAAAACGAGGCGCGTCAAAACTGTCTGCGACAGTCCGTGCAGCAACGGTACAGTAGAACTCAGTCCCTAACACGCAAAACGGCACGGGGTTACATCTAATGTCCAAAATAACGTCTCAAAACTGTGCCAAAAATACCGTAAAAACGACGAACGGAGCCTACCTTGACAGCGTCGCGCCGCCCCACGCGAATACACGCGATCCCCAGACTGCTTGGAGCATCTTGCGCGCTCCACGAAATCCCCCACCTTCCTCTCTCTCTCTCTCTCTCTCTCTCTCTCTCTCTCTCTCTCTCGGGTGGAGAAGAAAAGGAAGAAGGAGAGGAAGAATGGCGGTGCGGGGGAGGAAGGAAGAAGAAGAAGAGAAGAAGGAGAAAAGAAAGGAGAGGGGTGGACCGTGGACCGGGTTCACGGTCCCCCCCAATGGGGAATCTTGGGTGGCGGTCCACAAGGCAAGGGGGCGCGCACCGGGTCCAGGCAGCGCCCCCTGCGCCACATGGCGCGCGTCCTGCGCGCCACGCGGGCGCGCACCCGCGCCTTGTGCAGCACGCCTCTGCAGCCTCGGAATTCACGCCCGTCATCCCGAAAATTCGTTTTTGTCCTGTTTTCTGTCCATTTTTCGTCCGTTTCCTTCTAAATTTGACAGGCGGCTTCGTTTCAGCTTAATTTACCACAGAAAAATTTAAATTTTCACTTTGGGCCATTTCTGGACCACCAAAAGCCTCCCTGTATCCAAAATCGCTGGCGGACCCCGTTCTCACAATCCGGGTATCCGATCAACACGAAATTTTTACTGTAACCTTAAAACATAATTACGAAGCTGCCGTAATTTTCTCATAATTTTTCGACACTGTTGGCGGAGCCCGTTCTCACTATCCGGCCTCCGATCAACGCGAAACTTTTTCTGTGGCCTTAAAACATATTTAAGGGGCTCCCGTAATTTTCTCGGAATTTTCCGACACTGTGAATTTTCCACTAAAAATCTGGGCCCCCTTTCTCGAATAAAATTTCAGAACTCTCATTTTAATCCCTATTTGGGCCCAACTCGCTTCCAAATATTCTTTACTTCCCTAATTTCCATAACAATAGTATTTTACACTATTCTTATTTGCACTTATTTATGTGCCGAAAATTCGGTACTTTACATTCTACCCCCCTTAAAATAAGTTTCGTCCTCGAAACTTGAATCACATCTCGATTCCTACTTGATCGAGAGGGAGGAAATCTTGCCCTCACTACTGGGCTCACTGTATATCGTGACCGTTATCACATTGTCTGCTCGCCGAGACTACACGAGCTACTCATTCATAAATCCCTATCTCAATCCAGGGACAATTTCAGACTTGGTGTCTGACCACTTTCACTAAGTAGGTGAAAGACACTGTTGAGCGCTTGCTCTTTCAATTGCCATGAATGGCCCAGCCTTTACTTGCGAAATTTTCACTTTAATTCCGCCATCATTCTATTCACAACGAGGTTGCATCTGCAACTAATTATTTTTACCGCATTTTCTTTCAGATCGCTCCGCTGCCTATTATGGAGTGCAAAAGCCAATCCACAAGTCCTCAACTTTCACACACGCTGCTAGTGCTCTAAGTCCACGGGTTATCAGCTAACCCGACCTCTCGGACTACTAATAGGTTCACAGACCACGATCAAATAGGAGCCTATAGCCCAAATACTAGCCTAACCCTGTGCAACGGCTCTCTCTCTCTAGCCCACAGATCCAAACGTCATACGGGTAGATCCACACTTAGGATTACTACCCCAACACTCCACTAGGAGCTACAGTACCTCAATCACCACTAGCTCTATGGCCTGGTCATACCACACTCTCAGTGTACTAATAGCCTCAAGGCTCACACGTGACATTCCACGTCCCCGGGTCATCGCTCGGACTACCGTCCTGACCAAATCTCTATCATGCCCCGCCATCAGGTCTCGGGCCGCTGTCTCTCACAGCTGACTGCGCCTGCCCACTGGGCTACAGGACCACAGTCCACAAACATGGTCCAGGCACGGATCGTCCACAAGCGAACCTGCTAATCGTCGCCACGCGACCTCTATGCTCCACTGAGCAAACTCAACTAACAAGTCGTCAATCCACGACCCAAACTCTCTATATCAACTCTGGCCACACTGGGCAAAGGCTAATACGCCACCTAATCAGCTCTCTCTGGCTAAACGATACTCGTGTTCCATGAGCACCCAAACAGTTGGGCGTCCTTTGCCCCCACGCTAACTCGTAAAATCCAGTGTCAAGCAACTTGCTTAAACACGCGTATGACTCCTGTACACCTCTCCCAACTGGGTGGAGGCACCACAAATAACTGTCCACCAACTCTGGTGATTATCACGCGAATCCTACGGTGGCAATCCTTGCCGTTACAGCGATCCATCAAATCGGCGCCACAAAACTCCCGCTCACTTGCGAGGTTTTCGAATCTCGAAACCTGTCCCGGGTCTTACCAACCCCTCAATGCGGCAATTTAGCCACAACTATAGGCCACACGGTCACTACCGTTATCAGGGCGAACTCACGCCGCCAGGCCTACTTACTTGGTTCTCGCAACATAGCGATCACCATTTTCTTCGTGAGTCGGTCTCTCACTGGACCTTGCTGACCACACTTTGCCCGCAAACTAGCTGACACAAGCTTATAACACCCCCCGCTGAAGGTGCGGGGTGCACTGACAAAAGCTCGGTGGCTACTGCCACCCTCTCTACTGTCGCCCCAACATGTGGCGACGCTGCATACTCATGCGTCATTTATACAAGCCTCAGCCTGCTGCGCTATCAGCCACTGGAGCCTATCTATCTGCTCCAACTGTCACGCTGCCGCCACTCTTAGGCGTCGGAATCTGTCTTCCTGTCGGGGGAAAATTTCCGCCGACGGCAAGAAGCATGACCTGCTGCTGGACCACACCAATAAGTGCGGTCACCCGCTATCGCAGCTCGTGTACCTCGTTTGACCACGAGCCCTCTCGTGACTCGAGTCAAAACAGGTGCGTCTCCCTATGTGGTGTCATCGCTAATATGCACACCACAACAAAACAACTAGCCCAAACTTAGCCGTTTGAGCAACGCGCAGTCTATATACCGACATAATGGCTCGTCGACCCAATCATGCGAAAGTATAAGAGGGTACTCCTTTTCATCTCAAGCATTACGTTGTCGGCCGCCAACATAATATCCGAAGAATGAAAGCTCGTCACCCTCGATCAGTCCCAATATCCTTTTTGGGAACAACAATAACCAATCAAATACTTTCGCCCAATAATCCACACACTCTCTCGTGCTAATCCCTAGGGTCTCCCTAAGATTGCTAACCACCTAGGACTATTCCTAGGCTCTGATACCACTCTAATCTGTCACGCCCCGAGTCCGCCAATTTGTACGGTTCGGGCACGCCAACAGACCCGCCAATCGGATAAAACCTTTTTCTACCCGAAAGGAACGGTAACATCCATAATAACACAACAAGTGTATGCGGAAGCTCAATATCAGAGTACTAAAAATCACTACAAATTTAAAACTTTCATTCAATAACGAATAGTTAATGCGGAAATGAAAGCATACAAGAGTGAACCATAAATTAAACTTATTACACTTTACATTTCTGAACTTGCAAATAAAATTATTATATTTCCTTTACATGAATTCCTCACCATACAAGGTTCACTCAAGAAATATATAAAAAGGGATACCTCTGCTAGACCCTCTAGGTCACTATGCTGCTGGGCCCTTGCCCCTGTCGTATGCCTCGCCGTCTGCATCTGAACTGTCACGATCGCTGCATCCATACCCGAACCTGTGGGGGGGAGTCACCCAAGGGGTGTGAGAACTACGACCGAGTTCCCAGTGGGTTCAACCACCGAGAAAAGTGTCCTACACCACTTGGTCCAATGGAAGCAATAATAATAGTGCTAGGAAACTAAAATCCTCGATATCAATGCAGCTATGCAATATAATACATCACTGTCTGTATATACTCATCAACCCAGCACTACGCTGTCTAGCCATACTAGGCTACAATATAATAGGTCACTACACTATCTGGGTATACTCATCGACCCAGCACTACTCTGTCTAGCCACACTAGGCTGCTAAGCACCAACTCGGCCACTATGCCGCTGTATACAGGGTCAACTAACCCGGCCACCTTGGCCACTCTATTTTTCTTTATTCTTTAGATTCTGGTGCTTTAGTTCAAGTTAACCCTCAGAAATTTCTTATCCAACGGGCCCCAGCCCGGTAGTCCTGCTACCATAAGATAAGATTTCTAAGGTTGCCGATAACACCCGCAAGTGTTACCCCGTCCTACGGAAGAAGCGTCCCGAACGGGTCTCTACCCGGGAGAGGGATACTGCCCGTACCTCCAACATGGGCTGGCTTCACCGTAGGTCCGCCCGTTTTATCTTTATATTTTCTTTCTTTTCTTTTTACTTTAGTTCTTAGCCTCTTTGCCTTTGAACACTTGCTTTCCTTTCTTATTCGAGCTTATAGCTCCCTTTTTGCCACTGGCAAATCACTTTCTCTTTTCTTTGAGCATTTAGCTCCTTGCTTTCACTTTTAGCCCTTCGAAAGTACCTCGTCCGACGGGTCACTGCCCAGGGAGTCCTGCTCCACTTGACGAGTCTCAAATTCGAAGGCGTCATTTACATTTTCTTTATGCTTTTAGCCACTTTTAGCTTGCTTTTAATCTTTGCCTTTTTGCAATAATTTTTCCTCTTATCCTAGGTCTTGCCATAAGGATAACCAGAGAGTCTCCTGGACTCTTAAACATTTCTCTTTTATTTCTTTAACTCAAATTGAAGTTAAAGTTATTATCCATTTGCCCAGACACCCTATAACTTTCTAGGGTTATATTTGATCAACTCTTTAACCTTGGGATCTTATCCCACTTTCCTGATTCCTCATTGAATCCTAGAGTTAACTTAACTCTATTTTCCTGTTCCACTATTAACTTAGAGTTACACTGACTCTAATTTCCTGTTTCCCCTTCCATATCTCCACACTTGATCTATTTCTCATTTTTCCTTTCATGTCACCACACTTGATCTACTTTCCGTTCTCTTGATTCCCTACTGAATCCTAGAGTCAACTTGACTCTATCTTTCTGTCTGTGAGTTTAAACTCTTCTAGCTCAACTTAGGTTCCCTTTACCTAAGTTTCATGTCATACCTGTCCTAGAGTTCCCTGACTCTATGTTGAACACTAGTTCTCCTTAGGTTTCCTTTACCTAAGTTCCATGTCACATACATCCTAGAGTTCTCTGACTCTATGTTGATCACTCTATCCAGTGTCCTTAGGTTGTCACCTAAGACCATGCCACTCGTCCAATCCTAGGATAACTCCTAGTTCAATGTCACTCGTCAAACCCCTAAACTAGGTTTTCTCCTAGTCTTACTACCAACAAGTTCTGTTCCCTTATATCACATGATTCCTAGGGTTGTACCCTAACATGATCACAGTCATCAGGTAATTACTCATTTCTACGCATGCAATTATTTTCATATCCATCATAAAAATATATATTTATTATCTATGCATGCAATTATCATCAATTTAGATAAGTCAAGAATCGCATTTTTCCCCTAATTCTTTTTACACATGCAAATTAATTATCTCTATTTTTGGCAACCAACAGTTGCATTTTTCATCTGTGTCCATCTACACATACCAGTTTATCCCCTATTTGGATAAATCATAATGTCACTTTTCCTCTAAATATCTCTGCACATGCACATTTATCATCTGTCTTTGGTAACCAACAGTTGCACTTTTCATCTGTAATCCTCTAAACATGCAATCTTAATCATAATTACCTAACGCCTCTAACAGGCTACTATCATGCTTCTAGATCAAAAAGCAAAGGAGCAAGGGGAGAGGTCACCCAATTTCGGCAGAATCTCCCACCTTGTAGTGTACCCAATTGCTTGTAGACACTTGCAATTCGTCTCCGCGCGATTCCACTTGTCTCCTCGAGCTTGCACGCAAAACGATGCACTTCTCTCGAGTCTGCACGCAAAACAATGCACGCCTCACTGTCGGGTTGCACGCAAAATGGTGCACATTTTTCTTGTCCTGCACGCAAATCGATGCAAAATATTAGACTTGCACGTAAAACGGTGCGCGATAAAACGATCTGCACGCAAAACGGTGCATGCTTAACTGTAAAGTTGCACGCAAATCGGTGCATATTTTTCTATCCCTGCACGAAAAATGATGTATATTATTAGAGACTGCACGCAAAACGATGCGCGACAGCACAAATTGCGCGCAAAACAGAACACGTACCTCGGGTTGGCACGCAAAACGGTGCACTTTTCTTTTTCAACGTTGCACGCAAAACGGTGTATGTTTTTCGGGTTTGCGTCCAAAACTGGGCATATTCCCGAATTCGCACGCAAAACGGTGCATTTCTTCCACAACTGGCACGCAAAACGAGGCGCGTCAAAACTGTCCGCGACAGTCCGTGCAGCAACGGTACAGTAGAACTCAGTCCCTAACACGCAAAACGGCACGGGGTTACATCTAATGTCCAAAATAACGTCTCAAAATTGTGCCAAAAATACCGTAAAAACGACGAACGGAGCCTACCTTGACAGCGTCGCGCCGCCCCACGCGAATACACGCGATCCCCAGACTGCTTGGAGCATCTTGCGCGCTCCACGAAATCCCCCACCTTCCTCTCTCTCTCTCTCTCTCTCTCTCTCTCTCTCTCTCTCTCGTGCTCGGGTGGAGAAGAAAAGGAAGAAGGAGAGGAAGAATGGCGGTGCGGGGGAGGAAGGAAGAAGAAGAAGAGAAGAAGGAGAAAAGAAAGGAGAGGGGTGGACCCCCCAATGGGGAATCTTGGGTGGCGGTCCACAAGGCAAGGGGGCGCGCACCGGGTCCAGGCAGCGCCCCCTGCGCCATATGGCGCGCGTCCTGCGCGCCACGCGGGCGCGCACCCGCGCCTTGTGCAGCACGCCTCTGCAGCCTCGGAATTCACGCCCGTCATCCCGAAAATTCGTTTTTGTCCTGTTTTCTGTCCATTTTTCGTCCGTTTCCTTCTAAATTTGACAGGCGGCTTCGTTTCAGCTTAATTTACCACAGAAAAATTTAAATTTTCACTTTGGGCCATTTTTGGACCACCAAAAGCCTCCCTGTATCTAAAATCGCTGGCGGACCCCGTTCTCACAATCCGGGTATCCGATCAACACGAAATTTTTACTGTAACCTTAAAACATAATTACGAAGCTGCCGTAATTTTCTCATAATTTTTCGACACTGTTGGCGGAGCCCGTTCTCACTATCCGGCCTCCGATCAACGCGAAACTTTTTCTGTGGCCTTAAAACATATTTAAGGGGCTCCCGTAATTTTCTCGGAATTTTCCGACACTGTGAATTTTTCACTAAAAATCTGGGCCCCCTTTCTCGAATAAAATTTCAGAACTCTCATTTTAATCCCTATTTGGGCCCAACTCGCTTCCAAATATTCTTTACTTCCCTAATTTCCATAACAATAGTATTTTACACTATTCTTATTTGCACTTATTTATGTGCCGAAAATCCGGTACTTTACACTTTTCCTCTAAATATATCTACACATGTACATTTATCATCTGTCTTTGGCAACCAACAGTTGCACTTTTCATCTGTATCTCTCTACACATGCAATAATAATCATAATTACCTAACGCCTCTAGCAGGCTACTATCATGCTTTTAGATTGAAAAGCAAAGGAGCAAGGGGAGAGGTCACCCAATTTCGGCAGAATCCCCCACCTTGTGGTGTCCCCAATTGCTTGTAGACACTTGCAATTGGTCTTCGCGCGATTCCACTTGTTCCCTCGAGCTTGCACGCAAAACGGTACACCTCCCTCGAGTCTGCACGCAAAACGGTGCACGTCCTCTAGACATGCACGCAAAATGGTGCACATTATTAAAAATTCGCACGCAAAACAGTACGCAAAACACAACCTGCACGCAAAACGGTGCGTGTTAATTCAACATGCACGCAAAACGGTACACGTACCTCAAATCTGCACGCAAAATGGTGCACACTCTACTATAGGGTTGCACGTAAAACGGTGCATATTTTTTTAGCCCTGCACGAAAAATGATGCATAATGTTAGAGACTGCACGCAAAACGGTGCGCGACAACACAACCTGCACGCGAAACGGTGCACGTACCTCAAATCTGCACGCAAAACGGTGCACGCTTAACTGTAGGGTTGCACGCAAAACGGTGCATGTTTTTCTAGCCCTGCACGAAAAACGATGTATAGCATTAGAGACTGCGTGCAAAACGGTGCGCGACAACACAACCTGAACGCAAAACGGAGCACGTACCTCGAATTGGCATGCAAAACGGTGCACATTTTGCAGTAGGGTTGCACGCAAAACGGTGCAGACATTTTTAATCCTCCACGCAAAACGATGCAAAATATTAGAGTTTGCATGTAAAACGGTGCACTTCTGACTATAGGGTTGCACGCAAAACGGTGCACGTTTTTCTAGCCCTACACGAAAAATGATGTATAATATTAGAGACTGCACGCAAAACGGTGCGCAATAACACGACCTGCACGGAAAACGGTGCACGTACCTCAAATTTGCACGCAAAACGTGTTACGGCTTTTTGGTTTTGGCATATTTCGTGAGTCAAGTCAGTAAGTTGAGTCGGAGTCTTGAAGTGATCAAATTGTCAAATCAACAATCGAAGACTTAGAGAAGATTCAACAAGAGCTCAAGTTGACACTTAGTATTTTGAGTCTTGAAGATTGAAGTTAAAGATTTATGGATCATATACATCAATCTCAAGGAAAATGGATTCGGAATGCTTAGGTACGTTTAACTAAATAATTTTGGTGATCCGAATACATTTGAGTAGTTTAGAAACACTTGGATAAGGTTTCATTGCATAAAAATCAAAAACTGGACAAATTGGATGTTCAGAGTCCGGATCAGAATTTCTGATCCTGAACCGATCCGGATCAGAATTCCGATCCGGATCAGAATTCCGATCCGGATCCTGAACCTTGTTTTTTCAGGAATTGCTGAAAAAAGACGACAGTCAGGATCGCCGTAAATCCGATCCGGATCGTCGTGCGGGAAAAATTCTGTTAAGTCAGTTTTTGATGCTTATCTCTTTCCAAAGGTTTCTAAACTATAAATAGACATTTAGGGTTTCTCAAAAACGACCGATGATTTCATAAAACACTTGAGAGCAACCCTAGAGGCTAGGTTTTTACCGTTCTTCTTTTTAGCCTCTTTTAGGTCAATTCGACGGTTCTTCCAAGATCTATCTTTTGTCGAATTGATCTAAACTTTGCTTAGAAATTCTTTCTACGGTTCTTCAATGATAATCTAAGCAAAGGATCACCATCGAAACCAATATTCTTACCGGCTGAGTTTGCGTCGTGGATTCGACGTGGCATCGTGGATTCGGTGTGCCAAAGGCGTTTCGTGGATTCGAAACGTGTGCTCGTGGATTCGAGTGGCGTTCGTGGATTCGAACGTGTGCAGTGGACGTGCAATCGGTGGAGCGCAAGGTCCGAAGAAGTTGAAGGAGGGGTTGAGTCCGTGGAGTCGGTAATCACCTTGTTATTCTTCTATTCTTAGTGGATTGTTATTGCGTGTTGGTCCCGTGGTTTTTCTCCTGGATTGGAGTTTCCACATATATCTCGGTGTGCTATTTTTATTTTCCGCATTTGTTTTTTTTTTGCACTGAGATTTGTTTTTTAAATATTACACCTATTCACCTCCCTCTAGGTGTTTGATAGTACCTATTTAGATCCTTGTGAATCCTTACATTATAAAAACCAACAAAACGGTGCACGCTTAACTGTAGGGTTGCACGCAAAACGGTGCACATTTTTCTAGTCCTGTACAAAAAAATAATGTATAATATTAGACTTTGCACGTAAAACGTTGCACAACAACTAAATCTGCGCGTAAAACAGAGCACGTACCTCGGATTGGCACGCAAAATGGTGTATTTCTTTCACAACTTGCACGCAAAACGAGGCGCACCCAAAATGCCCGTGACAGTCCGCGCAGTAAAACGGCACAGTAAACTCGGTCCCTAGCACGCACAACGGCATGGGATCAAATCCAATGTCCAAAATGACGTTTCAAAACTGTGCCAAAAATATCACAAAATTAACACGCGGGACCTACCTCGACAGTGTCGCGTCGCCCATCTGATTTTTGGAGCACTTCGCGCGCTTCATGAGGTCGCCGGCGTGCCGCTCCAACCCACGAAATCCCCTCCATCTCTCCCTCTCGATGCTCGGTTGGAGAAGAAGAAGAGAAGAGAGGAGGAATGGTGTGCGGGTGGAGAAGGAAGAAGAAGAAGAAGAGAGAAGAAGAAGAAAAAGGAGGAGGGGAGGTTCCATGCACAAGGTCCACGGGTCCTCCCAATGGGGACCCGCCAAATGGCGGTCCACCATGCAGGGGCGCGCGCACCGAGCTCAGGCGCGCGCCCCAGCTCCACGTGGCGCGCATCCCGCGCGCCACGCGGGCGCGCCACACGGCGCGCGGGACACGGTGCGCGCCACACGGGCGCGCACCCCCGCGCGCCACACGGGCGCGCGGGCGCCAATGGGGGCCCGCCATGTGGCGTCCCCCCCCCCCGTTGACCCGCGCCATACTTCTGCGCGTCTTGCGTAGCATGCAAGCGCGCCTCGATCCGCGCGCCGTCGCCTCAAAAAATCGTTTTCATCTCCTTTTTTGTCCGTTTTTCGTCTGTTTCCGTCCAAATTTGACAGGCAGATTTCTCTCAACTTAATCTATCACAGAAAATTTTAAATTTTCAATTTGGGCTATTTTTAGGTCACCAAAAGTCTCGCTGTATCCAGAATCCGTGGCGGACCCCGTTCTCACAATCCGGAAATCCGATCAACGCGAAATTTTTACTGTGGCCCTAAAACATATTTACGGAGCTCCCGTAATTTTTTTTTGAATTTTTCGACACTGTTGGCGCAGCCCGTTCTCACTATCCGACATCCGATCAACGCGAAACTTTTACTGTGGCATTAAAACATATTTGCGGAGCTCCCGTAATTTTCTCGGAATTTTCCGACACTGTAAATTTTTCGCTAAAAATATGGGCTCCCTTTCTCAAATAAAATTTTAGATCTCTCCATTTTAACCCGATTTGGGCCCAACTCGCTTCCAAATGTTCTTTACTTCCCCAACTTTCATAAAAATAGTATTTCATACCATTTTTATTTACATTTATTTATGTTCCAAAAATCCGGTACTTTACATTCTACCCCCTTTAAAATAAGTTTCGTCCTCGAATCTTGAATCACATCTCGACTCCTACTTGATCGAGAGGGAGGAATTTTACCCTCACTACTGGGCTCACTATATGTTGTTACTGGGCCCCATATTGCCTGCTCGCCAAAACCACGCGAGCAACCCATTCTTGAATCCCTATCTCAATCCAGGGAAAATCTCAGACTTAGTGTCTGACCACTTTCACCAAGTAGGTGAAAGACACAGTTGAGCACTTGCTCTTTCAATTGCCATGAATGGTCCAGCCTTTACTTGCAAAATTTTCACTTTAATTCCGCCATCATTTTTTTTTTCACATCGAGGTTGCATCTGCAACTAATTACACCTACCGCATTTTCCCGGTCGCTCCACGGCCTAATGTGGAGGGCTAAAGCCAATCCACGAGTTCTCAGCTATCACACACGCTACTAGCTCTCTGAGTCTAGGGGTTATCAGCTACCCCGCTATCTCGGACTACTAATAGGTTCACAGACCACGGTCCAATATGGGCATATAGCCCAAAACTAGTCTAACACTGTGCAACGGCTCTCGCTAATACGCAGACCCAATCGTAATACGGGTAAATCCTCACTTAGGATTATTACACCAACACTCCCACTAGGAGCTACAGTACCTCAATCATCACTAGCACTACGGCCAGGTCACATCGCACTCTCAGTGTACTAACAGCCTTAATGCTCACACGTGGCATTCCACGTTCCCGGGTCATCGCTCGGACTACCGCCCCAACCAAATCTCTATCATGCCCCGCCCTCAGGTCTCGGGCCGCTGTCTCTCACAGCCGACTACGCCTGCCCACTGGGCTACAGGCCCACAGTCCACAAACATGGTCCAGGCACGGATCGTCCCCAAGTGAACCCGCTAATCGTCGCCACGCGACCACTACGCTCCACTGAGCAGAAATCCGCTAACTAGTCGTCAATCCATGACCCGCACTCTGTATCGACTCTGGCCGCACAGGGCAAAGGCTCACACGCCACCTAATCAGCTCTCTCTGGCTAAATGATACTTGTGCTCCATGAGCACCCAAACAGTTGGGCATCCAGCGCCCCCATGCTAACTCGCAAATATTTAGTGTTAAGCAACTTGCTTATACACGCGTATGACTCCTGTACACCTCCCCCAACTAGGTTGAGGCATCACAACGACTGTTCACCAACTCTGGTGATTAACCCGCAAACCCTGCGGTGACAATCCCTGCCATTATACCGGTCCATTAGAACGGCGCCTCAAAACTCTCGCTCTCTCAAGAGGTTCCCGCATCTTGAAGCCTACTCTAGGCCTCACTAACACTACTATGCGGCAACCTAGCCACAATTAACACACCACACGGTCACTACCGTCGTCAGGGGCGAACTCACGCCGCCTGGCCTGTAAATCTTTCTTGCCCAAACCCTTAGGGCACAGCAACTTGGCTTTCGCAACATAGCGATCACCATTTACCTCGTAAGTCGGTCTCTCACTGGACCTTACTAACCACACTTTGTCGGCAAACTAGCTGACACAAGCTCATACATCCATGCTGAAAGTGCAGGGTGCGCCGACAAAAGTGTTGGGTTTAGGTTAATAAGGATCTAATAGGGGAAAAAACACCTAGAGGGGGGTGAATAGGTGTAAACAATAAACACTCAAAAAATCATTGTGCGATAAAACCCAATGCGGAAAAATAAAAGAACACGCAAGATTTTTACGTGGAAAAACTCCAAACCGGAGTAAAAAACCACGGGACCGATAACACGGCGAAATCCACTAGAATTAACACACGTACAAGGTGATATAACGTACTCACAGACGACTCAACCTTTTACCATACGCCCCTAGTCGATCTTCCCGCTCGCTCCACGACGCTTCTCGAATCCACGATCCGCGCCCAACGCTGAATCCACAGCGTCCAACGTCGAGTCCACGACGTCCAACCGAATCCACGGTCTTCACCCAATGGCACGCTTCGAATCCACGAACGCACCTCGCTCCGAATCCACGAGAGCGGTAACACCTTGAATCCACAAGGCCACGCGAGTCCACGCGCCGATTTTGGGGTAAATCGTTGTTTGTTTGGGTGGTGATGATCCGCCGAATACTTAGATCAAGAGTAGATCGGAAATACCATCTAAGTATTCATTAGTTTGATTCTACTCAAGATGTGAGTATGAAAACCTAGAATCAAACTAATCAATATAGATGAAGAAACATAGAATAATTTCTATTGATTTCCTTTCTTCTCTATATGTGGATCTAAGGCCGTATAAAATGATATTTGAAAATGACGGCTCTATTTGGATTCCCCTAGAAAAATGACCATAGGGTCTATTTATAGGTTAGAAACCCTAGGAAGAATATTCGGATCAAAAACAAACTTTTCTGGAAAGTTTTACCGACGGCGATCCGGATTGGATAAGCCACGATCCGGATCGCAGACGCACAGAATGCAGTTTCCAGAAAATCACCTGTTCGGGATCCGGATCATAATCCACGATCCGGATCGTTCATACATTTTCACAAAACATCCCATTCGGGATCCGGATTGTACAAGCTGTGATCCGGATTGCAGCAATGTATGAACGAACACCTTTCGGGATCCGGATTGAAAGTCCACGATCCGGATCCTGAACATGTCCCATGTCCAGTTTTTGATGAATAAGCAATTAAAACCTCTTCCAGGTGTTTCTACACTATAAGAAGTATTCGGATCATCAAAATTATTTAGTTAAACGTACCTGATCCTTTTGAATTCTTCTTTCTTGAGATTGAGGTATATGATCCAAAGTTTCTTCATCTTCAATCTTCAAGACTTAATACATTCACGAAATACGCCAACTCAAATTCCGTAACAATCTCCCCCTTTGGCGGTTTCGTGACAAAACACAAATCCACAAAGAAAATTCAAAAAGATATTTTTGTTGCTATCACCATACAACAAAAATTTACAAAAGAGTTCCAGAAATTAAAAACATGAGATAAACTCCTAAGACAGACTCTAGACTTAGACATCTGTAACCTCTGCACACAGAAAACATTCTTGACAAACAAAATCGTTAGATACCTCAAGAATTGGAACATAGAAAAACCAAGTACAGAGATAGAGTTTATCTCATCATGACATTTAAAAGAATCAGATATGTGAAAGAAACATAGTTAAAACCAACATATCTTCTAAGCAGTTGAAAACCAAATGTCAAAGTATGTTAGTCCAACATCAACTTGTTAGTCATATTACATGCCCAAATAGTTAGTCGAATAGTTAGTATAGAAGCATGTCACAAATCACAAAAGAAAACCAAAGTTGAGTTGAGATTCATACTTACCTTGATATCATCGATATTCACAATCATTGTTCAAAGTTCATCATTGTTCATTGTTTTCGCTAACTCTCTCCCCCTTTTTGTCACAAAACAAAGCCAAATAATTACAACAAAAGGAGAGTTAACAACATAAACACACATCATAAACCTGCAAAACAGAACAAAAAGCAAAGTTAGAGGAAAATGATTATAACATAGATTTACTCCTGAGAGTCGGAGTCATCCGAGGTCGTGCAACCCATTTTCGCAAACAACTTCTTCACAAGTTTCTTTACTGAAGAGACTGACTTGGTCAAAGTGACTTGAGAAGCTGTGATAATTTCCATCTCATTTTTCATAACATGAAGATCGCCTTTCATTTCTCAGCTGCAGTAGGAGGAGGTTTAGATTTGGGAGCTTCAGCAGGAGCCTTCCCCTTTGCAGAAGTTGGGACAGCTCCTTCAACTTCAATTGTGTCCCAGTCAATCGATTCAGTTTCCGATTCAGTATCGGAGTCAGCTTTTGCTCTTTTTGTCCTCTTGCTTCTCTTCGGCTTTGCAGAGTCCTTCACATGAACCATGGCAGTGAGCAGGAAAATGATCCAGGAGATGCCATTTTGTCAGTGCTTTGAGTTTTTAGAAAATGTCCTGTGAAAACCAACTCAAGAACATATGAAAAATTGTCAATTTTGAAAAATTTGAAAACATTGTACCTAGACAATCATAATCATGTAGAGAAGCCAAGAATCAAATTAGTTTTCCAAAAAGAATTTTAAAAATAGATCAAATCCATGATTTACAAAAATTCCTCTTTTATGCCCTAAAACCGAATTTTTAGAAATCGAAGCCTAAAAATCGTTAATCAAGTGAAATCCCAGCATAAAAGCAAAACTAATTGACCCAGAGTTCTTATTTCAAAAGAAATTTGATCAAAAACCATTCACAAACGAAAAAATTCCAACTTTTCAACTCACGTTTGATGAAAAAACAGAAAAACTGTGAAAAACCGAGTTTTGATCAATAAACTTACTTGAATCCGAAGAACTTTGAGTTTTGAAGCTCCAAGAAGCAAGAAATCTAGAGAGAGAAACTCTAGAAGCTTGAAAACCAGAAATTAGGGTAAAAGAAATCTCGAATCTGAAAGTTTCTATATAGAACCCTAGCCGTGATCCGGATCGGCCGAGAATGTGATCCGGATCGGCTACCCGCAGGAAAAATCCTGCGTTCGGGATCCGGATCACTTGCCCGATCCGGATCGGCTACACCTTTTTCTTCAGAAAAATTAAGAAAAATACAATAAAATCCAGAAAAAGTATGTAAGCACTTTACCATGTCAACTTTAAACAAATGACATCGTTTCATACAACAAGAAATAGATTATGAAAAATCTATCAAAAATATCCAAAAATGAAACGAAAATTTACGAAAGTTAAAACACTTAAAGTTGAACAACTTCAATTACATCTATCCTGATCTTATGTGTAATGCCTTTATCAAATCATCAATTTCAGTAAAGAAAATGAAGTACCAAGATCAATAGATGTTTGAAATCCCAGATAAGTTAGATAATATATCTAGACAATCTGTTGAAGGAGTGGCTCTTTGAGCATCTTAAATCAAAAATCCCACCTTATACCAACCATGAAATACGACTGAGTCAAGTATTTCAATATGAGTTTCATCAACAATTTTTCAAACAAAATTTGCTTTTCATTCATGGAGTATCTTTTTCTTTCATTTTCTCCATGTGGTGGTAGTTTTCACACTCCTCATTGGGATGTAACTCTTTCCACATCTTTTGAGCATTTTACATTTCATTGACTCCCCCTCAATTGGCTATCAATTATTTAATATATAAGGTATTCAACCAAACCATTGATCTCGAATTCATACTCGACTAAGCAATCAAATATGATAATGACTATACCAAGAGATCATTGAGAGAGAAATTGACTTTGATCACTTAAAAGATGGTTTAATTAACGTAAATGATCATTGCAACATTGAAATATTATGACATCAAAAGCATAATAAATTTCTAAATGCATAAAAGGATGCAATTAAAGTCAATTATGATTTATGCTCAATTAGTGTCCTATGTACAGAACATAGATAAAGAACAAAACAAAAACAAGAACAAAAACAAAACCTAACCTAAGCAAAGGTTTCAAAAGAGTTTATTTCAAGGAAAGCATGCCAATTGCTTTACGCAAGTGAATAAAACGTTTTTGATCCAAAGGTTTTGTTAAGATGTCGGCTAATTGATCCTCAGTTGAAATATATGACAGTTGAAGAATGTTTGATTCAACTAGCTCTCTAAGAAAATGATATCTAAGTTCAATATGTTTTGTTCTAGAGTGCAACACAGGGTTTTTAGAAATGTTAATAGCACTAGTGTTGTCACATAAAATGGTTACCGAAGATGTTGAAATCCGGAAATCGCTCAACACGCTTTTCATCCAAATCAATTGGGTTGAACAACTTCCTGCAGAAATGTACTCCGCTTCGGCAGTCGAGAGTGCTATGCAGTTCTGCTTTTTACTGTGCCATGCAACAAGGCAGTGGCCAAGATAGAAGCATGCACCACTCGTGCTTTTCCGGTCATCCACCGATCCAGCCCAATCGGCATCTGAGTATCCAACAATATCCAAAGTCGTTCCCATAGGATACCAAATTCCGAAATTGATTGTACCTTTGATATACCGGATGATCCGTTTCACCGCTTTCAGGTGAACCTCCTTCGGTGCTGATTGATATCTCGCACAAATCCCAACACTGAAGGATATATCCGGGCGACTAGCCGTGAGATATAGTAGACTTCCAATCATACTGCGGTACAGTTTCTCGTCTACATTCTCACTTTGTGATTCACTTCCAAGTCCCTTATGGCTAGTTCCCATTGGAGTCGGAAAATCCTTAGAATTTTCAAGATCAAACTTTTTGACCAACTCCAGTGCATACTTGGATTGACACAAGTGAATTCCTTCATCGTTTTGTTTAACTTGTAATCCAAGAAAATAATTCAATTCGCCCATCATGGACATCTCAAATTCGCTTTCCATGGTCTCCGCGAATTTAGAAGCATCATTATCTCTTGTTGCTCCAAAAACAATGTCATCAACATAGATTTGAGCAACTATGAAATTGTTTTGATAATGCTTCACAAAGAGAGTCCTGTCAGCTCCCCCTCGAGTGTAGCCCTTTTCCAAAAGGTGCTTTGTCAACCTTTCGTACCATGCTCGCGGTGCTTGTTTCAGACCGTAAAGAGCCTTTTTCAGACGAAAAACATGGTTAGGTAGTTTATGATCCACAAAACCTTTCGGTTGAGCTACATAAACTTCCTCATTTAAAAATCCATTTAAAAAGGCGCTCTTAACGTCCATTTGAAATAATCTGATTTTAAAATGACAAGCGATCGCAAACAATATACGAATGGACTCGAGTCTAGCTACAGGGGCGAAGGTTTCATCAAAGTCTATACCTTCTACTTGAGAATAGCCTTGAGCAACTAACCTTGCTTTGTTCCTGATGATAGTACCTTCTTCGTTTTTCTTGTTCTTGAAGATCCATTTGGTACCTATCACATTGTGTTGCTTCGGAGGCTTCGTCAATTCCCAGACTTTGTTTCGCTCGAATTGATGGAGCTCTTCCTGCATTGCTTTAATCCAGTAATCATCTTGGAGAGCTTCATCAACATTCCTTGGTTCGATTTGAGATACATAGCATGCAAAACCGCAAACCAATTGTCTCCGTGTTCTAACTCCTTCTTGTGGATCTCCAATGATGTTCGATTCAGGGTGATCCTTGGAGATGCGTAACGTTTGAGGTAGAGGAGTAGGCGGAGGTACACGAGATGATTCCTGCACATCAGATAAGCTTGAAGAACCGTTAGATGCATCAACATTATTATCGAAAGAATTGTTAGAAGAAGATGCATTAGCAGGTGTATCATCATCAAGAGAGATATCGAGGGTAGGTTTTTCAGATTCAAAATGAAAAGCTTCATCTACCTTAACATTTATCGATTCTACAATCGTCTTAGATTCTAGGTTAAAAACTCGATAAGCTCTACTGTTTGTAGAATAACCTAAGAAAATCCCTTCGTCACTTCGAGAGTCAAATTTTCCAAGATTTTCGCGATCACGCAAAATAAAACACCGACTCCCAAAATGCGAAAATATTTGATGTTAGGTTTTCTACTAAACCAAAGTTCATATGGTGTATTAAAGTCCCCGGGCGCAAGTACACTCGATTGATAACATAGACAGCCGTGTTCACCGCTTCAGCCCAAAAATAAAAAGGTAAGTTCCGGCTATGAAGCATAACACGAGCCATCTCCTGTACGACCCTGTTCTTGCGCTCGACTACACCATTTTGTTGAGGTGTGTAAGGTGCAGAGAATTCATGTTTAATGCCGTTAGAAGAGCAAAAATCAATGAATTTGGAATTTATGAATTCCCCACCTCTATCACTCCTAACTCGAGTAATCCTTTCATTCTTTTCAATCATAATACGATTGCAGATTTCGAGAAAAGAATCAAAGGTATCAGCTTTTTCTTTTAGAAAGGCTACCCAAGTATATCTAGAAAAATCATCAACCAACAAGAAAATATACCATTTACCTCCCAGAGATGGTTGACGAGTTGGCCCCATTAAGTCCATATGCAAAAGTTCCAAAGGCCGTTTTGTACCTATGTGGTTCAAGTTCTTGTGTGCAGTCCTAGACTGTTTTCCCTTTTGGCAACCGCCACACACAAGGTTTTGTTCAAAAGAAAGTTTCGGAACCCCCTTGACCACATCTTTATTTGAAATTCTAGCAAGTTCCTTAAAGTTTATGTGACCTAGCCTTTCATGCCAAAGTGTTTCGTTTTTCAAAGATGCTAGGTTACATTTTTCAGAAATCTTAGAAGGAACTACATAACAGTTGTTTTCTGATCTAACCCCCTTTAAAAAGAAAGCATGGTTCATGTCAGTTACAGTGCATTTATCAGATGAAAAATTAACTGAATAACCACTATCACACAGTTGACTTATGCTTATGAGGTTAGTCTTTAGGCCATGAACAAATAACACATTATCTAGAACCGGGCCATCTGGAATAGCTACCGTTCCCTTTCCAACAATTTTGGAAGACCGACCATCTCCGAAAACAACAAGTCCTCCGGAGTTTTTCTCAAATGTTTGAAAACAGTTTTTATCGCCGGTCATATGACGGGAACACCCGCTATCCAGGTACCAAGACGAACTATCATATGCATGCAAGGAAACATTGGTAGCAAGACAGGGAAAGATTTCACCTTTGCGCACCCAAACCTTTTTGGAGTGCGTCGGTAATGGTCGTGAAGTTGATTTCCTAGGTGAGAGCGTCTTGCTTGAAGAATTGCTGCTCCTTGATGATGTCGTCTTGAGCGGTGTACTACCAAGGCTCTTTTCCTTCAATTGATTGCAGTTGTTTTCCGAGGAATAGCCCTTTTGGTAGTCATTGCAAGATGTTCTTGAGGTGTGCGTTTGGCTCCAGTCTTGCAGTTTCTTCTGATGTGCCCTGAAATGCCACAACGAAAACATACCTTGGATCTTGTCGATTCCGAAGAGGATGTAGTAGGTTGTTGTCGTTGCTTGGCGTGAACACCGGTGTCGGAGGAGGAGATACCGACTGAGGCACAAATACCGTACCACTCGAACTTGGAATGTCTCCAGTTTGAGTGTATCCGAGGCCGAACTTGTTTCTTTGACCGAGACCAAGAAGTCTGTCCAACTTACTCCTTCCAGAAGAAAATCTCTGTAAGTCATCCTTTAGTTGGCGTATGGTCTCCGTCATTTCCAATTTTTCCTGTCGGGCCTCGCCGTTGAGCTTCAAGAAGTAATTCGCTTTGTTCACCATATCTACATAACTCTTCTCGAAATGCTCATTGGACTCTTGAAGGGAAACATTTGTCTTAATCAGATTGTCCCTTTCCACTTCAAGATCGGTTGAGATAGAGGTTACTCTTTTTACTTCATCTTCAAGATCCAGTAATCTCTCTTTCAACCCCTTGTTTTGTTTAGCCAGTTTCTTTGAATCCCTCAAAAGCTTATGGTAGGCTAAAACAAAATCTTCACCTTCCGAATTATCTGACTCATCGTCCGTTGCAATCTTTTCCACAGTGGAGTTGGACAATGACTCGGATGTACTTGCCATTAAGCACATGAAGGGAGAAGATGTAGTGGACGCGTGGAAAGCTGTCGCGTTGTCTTCTTCATCACTTGACGATGACTCATTTGACGTGGAGTTGTCATCCCAAGTAACTACTTGCATCGCCTTCTTCTTTGCCGGATTCTTGTTGGGACATTCCGTTGCTATGTGGCCGTAGCCTCGACATTTGAAACACTGAACTTGTCCCTCAGAACTTTTCTTATCCTTTGAGAAGTTCTCTTGGCTTCTTGACTTGTAACTTGAAGAACCCTTGCCTTTCTTCGACTTTCCGAAGGATGGAGTTTTGCTTGAATTTCCCCTTCGAAAGTTGCGGCGAAACTTCCTTGTCAAGAGAGCGAGCTGCTTCTCAAAGTCCTCCATAGAAATGTTCTCGTCGTCGTCCGAGGAGGATGAATCCGCGTCTTCTTCTTTAGTTGATTTCAATGCGTAACCTGAAGACTTAGAAGAGGATGCCTTTCCAGAAGAATAGTTAGTAGGAAAAGTCATTTCATAAGTTTGTAAAGCACCTACTAATTCTTCTACACGCATTTCGTCCGGGTGTTTAATTGTTTCAATGGCTGCAACCTTCGGGCGAAATCGTTCAGGAAGAGTTCTTAGAATTTTTCTTACAACTTTAAATTCTGGAATCTTCTCTCCCAAGTTAGCACATGAGTTCACGATGTCTTGCAATCGTGTGTAATAGTCAGTGAAGGATTCATTCTCTGCCATAGAGATAGAGTCAAACTTGCTCGTGAGCATTTGCAGTTTCTGAATCTTCACTAAGTTAGTTCCCTCATGCGTAACTTGAAGAACATTCCAGATTTCTTTCGCAGTCTCACATGCCGAGACGCGAGAGAACTCAGTTTGTGACAAAGCATTAAATAGAGCATTAATCCCTTTGCCATTGTAAGAAGATAAGTCTATCTCTTCCTTGGTCCATTTCGACCTAGGTTTTAAGGTGCGAACATCATCTAAAATTTCAGTTGGATTAGACCATCCTAATTCAATTGATTGCCACACCCTTTCGTCGATGGAAATTAAGAAAGCTTTCATCCGTACTTTCCAGTACGCATAATTTGTTCCATCAAAGAAAGGGGGTCGATTGATGTTTCCACCTTCAACCATTGTTTACAACCCTATTCCCGCTCTGATACCACTTGTTGGGTTTAGGTTAATAAGGATCTAATAGGGGAAAAAACACCTAGAGGGGGGTGAATAGGTGTAAACAATAAACACTCAAAAAATCTTTGCGATAAAACCCAATGCGGAAAAATAAAAGAACACACAAGATTTTTACGTGGAAAAACTCCAAACCGGAGTAAAAAACCACGGGACCGATAACACGGCGAAATCCACTAGAGTTAACACACGTACAAGGTGATATAACGTACTCACAGACGACTCAACCTTTTACCATACGCCCCTAGTCGATCTTCCCGCTCGCTCCACGACGCTTCTCGAATCCACGATCCGCGCCCAACGCTGAATCCACAGCGTCCAACGTCGAGTCCACGACGTCCACCGAATCCACGGTCTTCACCCAATGGTACGCTTCGAATCCACGAACGCACCTCGCTCCGAATCCACGAAAGCGATAACACCTTGAATCCACAAGGCCACGCGAGTCCACGCGCCGATTTTGGGGTAAATCGTTGTTTGTTTGGGTGGTGATGATCCGCCGAATACTTAGATCAAGAGTAGATCGGAAATACCATCTAAGTATTCATTAGTTTGATTCAACTCAAGATATGAGTATGAAAACCTAGAATCAAACTAATCAATATAGATGAAGAAACATTAGAATAGATCTAATGATTTCCGTTCTTCTCTATATGTGGATCTAAGGCCGTATAAAATGATATGTTGAAAATGACGGCTCTATTTGGATTCCCCTAGAAAAATGACCATAGGGCTTATTTATAGGTTAGAAACCCTAGGAAGAATATTCGGATCAAAAACAAACTTTTCTGGAAAGTTTTACCGACGGCGATCCGGATTGCATAAGCCACGATCCGGATCGCAGACGCACAGAATGCGTTTCCAGAAAATCGCCTGTTCGGGATCCGGATCATAATCCACGATCCGGATCGTTCATACATTTTCACAAAACACCCCATTCGGGATCCGGATTGTACAAGCTGTGATCCGGATTGCAGCAATGTATGAACGAACACCTTTCGGGATCCGGATTGAAAGTCACGATCCGGATCCTGAACATGTCCCATGTCCAGTTTTTGATGAATATGCAGTTAAAACCTCTTCCAGGTGTTTCTACACTATAAGAAGTATTCGGATCATCAAAATTATTTAGTTAAACGTACCTGATCCTTTTGAATTCTTCTTTCTTGAGATTGAGGTATACGATCCAAGTTTCTTCATCTTCAATCTTCAAGACTTAATACAATCACGAAATACGCCAACTCAAATTCCGTAACAAAAGTTC